>JAINUG010000296.1:667500-765000 GCA_029706075.1 Aldrovandia affinis | reverse complement strand
ACAGCACCACAGTTGACAAAACCACACTTGCACATCATTAGAATTTCAACAATTTATTTGGGATTTAACATTCAAAACTGAACATGCAAACCCGATACCACCTGAGTACATTTCAACAGCTGCCATGAGTGCTCGGGTTGTTTATGGGTGATACTGGGCGCATCCGCTTGCGTCACCTGAATATCCGGCACTTTTTTTGACGCAAATGACGTTCAGTTGTAGTATCCGAAAACAGTACTTTCGTTCACTACATAGTACACTATATAGTATATACTATATAGGGAATAGGGAATAGGGAACGAGTGAGAGGTTTCGGACACAGCCTCTCTCTCTCTCTCCTCATCCTCATCCTCATCCTCGTCCTCGTCCTCATCCTCATCCTCATCCTCATCAGCGCTACAGTGGACGGACGCACACTCGCACCGTTGCCATTAACCACCGCACTACCCCAACATGAGGAAACTCAACTGCGTTACAGGCCACAACCTGTCAATCATTCTCAATTCTCAAGGGCACTCCTAAAATGATGTCAACAGACAGCCCCTTCCATTGCTTTTATCAATCCGTGCATCTACCCATCCACCAGCCTACGGTTAATTTATCTGTTCATTTGTCATTTTCATTTTTGGCATTTAGCAGACGCTCTTATCCAGAGCGACTTACACAGTTTACACATTTATATAGCTGGATATTTTACTGAAGCAATTCAAGTACCTTGCTCAAGGGCAGGCAGTGTGGTATAATGGTTAGGGAGCTGGGCTTGTAACGTTAAAGTTGCAGGTTCAATCCCCAGGTGGGACACTGCCGTTGTACCCTTGAGCAAGGTACTTAACCTGAATTGCTTCAGTAAATATCCAGCTGTATGAATGGATTGTAAAGAAATGTAAACTGTGTAAGTCGTTCTGGATAAGAGCATCTGCTAAATGCCTGTAATGTAATGGGTACAACAGCAATGCCCCACCTGGGAACTGAACCTGCAACCTCTGAGTTACAAACCCAGCTCCCTAACCATTACACTACACTGCCAGTCCGTCTGTTTCCCCCCCTGAAGTGCTTGGAGGTCCCCAGATGAAAGGCGCTATAAAAATGCCGTCATAAATATCGTTAGCTCCGTCACACTGTCAGGAAGTGGACTGAGGAGGTTTTCCTGGGGCCGAGGGATCAGCCCAGCCCGTGCATGCCTTCCTCCATCTTCTACAGACTACACCAGACCAGACACGACCAGACACGACCAGACCAGACTACACCAGACCCGACCCGACCAGACCAGGCCAGACCAGACACGACCAGACACGACCAGACCAGACCAGACCAGACCAGACACGACCAGACACGACCAGACACGACCAGACCAGGCCAGACCAGGCCAGACCAGACCAGACCAGACCAGACAAGACCAGTTCACGCTGCGTTATGCCCGCGGCAGAGCTGAACGAGTCCCTGTGAGACGGCAGGGCCCCCTGATGCTGCTCGGAACAGCGGGTGTGAAATGAACCCTGTCACAGAAACACAAACCTGCAAACTGTGTTTTTAAAACTCTGACATCTTATTCACACGGCTGGGTTTGGCTCACTTCTCCCCAGCACAACAAGCCTTGTCTGAAATGACAGCCCTCATCATAGTTCGCGCGAGAGATCAGTGCAGTAATACAGCGATAGACATCATTGCAGGCAGCTGCACGTACCATACCTGTAACACTGGGAAGGAAAAGGTTAGTAGAACGTGAATATGGTACGTGCTTGTGAACTCACTCACACAGTATCTTCCCCATGAATAGACATTACATTTTCCATGAGCGACGCTTTATTCAGTTTCCTATCCACACAAATAGAATGCTAATAATGTAACACTCCTGTCTGAATCCCCAAGAGCACAGACAAGCACACGCACACTCACACACACACACATACCCATATGCGCACAAATGCGCACACACACACACCCTCTCGAAATGATATGTATCATGATATAGGAGTCACAATGCAATAAAAATAAAAAAATAATCCCGATACTCAATACAGTGGAGGTGAGATTCCACCATTCACCGTAAAGCACTCTTTGAGATTGTGAAAGGCGCAATACAGATGCAAATCATTTTTATATACAGTACATTATTATTATTATTATTGTTGTCACCCTTTCAAGGCAATGGCAATGCTAGGGTAACTGACATACAAAGGAGCCAATGAGCGGTTTCACAGAGCCAGTGAGGGGGTCATGTGATCCGCAGCTCCCCCCTCCCGGAGTGACACATTGAGAGTGGTGACATGCCAACACCAAGACATCGCAGTGAATCAGAGGATAAATGATCTGCAAATGGAAGTGGCCGTAAGGCAGGCCCGTCTGTCTGAGGGGAATAACGGAAGTGTGATTTTCCCACTTCCAGTTTCCAGCTATGACCAAACTCCAGCTCATCTGTCCCACCTTAACGACTCCACATCTTCGTGTTCACTCGGAAACATTACATTACATTACATTCCATTACAGGCATTTGGCAGACGCTCTTATCCAGAGCGACGTACCACAAAGTGTTAACCGTAGTCAGGAACAGTTTAGCTGAAAGCCACCCTAGTGGGAAGTACAATTCCTGGGTGCTAGGGGCAACCACATAGTTAAACTAGGACCCTGTAGGTAAATCTGTAGCCACAATTCAGAGGTAGCAGTAAAGCACTCAAATGCAGGAAATAATGCCAAAGCCTAATACAATACAAACAAGTAGACGTGTAAACTAAGCAACTATGTCCCTAAGTTGAAAAAAACTGAAAAAACGTGTCACTGAATCACGAACCGCGCGTCCACCAGCGTTACCGAAGAGAGAGGCGAACGCCGTTAGCCTCGGTGCGATGGGCCTTCACGGGTTACTGAGCCTCGTAGGAGGACCGTGGCGGGTTGGGGTCACACACACACAAACACACTTTCGTATTTGCGACATGACGACGCCGCACGTCGCAGGCGTGTAGGTGTGAGCTCACCTGGAGCAGGTACGGTGCAGGGAGGGGGCTGAGGAATCGGAAGCCAGGCGCCAGAATAAGGGAGACGTGAATGACCCTGTTTGGTCACGTTTCCTTTTCTCTCGTGTTCGCGTCCCGGAGAGGAAGCCCGAGTTTTACAAGCCTGGGAAGAAACTGTGTGCAACATTGTGTGTTTTGTTTGTTTGTCTAAACTAAACAAAATGCTCCAAAATGGAGGTTAGAAGAGCAGCAGCACCAGGTCCTCAGCTGTGGCCTCAAGGCTGGGCTGGCGTAGGCGGGACACTTTCCTACTGCTGCTTATTTCCTGTTCTTCTGCTTGTGGGAGCTGCCTGGCCATTGTCCTGGTCCTTGTTGTCTTACACTCGCTTACGCTCGTTTACGCTTACACGCATGCACGCACACACACCGTTGCCAATCCAGGCCTGTATAGCGCACGTCTTGGACACTTGGAATAAGAGGTGTGTGAAAGCAACGTCCACGCAAGGTATAAAACCGTGGACATTGCACTGGAGCACACTGTATACAAACACAATTTACACTGCATTTCTGAAAGATGATACTGCGGTCTCGAATATCCCTGAGCCTCAAAGCTAATGCTCAGATTCAATACACTAATGTTTCAGTGGAGTCCATGCCCATGTCAGAAGTGACAGAAAACTGCCAAGCAGGGATGGGTGTGATCAGATTAGATTAGGGTCAGATTCAGCTAATTCGCTGGTAGCACGTTAGCACGTTTAGATTCATCTGATTTCGCTGGTAGCATGTTAGCACGTTTACATTCAAACTATGATTGTCGTGCGCAAACTATGATTGTTCCTACCATGTATTAATGCACATCTTGTAAGTCGCTCTGGATAAGAGCGTCTGCTAAATGCCTAAAATGTGAAATGAGAATGTATGTTAGCGTGTTCACACTCGGTTCATTAAATGGACACGTTAGCGTGTTCAAACTGGAGTACGGCAGGAAGTGAAGGATACAGGTCTAAATATACTTCACGCTGAATACGCGTACGTAAAATGGTCGCCACACGTATCCTGCAAGGTGGAGTATATTTAGGCCTTAAGGCGTCGCCCAGAGAGCCAATCCCACCGGGAGGCCCTCACATACACACACACGTGTCAGAATGCAGGTGCTAGCTCCCTGAATACTGCGTCTCTGTGGTCATAACGTGCGCGCTGCAGCCATGCCCCACGCTGCAGCCATGCCCCACGCTGCAGCCACGCCCCCACGCTGCAGCCACGCCCCCACGCTGCAGCCATGCCCCACGCTCCAGCCATGCCCCACGCTGCAGCCACGCCCCCACGCTGCAGCCACGCACCACGCTGCAGCCACGCCCCACGCTCCAGCCATGCCCCACGCTCCAGCCATGCCCCACGCTGCAGCCATGCCCCACGCTGCAGCCATGCCCCACACTGCAGCCATGCCCCACGCTCCAGCCATGCCCCACGCTGCAGCCATGCCCCACACTGCAGCCATGCCCCACGTTCCAGCCATGCCCCACGCTGCAGCCATGCCCCACGCTGCAGCCATGCCCCACGCTGCAGCCATGCCCCACGCTGCAGCCATGCCCCACGCTGCAGCCATGCCCCACGCTCCAGCCATTCCCCACGCTGCAGCCATGCCCCACACTCCAGCCATGCACCACGCTGCAGCCATGCCCCACACTGCAGCCATGCCCCACACTGCAGCCATGCCCCACACTGCAGCCATGCCCCACACTGCGAGCGCCGGGGCGGCCCTTTCGTTCCGGTTTGAAGCTCGTCTAGACCAACGTTTGGGCAAAGCCTTGTTCGTTTGTTTTGAACACAATCAAGAGACTGCGCAGTAACCTGCAGTTCTACACGCGGCCAAATAAACATCCCGCCGTAATCGCCCTTTAATTACCCCTTCTGCACACAGACCAACTCGGCTCAACGTCTTTGTTTACACGCACAGGAAGAACAGCTGCTTTTTTATTTTTTTTGCGTGGGGTGGAGAAGAAAAAAAGTTATATGCCAGAAAGGAAGCAGTAGACCGCTACGCACAGGAACACTGACATTTAGGGAAGGAGTCGGTGATCAAACAACGCAGAACTACAGCAGCCACCGGGAAGAATGCCTCAGCGCATAAACACATGGGACACCCTTCAGATATACGGCACCTCCACTGATGTACCGGGAACAAACCTCACGCGGCGCGTGTCCTTTACCTGAACTCGGCTCTCAAAGCAAACCCTCCCAGCCCAGGCAGCGAGGCGGGCTGCCGACTCAACAGGAGATATGAAATGTGGCAAACCAAATAGCATAGGACAGTAAATGTGTAAATGAGACAGAAATCTTGCTATTGTGGGGTTTTTTTCTTTAAATAAAGAGCTGGTTTACAAGTAAAGAGTAAAGATCGTCACATACGTTCTTGGGAACAACGTGGGCGTAATTTGACCTTTCCCGTCTGATTCCAACGCACCCTAACGCACGGTACGTCATTCGTTTCTACCACGGCTTCTTTATACCGAACAGGCATTACAAGCTGGCGTCTCCTTGGTGACTGGGATTATTGCAACATATATCAAACGTAAATCATTGTGAGACCCCACCCCCTCTCCCCCGGGGAATGAAGAGCAGCCAATCAGCAGCCAGCGTGGTGTGTATTTTAACAAAGGAGGCCTCTGAAGGGCAGTGTTCTTTCTGCCCAGCGTGCAACACAAATTCACGTAGGGCATATTAAGATAAATATTTTCATACGTTTTCTTCTCCAAATATTTCAACAATTCTTCTCTTTCAGCTTCCATTATACTGTAATGCGCTGACAAAGTAATATGCTGCCAAAATCAATAATCTACGAATCAGCACTCAGTGCACATAGAGAATGAAAAATAATTAAACATTAATGTGACAATAAATCAAATGCATGTCCAAATCCTAATTTCAAACTTTAGAGAGCACTCTCAGAGCTGAAGGAGAACGGGCAGTCAGTTTAACAGCACCTTATCAGTGGCCATGAGATGTTAATTAAAGGATAAATGGCGTGTGGACCCTGCATCACATCTGTCCTTCAAAATAAAGTGACACGCCCCTCTCCGGTGGCTCCTCCCAGTGCTTAATTTGGGCTAGGCCCAGGGCTAGGCGGGGGACAGCCCCAGCAAATGCCAAGAATCCGATTTTGCGCCCCGGCAAATGTCTAACTCCGGGCTCATAAAGTGCCACAACAACGCGTATTTTAAACTGGTATTAAACAACGTTACGTCCAGTGAACATTACAAATGTAAACAGAATGCAGAAATGCAGCGACACAGAGGTAGGAAAGGTTGACCCTTTTTCCTCCATGGGGGGGATCTCTTATTTGACAAATGAAGCACTGGCTCCTCCCACCTCTCTGCCTTTCTCCAGGAGACATCACAGATTCTGTAGACCAACCAGAAGGCCAGCTGCGTATTCTTAGCGTTAAAAAAAGGTCACAACATTATGCATCGTACGAATATTCATAAAGGAGAGTGGCCAAGGAATATCACTGGCAATAGATGCTCTGATCCTTGGGCGCACGTGAATATTCATAAAGCGTAAAACAGCAGCAGACACTCCTGTCACCGACTACCGTCCTTCGACGAGTAATGAGGTAGAGAGAACGGGCAGTCGAAACTAAGGCAGGAACTGACCATCTGGCCGCGGCAGAGAATCAGTGGAGCCGCGCACCTGAGAGGTCAAAGGTCAGAGGTCCATAAAACACAAGTGAGAAAGGCCCGGTCAGCAGGCGGCATTTGTTGTTCCAGAAAGACGGTGGCCTTGACATTTCACCCATAACCGTTACACAACGGTACCCTTTGGCTCGGCAGACGGCCTTATCACGTGCCGATTACGCGGCATCGATTTCACCTGCCCTCCGTCCGCACGGCTGCCTAGGCACGGAGAGGAGACGGGACTGAGCGCACACCTGGCAGCGTGGTCACATGTCAAGTCAAGTCAACTTTATTTACATAGCACTTTACAACAGTTTTTTGGAGACTGTACCAAAGTGCTTCAGTTAAAAAAACATAGAGCAGAGGGGGGCGCTAGCGAGCAGCAATGGAGTAGGTTGTGTTTCTGTGAGCTCTGCTGAAATCCGTACAAAAATATATTATTGGCACGATATTCTCACAAAAGGTTACTAAGTGACGTCACGTTTACTTGTTGGTGTCTCCTTGTGCACATTTTGTTGTTGTTTTTCTTTATGTAAATGGCCTCTGGACTGCGAAAGTTTGCGTATAACAAGAGACACGCGGAAGCTACTAGCAAGACCGATATCGATCCTAGCAAACTAGCTAAAATGGCGGATATGGACAAGTTGAGGGCTGAGATTTTGACTTCTCTGAAAAGTGACATTGCCACTCTCATTCGATCTGAATTGAAGACCGTGCTCGCGGAGGGGTTTGGCGACATTAAATCCGAACTCCAAGCGGTAAAATTGGAACTTGTCGCCAATACCGCTATGCTTCGCTCCGACCTGGATAAAATGAAAACGACCATAACTGACATGGAGCACGGCCTATCCACATGCTCGGATGACATGACTGCTTTGCAAACTACTGTAGGCAAACTAGAATCGGCGGTGACAAGTCTGCAAGAAAAATGCCTTGACCTAGAGGGGCGAATGAGGAGGTCTAATATCCGTATACTCAATGTCGCGGAGGGACCGGGTTCGGCTTCCCCTACAGCTGTTTCAAAGTTGCTGCGAGAAGCTCTGCATTTGGACAAGGACCTGGTGATAGACAGATCGCATCGCAGTCTTCAACCAAAACACCCGAGTGGCAAACCTAGGGCTATCATAGCTAAGCTACACTACTATCAGGATTGCGCTGATATCCTTCGGAGGGCCAGGGAAACCGTCCGTTGCAGTTCAATGGAACGGCAATCCTGATTTTCCCGACTACCCTCCAAGCGTCGCTCAGGCAAGATCGGCGTTCAACGATGTTAGGAAGCTTCTGCGAGGACGAGACGGGGTCCGGTACGGCATGTATTATCCTGCAAGATTTCGGATTACACACAACGGTACCGAGAAGCAGTTTCAAGATCCAGTGGAGGCAATGGCGTATGTAAAGGCGAGTATTTCGCAGAACCGGCTGAGGACGGGTAGCGTAATGTCATCGGATGCATACATAGAACTTCGGCAAATTTGATTGTTTATAAAAAGAGACTGAACTAATTCTTGTTTATTAGAGATGACTGCCCGATATGATCTATGTTTTCATTATTCTTTTGCTTTGCTGAGTCTATGCGCATTGATTGGGAATGCTGGTTATAAAGACTGGACCAATTATTGTTTACATAAGATGGTTGTCCGATATAACCTCCGTTTGTCTTTCCGCTCAAAGAAAGTTTACAAATGTTAAATGATAACGGAGGGAAAAGGGGGAAAAATAAAAACAAAAATGTTTAGTGACAGCAATCTTCTGTTAGGATTATTTTATTTTGACTAGTATCACAATTAATATTATAGCAGAGGCTGCCATTTCTGAAGTGTTATCAGTATGCCTTCAGGGAGGCACAGGAGAGCCTGTTTGGATTTGAAAATTTTGTTTGTGTGAACAAAAGTTTATATAATGTTAAAAAGTGCCTTTTCATCTCAGCTAACAGCAGAGTTACCTGTTAAGGTTAGTGTTCCTCAAAATAAGCACTTTAATGTGTGGATGTTACTTCGAGGGGTTAGAAGTCACTGTGTTATGGGAGGTGACGGGAAGGGATTCTATTGCACTGAACTTTCACTTGATACTTGTTTACTTTTGTTTTTGTACTATTTGTTTGGAGGTGTGGTTATACTTACAAAATATGGTTTCAGTATGTAAATGTATCATTGGCATTTATCTTTCTGAGGTAGAACATGGCTGAACCACATTCACATAGGTCGGGATCAGGTTGCCAGGTGACTTTTGCTAGCTGAACGTCAAATCAATGAACCAGTTAGTAAAATGTAAGAGAGTGCTTTCACATTTAATTAAACTTAAGGTGGGGATTGCTTTTCTTCAAGAGACCCATTTGCGCAATCGTGACCATTTTAGGATTAGGGGGCTGGATAGGGCAGTCATATCACTCAAATTTCCATTCTAAGTCCAGGGGGTCGCTATTCTCATTAATAAAATGTTCCATTTACAATGTCACAAGTTGAAGCGGATTCTGCAGGCCGATATGTTATAGTAGTAGGCAGATTGTATGATACACCAGTAATTTTAGCCAATATATATGCACCCAATTGCGACGACAGTGCATTCTTTACAAAAAGTTTTTTCAAGTATTCCCAGCATAGATACACATCGTCTTATTTTGGGTGGGGACATGAACTGTGTATTGTCTCCCTCTTTAGACCGCAGTTCAACCAAACAGATGGCACCAACTAAAGCGGCTTCTACAATACATTTATTTCTTGAAACTTATGGTATAGCTGATGTGTGGCGCTTTCAAAATCCCACATCTAGAACATACTCTTTTTTCTCACCAGTCCACAAAACCTATTCGCGTATAGATTACTTTTTTGTGGACAAGATCCTTCTTCCATTAATAACTGAATGTGACTACCATGCAATAGTCATTTCCGACCACGCTCCATTGGTGATGACGTTGAACATACCAAACTCACATTCCAATTACCGCCCTTGGCGCTTTAATACATTATTACTTTCAGATAAGGCCTTTGTTGAGTTTATCTCCACTCAAATAAATATATTCTTAGAACTTAACCAGACCCCCGGAATGTCTTCCTCAGTGGTGTGGGAATCAATGAAAGCATATCTAAGAGGGCAAATTATATCCTACAGTGCCCAACTTAGAAAGGCCCAGAATGAACGATTAGATAAATTAACAAATGATATTTTAAATATAGACATGTTTATTGCCCGTGCACCAACGCCTGACTTACTTAAACAACGCTTGATGCTCCAAACAGAATTTAATCTTTTGTCAACAAGGTATGCTGAGAATCTTATTAATAAAACACGACACAGGACTTATGAGTTTGGGGAGAAAACTGGTAAAATTCTTGCTCATCAACTACGCCAGAGAACCGCGCCCAATCTATACCTGGAATAAAAGATCAATTTGGCATCAAACATACAGACCATGTAGAGATTAATCAGTGCTTTCAGGAATACTACTCCCAACTATATACATCTGAATCGCACAACAACAAAACACTTTTTGACTCCTTCTTTGATAAAATAATCATTCCCTCAGTTGATGAAGAGACTGCGGCTAATCTGGAAAGCCCGTTCTCTGTACAGGAACTTATCACTGCAGCTAAATCCATGCAAAATGGAAAATCGCCGGTCCAGATGGATTCCCGAGTGAATTTTATAAGACATTTGCTGATCAATTGGCCCCCATTCTGCTATTGGTCTTTGATGAGTCATTTGAATCTGGCTCGTTGCCCCAACAATGCGTCAAGCAGTCATCTCTCTTATTCTTAAAAAGACAAACCGCCCCTGGAGTGTGGTTCATTTCGCCCATTTCCTATTAAATGTAGATAGTAAATTACTTGCAAAGATACTGGCCCGACGCTTGGAGGCTATATTGCCCTCTATTATATTGGATGACCAAACGGGGTTTATAAAAAATCGCCACTCATTTTTCAATTTACGCCGCTTATACAATATTTTGTATGATCCCACTGCACCTGACACTCCTGAAGTAATAATATCACTTGATGCTGAGAAAGCGTTTGACAGGGTGGAGTGGGACTACCTTTTCTATACCTTAGGTCGATTTGGATTTGGACCAAAACTTATATCTTGGATTAAGATTCTTTATTTTTCCCCTTAGCTGCAGTACGTACAAACTCCACCCTCTCTCCTTTTTTTCACTCAGACGCGGCACTAGACAGGGATGCCCTCTGTCACCCCTTCTGTTTGCTGTAGCGATCGAGCCACTTGCCGCAGCTATACGTAGCGAGACTAGGATCAAGGGTATACAAAGAGGAACTATTGAACATAAAGTATCACTCTATGCTGATGATATGCTTTTATATATTTCTGATCCATTAATTAGTATACCCAAAACAATTGACCTACTAAATGAATTCGGCAGGATATCTGGATATAAAATAAATTTGCAGAAGAGTGAACTTATGCCTATAAACGCAGCAGCCAAATTGACCCCACCCAATCTAATACCCTTTAAAATGAGTATGCAAAAGTTTAAATATTTAGGTATCTGGGTCACATATCACTTTAAAGATCTTTATAAGGCCAATTTCCCCCACTTATGGCGATTCTGAAACAGGACCTAGAGAGATGGGACATTCTGCCTTTGGCGTTGGGAGGTAGAATAAATACAATTAAAATGAATGTTCTTCCTCGATTTCTGTATATTTTTCAATGCCTCCCTATATTTCTGACTAAAACATTCTTCATGTACATCGATGGGCTAATATCTTCCTTTATCTGGCAAAAGAAACGACCACGGATAAACAAAAATATATTGCAACGCCACCGTCTGCACGGTGGACTAGGTTTGCCCAATTTTCGATTTTATTATTGGGCTGCTAATATCAGTATCATGCTACATTGGAAGCATTACTCACTTGATAACACTCTGCTCGAAGCTCCCACTTCCTGAATCTATATCTACATACACTGCCAACCCAGTTGTAAAGCACTCTCTTAAAATTTGGGCACAATTCAGGCGATCCTTTTCACTCAATGACCTCTCTATTCATGCTCCAATAGCAAAAATAACATGTTTGCACCTCTATGACTGATGAAGCATATGGTAGTTGGGCTCAGATGGGACTGACCAAGTTGAGCAACATGTATGATGGGGGAAGTTGTATGTCTTTTTGAACAACTTCGATTGAAATACAATGTCCCCCGTACTCACTTCTTTCGATTTCTACAGCTTCGTAGTTTTTTATTTGCATCCACGTCCCAATTTCCATTGCTACCCCTGATTCTTTCACCGATTCATTACTAAATCTTAATCCCAATGCAAAGCAAGTTATAGGAACAGTGTATTCTTTACTTAATTTACATGATTTGCAACCTTTGACATTGTTGAAGAGCCGGTGGAAGAAGACTTGGTATAACACTTTCTGACGAAACCTGGCATGGTGCTTTGACAGAATACATTCTTCGTCAGTTTGTTTGAAGCACACGGTTATTCAATTCAAGATAATACATCGATTACATTGGTCCAAGGTAAGACTAGCAAAATTTACATCAGATATTGATCCAACTTGTGACCGGTGTAAACAAGCACCAGCTACTCTCTCACATATGTTTTGGCAATGCCCGAGGCTGTCTGAGTTCTGGCTCTCAATATTTAAATTTATCTCAGAAGCATTAGAGATAATTATAGAACCCTCTGCCATTGTTGCAATGTTTGGGGTGGTCCCATCTGATACTCTGATCAGAAGACATGTTAAAATAATAATAGCCTTTGCTACCCTTCTGGCAAGGAGATTGATATTATTGAAGTGGAAGGATACTTTTCTCCAACTTTTAGCCACTGGATCAAAGACCTTATGTATCATCTGACTTTAGAAAAGATCCGTTGCTCTACAAGGAGATATTCTTTTAGCTTTGAGGACATATGGCAACCTGTACTGACATATATAGAGAAGATAGACGCTTCTAAGATCTCCGCCAATGATACGCCATGAACCACTTCCTCCTTTATTCGAGTACTTTTAATTTTCATTATTTTATTTATTTGTTTGTATATTCATTTAGTTTTTTTTTTTTTTGTCATTTTTGTATTTTTTTGTATTTTTTTTTTTTTTTTTTTTTTTGTGTTTGTGTATGTGTATGTGTATGTATCTGGTTTTATTTTACTATTTACTGAATATGAAGTACCAGTGCAATGCGGGTGGGGCTCTGTTGGAGAACGAGGGGGGGTGGGGTGAAAATATTGTAAAGAAGAATTGTATTGTTATTTCTATGTTATTTGTGAAATAAAAAGACTTTGAACAAAAAAAAAAAAAAAAAAACATAGAGCAAAAAAAAATAATAATAATAATGTCAGCCTGACCCACGGTGCTTTAATCACACGCGCCCGAGAAGTAAAACAAATGTAATTTTTAAAAAACATTGTTTTCGTAAAGCCAATAAAGCAAACTTGAACTGAGCTGAACTGAAGGAGAAAAGAAGAAAACAACAAAAAGGATGAGAGGGAAAAAGAGAGAAATGCTAATAATGTCAGCTTTGCTTCTCCAGACGCTCGAACGAGGCCGTTTGATCGGAAACGCTGCTAAACGGAAACACGGATGAATCGCTATTGGCCGAAAACTGACCTGAACATTTACGCTTTATCGTTTCGGTCCCTTCATCCGTTTAATAAAAGCGACAGCGTGCATCGGCATAGCCCATTACGACACAGTATGTGTGAATGCCTTTCAAATACGCTCGTGCCTTCAAAAGGACAGAAAGACACTCCACTCCTGTCTCAAAAGAAGCTGCCTATTCGACGCCCACGCATCGTACGAGAAAGCCGTTGATGAGGCGAGACACGTCGGTTGGCTGTAAACTAAACCGAGGAACGTTTCCAGGGACACACAAGCTCCCGTAAGCGCTCTGCTTATCAGCGTTTATGGTCTCTAAATCTCTCCTAATCACCCCATTCACTTCTGTAATCTCGCTGCTCTCTCCCGGAGAGCCTGTGGAGGGGCTCAGACCCAAAGAAGCAGTTCCGCCCCCTCCCTCCCCCGCTCCCTGCCCCCCCATGCTAAATTCCCTTTTAATGAAAGCTGAGCAGCACAAACGCGATGCCCTCGAAACGGTCAATCCCGTACGAAGCCCAAAGTCTGTGGTGGGGGGCGGGGTAAATCAGACCGGACATTTTTAAAACTACATTTCTCCCTGTGAGAACCCTAACAACCCAGCCAATCAGCCTGAGGTACCAGAACACCCTACATTACATTACATGACATTACATTACAGGCATTTGTCAGACGCTCTTATCCAGAGCGACGTACAACAAAGTGTTAACCGTAGTCAAGAACAGTTTAGCTGAAAGCCACCCTAGAGAGAAGTACAGTTCCAGGTGCTAGGAGCAACCACATAGTTAAACTAGGACCCTGTAGGTAAATCTGTAGCCACAATTCAAAGGCAGCAATAAAACAAACAGAGCGGAAAATATCGGCGAAATAATGCCTAAGCCTAATACAATACATAAACAAGTAGACAAGAGTGCAATACTAAACAGCTACATCCCTAAGTTACAAAACCGGACTACAGGGAGAGGTGCACTCTGAAGAGGTGAGTCTACCCTAACACAAACACAAACGGGACAGGAGACCATAAAGACCATAAATCAAGGCTCAGACTCACAGGAGATATGAGATAGGGCCCTTTCAAAACAACCCAAATGGCATAATAGCTAGTTGTTTTAGGTGGCAGTGTAGTGTAATGGTTAGGGAACTGTGCTTGTAACCCAGAGGTTGCTGGTTCAAATCTCCAGGTGGGGCACTGCCGTTGTACCCCTGAGCAAGGTACTTAACCTGAATTGCTTCGGTAAATATCCAGCTGTATAAATAGATTGTATATCAAGAAATGTAAACTGTAAGTTGCTCTGGCTAAGTAATGTAAAAAGTAAAGTACAGCAAAATACAGTAAATGTCTAAATGAGACAGAAATCTACATTTATTTATATGAGGAGCTGGCTTACAAACGGATGAGAAAAAGATTATTGCATAGTTTCCTGGGAACAACTTGGGCATAATTTGACAGCACATTTAGATGCTAAAGGAGAATGGAATTAAAGGACAGGTCATAACCAAAATGGCAGCTTTTTCAGATTCAGCAAGGAAGCATTGTGGTATAATGGTTAGGGAACTGGGCTTGTAACGTTAAGGTTGCAGGTTCAATCCCCAGGTGGGACACTGCCGTTGTACCCTTGAGCAAGGTACTTAACCTGAATTGCTTCAATTAATATCTATCTGTATAAATGGATTGTAAAGAAATGTCAACTGTAAGTCGCTCTGGATAAGATCGTCTGCTAAATGCCTGTAATGTAATGCATTGATACTGAACTACTGAATTTCTCCAGGTTCTGAGGCACAAACAGAACACAAATACGAAACGGAACTCTCAAGCAAAGAATTCAACGTGAATGAAGCAACCGAACATACATAAGCCATAAGCATATGACAAGATTAATCATTTCCAACGTAAAATTCAAGAACCTTCAAGGATCATTTTGAAAGCTTTCATGGTTGTCATTTGTAAATGAATGGTGTTATCATGGACTGCAGTAGAAGGTTAAGACACTGTTTTTGCTGCAAGTCCCACCCTCAGACTTTGACCAGTTTATCAGGGAGACAGCAGGCGTTGGAAATCAGCGGGGCTATTCTGAATTCACAAACATTTGGAATTTTGTTGTACGATATACAGTACGTATAGATATGAACAAAATTATGTTTCATAAAATGCCTCATGGAAAATCAAGGACCTTTAAGCAACCAGTGCAAAATCAATAGCTCTCAAGGTTTACAAGGGCGCATTGGATACACCAGTGGGTGCTGGTGTAGGGCCCCTGTGCTGAGCAGTTCTGAGTGTGAGCTGGTGTAGGGCCCCTGTGTTGAGCAGTTCTGAGTGGGAGCTGGTGTAGGGCCCCTGTGTTGAGCAGTTCTGAGTGTGAGCTAGTATAGGGCCCCTGTGTTGAGCAGTTCTGAGTGTGAGCTAGTGTAGGGCCCCTGTGTTGAGCAGTTCTGAGTGTGAGCTGGTGTAGGGCCCCTGTGTTGAGCAGTTCTGAGTGGGAGCTGGTGTAGGGCCCCTGTGTTGAGCAGTTCTGAGTGGGAGCTGGTGTAGGGCCCCTGTGTTGAGCAGTTCTGAGTGTGAGCTGGTGTAGGGCCCCTGTGCTGAGCAGTTCTGAGTGTGAGCTGGTGTAGGGCCCCTGTGTTGAGCTTTTATGAGTGTGAGCTGGTGTAGGGCCCCTGTGCTGAGCAGTTCTGAGTGGGAGCTGGTGTAGGGCCCCTGTGTTGAGCAGTTCTGAGTGTGAGCTAGTGTAGGGCCCCTGTGTTGAGCAGTTCTGAGTGTGAGCTGGTGTAGGGCCCCTGTGTTGAGCAGTTCTGAGTGTGAGCTGGTGTAGGGCCCCTGTGTTGAGCAGTTCTGAGTGTGAGCTGGTGTAGGGCCCCTGTGTTGAGCAGTTCTGAGTGTGAGCTGGTGTAGGGCCCCTGTGTTGAGCAGTTCTGAGTGTGAGCTGGTGTAGGGCCCCTGTGTTGAGCAGTTCTGAGTGGGAGCTGGTGTAGGGCCCCTGTGTTGAGCAGTTCTGAGTGTGAGCTGGTGTAGGGCTCCTGTGTTGAGCTTTTATGAGTGTGAGCTGGTGTAGGGCCCCTGTGTTGAGCAGTTCTGAGTGTGAGCTGGTGTAGGGCCCCTGTGTTGAGCAGTTCTGAGTGTGAGCTGGTGTAGGGCCCCTGTGTTGAGCAGTTCTGAGTGGGAGCTGGTGTAGGGCCCCTGTGTTGAGCAGTTCTGAGTGGGAGCTGGTGTAGGGCCCCTGTGTTGAGCAGTTCTGAGTGGGAGCTGGTGTAGGGCCCCTGTGTTGAGCAGTTCTGAGTGGGAGCTGGTGTAGGGCCCTGTGTTGAGCAGTTCTGAGTGGGAGCTGGTGTAGGGCCCCTGTGTTGAGCAGTTCTGAGTGGGAGCTGGTGTAGGGCCCCTGTGCTGAGCAGTTCTGAGTGTGAGCTGGTGTAGGGCTCCTGTCCTGGCCTGGATCAGAGTAGGAAACTGAGAGGGGCACGAATGACCCTCAAACAGACCCTCCCTGGGGCTCTGGCTGTAACCTTCCCTTTCCCCTAGACTCCAGGGCTTCATACACACTCTTCTTCAGGTAAACAGAGGTCAACACACACTGCTCACTGTGGGCCTTTACACCCTCTGCTGCCTCTAGTGGTGACATGCTGCTGTTGCGGTTGAGACTCAGTGAGTCATAGAGCGTGTGGGTAAGAGACACAGCGGGCAGCAGGGTGAGGCTGGGTGTGACGGTCAGAGAGCTCTTACCTTCTGTGGACGGAGCCTGGTCCTGGGCAGCGTATAGCATCTCCTTAAAGGCCTGAGAGAGAGAGAGAGAGAGAGAGACACACAGAGAATATAAATACATGAATATGAGCACTTCAAGCTAATGACTTCTAGATATATCTATAAAAACTAAAAAAGTGAAGTAAAACATTTTGAGATTACAAAAACCAACAAACAAGCAAACCTTTGTTTAGTAAGTGCGCTCTTTTAGCAAAAATAGTCAGGTTAACCAGGTTATTTCTCTCTGTGTGGTGTGGTTCAATAGCCAATTTGGTAGCCATTCTCTATTCTCTATTCTCAAGTCAACCCCCTCGTAATGCGTGTTCGCTGCCGTAGCCCTGTGACTGGTAGCAACCATGCCGTAGACCACAACCCAGTACTACAGGACCACTCGTGTGCGCAGCGAACGCCCTGTCGGCTTCCCTCCTCCCTCCCTGGGGGGGACAGCCAATTGCCGCCCCCGGTGGCACTCCCGGCCAGAACTGACTCTGCCGCGGCTGGTGGGATCGAATCCCGGTCGCCGTGGCCAGCGTCGGATGCTGAAACCACTGGACCACTTGGGAGGCCCAGAGTTACACTTCCAATGGGAGTAGCATTTCCTTTGCAAGCAGGCCAACGTCTGTAGCACTTTGAACTTGAAGTACACTTTCAGTAAAAGAACCCAATAAACACATAAACACAACTGCCTGTTGTACATCTGGTTGTACATTTGGCAGTGTACGGCTGGCAGCGTAGTGTAATGGTTAGGGAACTGGGCTTGTAACTCAGAGGTTGCAGGTTCAATTCCCAGGTGGGGCACTGCTGTTGTACCCTTGAGCAAGGTACTTAATCTGAAATGCTTCAGTAAAATATCCAGCTGTATAACTGGATTGTATGTGAAGAAATGTAAACTGTGTAAGTTGCTCTGGATAAGAGCGTCTGCTAAAATGTAAAAATGTACATCAGAAGTAGAGTGGCCCCATCGCCCCCTGCTCCCCCGTCATGGGACAGAGGACAGGCGCGTGGAGTGCCAGGCCAGGGCTCCAGTGAGCACGCTGAGGGAGGAGCAGGACAGGAGGGAGAGGGGAGGATGCGGGACGCCAGCTCCCAGCCCATGCAGGTAGCGCTTTTCTCAGGGGCCGCTCTCAGGGTGAGGCCGTGCCTCGTTCCCACACTCGGCCTTGTGTTTCCAAAACAAGACGACAATCTCCCCCTCTCTCTCTCCATTTCTCTCTTTTTTTTACGACTCTCCGCTATTTCGGCAGGCAGGAAGTCTCGCAGGCAAACACAAGCGTGCCCTGGGGCTCTGGTAAGCGCTGTCTGCCGGCGCATTACTCTGCTCATCACACGGCCCGTATGCACACAAGCCTCTCACAACTCCCATGTTAAACACGGCAAGCACTAAAGCTGACCGTTTGGTTTGAACTCTAAGGAATCCAGAAATGTGTTGACCGTTAAAAAGCGGTCACATTCTGATATGCAGACGACAGACAAGCCCACGCACATAATTGGACTGAACACGCAGGCGAGAACACAAAGGTCTCATTCTGCCTCCCCCTCTGCAGCCTGCCCTAAGCTCCTGTACTGTTCCACATCAGGCCTGCTCCTCCACACACAGCTCCTGTTCCACATCAGGCCTGCTCCTCCAGTCACAGCTCCTGTTCCACATCAGGACTGCTCCTCCACACACAGCTCCTGTTCCACATCAGGCCTGCTCCTCCAATCACAGGCCCTGTTCCATATCAGGCCTGCTCCTCCAATCACAGCGCCTGTTCCATATCAGCCTGCTCCTCCACACACAGCTCCTGTTCCACCTCAGACCTGCTCCTCCAATCACAGCTCCTGTTCCATATCAGGCCTGCTCCTCCAATCACAGCTCCTGTTCCATATCAGGCCTGCTCCTCCAATCACAGCTCCTGTTCCACATCAGGCCTGCTCCTCCACACACAGCTCCTGTTCCACATCAGGCATGCTCCTCCAATCACAGCTCCTGTTCCACATCAGGCCTGCTCCTCCAATCACAGCTCCTGTTCCACATCAGGTTCTCTGTGGCTGAGTTGGTAGAGCACAGCGTTGGCAACACTTAGGTTGTGGGTTCAATTCCCACTGGGGCCACATATACTGAAAATGTATGCATTCACTACTGTAAGTCGCTTTGGATAAAAGCGTCTGCTAAATGGCGTATATTTATTTATTTACATCAGGCCTGCTCCTCCAATCACAGCTCCTGTTCCCCCTAAGGCCTGCTCCTCCACTCAGCCTCATAATTCCTCTGATGTTATTACTGTGCGTTAAACAATATGGCTGTGCCCATGTCCTGTTTCAGGCTATTTTAAACAAATGTAACTCTATACTCATCCAATAGTTTGAAAGTTGCATATCTCCTACCACAGCATTTTTGTTGTTTGCAGTAGTTTTGTGAGAACTGAACTGTATCCCACGTATTTAAAAACAAAATAAAAAAAAAGCTGCATACTTTGGTTAGGGTTTTTCTTTTCTTTTCTATGTTAAGGATCCCAATTTTATTGAAATGTTTTAATGTTTAAACATTCACACCCCTGGTGGAGAGTGGTGTTCTTGATGCTGTATATTTACATTTACACTTTAGGCGTAGGCTCTCATCCAGACCGACTTACATTAGGTTACATTTCCTTACATGCAATCCATTTATACAGCTGGATATTTACTGGAGAAATTCAGGTCAAGCACCTTGCTCAAGGGTACAACCTGGAAATTGAACATGCAATTTCAATTCAATTCATCAACTCTGATTCACAACAGCACTACAAGATTGAGCCGTCAATCATTTACTCACGTTTACCATTCAAAAGAAATTGCTCTCCACAGCAGAGTCGCTGGAAACACACGGTAGCTACACCCATTTTTTGGTTCCATGGAGCCCAATTCTCAAGAGAAACCTGCACAGACCACAAACAGCTGACCCCACAGAAGCTGAACCAGGCCTCATGTCGCACCTCTTATCAAAGGCTTAACTGGCTGCCGATTCGCTGCATCGGATGGATGGATGGATGGATGGATGGATTTTCTGCACTGGGGCTCGTGACGTTCGGCTGTGCGAGCAGAACAGAACAGCACTCAAAATACAATATACCCTCCAGAAATAAACAGACAGATTGCAGGGGTGGGCAGTGAGAATGCCTGTCATCTTTTTGCATCCCAATTACGGAGGTCACATTCGTCTGAGCCACTGCAGGCACCACGGGGCTCCGTGCGTCACTCTTCGCCGCGCGCGAGCCCACTCCTACTCCCCCAGAGTCGGAGTGCTGACCTGGGATCAGTTTGGCCTTTTAGCTCATAATGGATAATGGTTAGGATATGGACCGGGGAAACCTGAAACTAGATCAGCACTCCTGCTCGGAGACGCTTTGCGAATGCGGGCGCTGGTGATGACCAGACACTAAACCGAGATCATTCATGCACAAAAGCACGGCGCTGGCAACGCTTAGGTTGCGGGTTCAATTCCCAAAAGGACCACATATGCTGAAAAGTGTACGCATTCGCTACTGCAAGTCGCTTTGGATTAAAGCGTCTTGCTAAATGGCGTGTATTATGTATTGTATTATTTCAAAAGCTGAGCAGAAGCAGCGGGCGTTTCACCCGCTCAATCAGCACGCGGTATGTGCTCCTCTCTACGAAAGGAACAAGCGCGTAACGAGAAAACGTTCCTTGTAACGTTGGTAAGGGAACGACTCCATTTCAGTGTTCAGAGGGACAGGATGTGCTTCAGCGTGCATTTCAGCTGCTGTGCATTCTGAAAGCCCCCGACTGCACTGCGGTCATGGGCTAATTTCAGGTGTCACTCTGATTAACCCCCCCAAGGTCCTGGGCCTTTCTCCTCTGCTCACTGTACAGCACACGTACTCCAACACTTACAAACACGCGTGTTCTTTACACATTTTATTTCTACCTGCTCTGTAGCTCTCCTGCTTGGAAAAACAGACATGGCACACTCAGACAGCAAGACGTTACGATTATCCTGCAGACGCGTGATTCGTCTCTCAAAGACTTCCCCATATTAAACTATTGTTTACATACCATTTGAAAGGCAGTCACGTGAAAGGCTGTGCCCCACACAATGCCTAAGGAATCAAAAGCATTTCCCGGCTCTCTGAAAATCGCCTTGCATCAGCCATTTCGCAGCTGAATTGCAAAATAAGTGGTTGCAGCTTCTTTTTTCACTGGAGTCGTAGGTTGCTGATACGGTCAATGACGAAAGCAGCTTCAATGAAAGCACGTAGCCTCGCTTTAACCGCAACCACATCTGTATATAAAACATGCGAAGAATAAACAAATGAAAGCCCCCCCATGTTCTGATTTGATTGGTCAGTGTGGTGCTGAAGGTTAAAGCAACTCTCCTCTGATGATAGGTGTGACGGGTTAGAGGTCTAACATGTATCACACACACACACACACACACACACACACACACACACACACACACACACACACACACACACACACACACACACACACACACACACACACACACACACACACACACACGCACACAGAGACACACACACACAAAGACACACACACACAGAGACACACACAGAGACACACACACACACACATTTTTGTATTTTGTTTTGGCCATGTGTTGCGAGGTGATGGCGCAACACACATCGCTTGCCTTCCAAATGGGCATGCAGGTCATTTGGACGGGAATTGGTCATGCACAGGCTGACGTTTACAGCAGCTCTGGTCGGACTGGTCACAGTAGGGCTGAAGGTTACAGGGGGTCTGGGTCTAATCTGATTGGTCACAGATAGGCTCAAGGTTACAGACGCTCTGATCTGACTGGTCACAACTCGGCTGAAGGTTGCAGAGGCTCTGATCTGATTGCCCACAGCTAGGCTGAAGGTTACAGAGGCTCTGATCTAATTGGTCACAGCTAGGCTGAAGATTTTAGAGGCCCCTTGTCCTGCCAGGTCATGTTGTCACTGGCAAAATTAAAGTCGACCTGGCCTTGTAGCAGGTCACATTTGAACTGGTTAAAATGGTGGACTGCTTTTTCATTGGATTTCTGCAGATATTGATGACCATGGATCAAGCATTTACAAGTTCAGCTACCCTTCATTCCCACTATTGGCTAGCTGTTAATACAGCAAGACAGAGCAGTGCTGGAATATTTTGGTATGAACACTAGCTTTTTACAGCTGTCCATATTGACACTAGTTTGAAAATTATTATTTTGCTAATCATGAATCTTTTTTTCCACAGGCTTATGATGGGTGTGTAGATGACTGCTACCACACACACACACACACACACACACACACAAGTCATTTCTGCTCAGGTTGACAGCACAGTAATCACATATAATTAGCCATCAGGTGCAATGATGGCTGAACAACAGTCCAACCGCAGGGTCAGAACATGGTGACTACACTCACAATTCCATTACCACATTGATCCCAGCGAAACAGCAGCAGGAACGGTTTCTCCAGTAAATCAATATGTTTGTGGGGGGGGGGCGCAACACACCATAGAATTCAATTCAATTCAACTCAATTCCGTCTGATAGAAGCTGGGCAACAATGTACAATGTTCCTGCACAATGTGTGCCATCTCTCCACATTGACTAACAGACCCAAGCCCAATTCCGCTACTTTTTATGTTGAAAGGTGTGTCTCTCACTCTGCCTCTCACTGCCCCCACAAACACACAACTATAACAAGCTTTTACAAAACCTAAATAATTTCACAAGCTCTCAGTTTGTCTTCACTTTGAATCACACACACACACACACACACACACACACACACACACACACACACACACACACACACACACACACACACACACACACACACACACACACACACACACACACACACACACACACACACACACACACACACACACACACACACACACACACACACAATCACTCATGCACACACGTGAGCAGGGATTCAATTCGGATGTTATCAGCATCAGACAAGCCTGTTGCTACAACCAATTAGTTTGAGGCTGGCAAGATAATAAAATCTGTAATTATGGCCAGACCATTAAACCTTCTGCAGGCACAATTCTCAGTCCAATCTAACCTTCCACCATGGCAGTTAATTTGCAATGATGTCAGTTGATTCATAAATGACAGAAATGATTATTGGATGACAGGTTGTTAATAAAGTATAAGTGACAACAGAAAAGGTGCACGCTTGTTAAGTCCTTTAACAGATGTGTACGAAAGAAACGGGAACAGACTGCAATGGAACAGACTGCACAGACAAATGGCCCCTTAAAATCCATTCTAAACCCGTCTCGAAGCAATGACACTTATCGTGTCCAAATACACATGATGCAATGTGAACAGATAAGAGCATTCTAGGAGAAAGTAGCTAGAATGTTCAAGTTCCAGCAACAAAAACAACACAGCAACGTATGTAACCATTTCTTGCAGAACACAGAATTACACAGCTGCAAGTGAGGAATTTATGGGTATAATTCGGCTATGTAAACGCTTGAGTCTTCCCTCTGCAGCAGGGGATGTGTGGTTGGTGTGGTTTGGCAAATATTGTGTCATAGGTATGAACAGGACAGACACAGGAATTAGACAGATTCTTCCCACAAGCACTGCTTTTGCTTTTGGTTAGGGTTGGCATTCACAGGGAAAGCTGGTACAGCTTGGCTTCGCATGTAGACTGTGAATCATCATTATATCTAAAACTAAAATGAATCGGATGTAAAAGCTCTAAATGTCTTTTAAACTCTAAACTGTAAATGTCTTTCTTGCACTTAAGATGCATCTTGACCAGATGTGTTATCCTGCTAATGGCTCACTCAGTCTGTCTACAGTGTTACAATCAACAAAGACAAATTTTACACCAAGGCTGAGCTAAATCAAAGCATCTTGAATGACCAAGGAAAAAACAGACCCAAATATATTCGATAACCCATCAGTAGGTGTTGCTCATAGCAGAATTTAAAACAATTGTTTTAATGTGATCAACCTCAAAGGGGATACTTAACAGATGCCAAACTAAAATTGGGTTCATGACAAAATAAACAGAGGAAGCTAATATTCGCCAGCGGTAATAAACACGTAATCGATCTGGTATCTCAGTGAAGAAGAAAAAATGTGTAACATTGCTAGAATGTATTTGCAATCTTTAAATATATACATATTGCTACGTATATATGCACGGTACATAAAGCATTAAAACCATATACACGGGTGTTGACGTTAGGGAGATCAATACCACCGTTCTATGGTCACTCGCATAGACAGGGAACAAAAGAAAGCTAGCGAGCTACGATCCTCTCACTGTACGTACCACAAGCACATGGCTTCAAGACATAACATTTGTCTTGTCAAAATAAGGCGTTTTATGCTGCAGTAAGAGGGTTAAAATTAGACAAACACTGTCCTGCTAAAAAAAAACGGCATCATCACCAAGAAACAGAGTTGGTTTGCTGGCTTGCTTTAAAATACATGTTAGTTGATGTCAGCTAGCGGACGTTAGCTATAAACAAAACTCTTTCCTGTGGCACAGCAGCTAGCTGGCAAGCGAGTTACTGGTGCTTGTTTTGAAATTGAGTTCAGAAATGTGGCAAGCGATGTAAAGTCGGAATACGGGTCGGTGCTGGCTAATGCTACCTAGTAGTGGCTACCGACCTAACGTTAGCTAGCAGCTAACCCGGCGAATTTACTACTACCGTTACTAGTTAGTCTAACCAGCTCCGCGCCGTGTCAGAGGTCAGCTTGATAGCTGGCTATCTTGATATCAATACTCGTCTGTACTTATCTGACTTTATATGCCAAGTGTCGTTCCTAAAAAAAACTAGTTGTCGGCTAGGTATTGACATAACTACACGCCTTAGCCTAATCTCGTATCCGTATCGGTCCCGTTGCTTTGGACTGGGTTTTCTCTCGACCCTGCAAACGTACCTCATACTGGATGTATTGTTTTCTCCACTCCGGAGTGATGTGAGCCGAAAGGTGCTCCGTGAATTTCATCCTGGCCGTTCTTCCCTCCTAGTTGTCGGCCAGGTTCGTTTACTCTCCACGGTCGTCTTGTCGTTTTAGGTTTGATTAAACCCAGCCAGCGAGCTAATATTGCAGATGTGCGAGATTTGGCCACGGCACTTTGCTAGCCAGCCAGCTCGCTAGCTTTGCGAGTGTGAATCCGCGCTGTCTTCTTCTGCCTCGTCCCTATTATTGTCGTACTGCGAAGAGTCCCAGTCCCACATATTATTAAACGGAGAAAGGACGGCATTCACGACATATACGTACAAAAAAAAACCCTCCCTCTTTGGACCAAATGAATAAGTTACACTGTAAATAGCAACACCGGCAAGAAGGAACGTCTTGTGTGACTTTCTCTCCTTCCTTTCGGATTTGTTCTGAGAAATTTTCCAACCGCCATCACAGTCTGTAAACAACGTCGTGACGTCACTGCGTATTAACAGACGGTACGCTAAATTCGGAGTTGCCAACATAATTCGGCGGAAACGTGCACATTTTCTTTATACTGTCAGCGTAAAACATCTGTGATAACACATAGGGTACGCTACAGGGTCTCTTGAAACGACCGCCTGTGTGTGGCCTCCGAATATAAATGTATAAAACTGATTTACAAGTGTTAAAACAATAGTTTTTCCATCGTGTACCAGTCACGCCTAAAACAATACAAATGTTTAATTCTGCAGCCTATGATTAAAACAAGTGTAGCAGGATAAACAACCTGACGCAACAATACATCACATACATTTTTCCTACACGTAAGTAGTATTGTAGCAATCCAATGGCAGGCACTGGCAGGCACTGTGATGCTGTTAGGAAGAGCATTATAGCAGAACATTCCGCCTCACCAGGGAACCTGGCCTTTTAACGATGCGATAATGTCGCTGCATTGTGTAGCGAGACACCAGGGTTCCTGTGTCAGGCAAGTAAGCTCTTCGCCTCCAAGAAAATCCCCTGCTTGCCACATTGGTGTCAGCTGTGGTATGTGCCCCAGAAGAGACAAGCTCAGTCACAGGGCAGGCAGTGTAGTAATCACACCTGTCAGGTGAGGCCCTATGGCGAGGGTGAATGTCTTGCTAAAATACTTTTACATTGCATTACATAAAATGCTTTTTCTGGCGAGGTCACCATCCCTGACAGGTGTGATCACTACAGTAGTTACACTGACAATAAATTGCAAATGGAGTTAATTGACTGCTTGATGAATGGTTACAGTACTCAAATCATTCTTCGTTCTAAAGAACTTGAAACACTTTGCCTATTGTACCCTCTATTGATTTGTACCCCCCCCACAAGCCCGCTGCCTGCAACTACAGGACCAGCCACCACTCTGGGACCGGCAGTGACAATGGTGCCAAACCGAATGAATTTGACAAATAGACATTCTCCTTTGGTAAAATCTTTTGAATGCATTGTTGTGAATGAAGTGGTTGAACCTTTGCGTTTTTTGGGGGAATCTGCTTCAACGCATTCCCGTCTTCTTTACTTATTCTGACTCTTAGAGACAGTCCGTCTGAATGACACCTGTGTGCATTCGTGTTCATTCAAAGAGCCCAACCCTGCCAACAATGGTACAAAGGACCATTTATCTGAATTAAGACGGGTTGTTTTTTCACAACCTATAATTAGTATGGGTTATTTTTGTTATCATTATTCTCATTTTAGTAAAATATTTATCTGTGTAACACTGCTCATCCTGGGTGGTCCATTACAAAAGCAACTAGGATTTTTCTTCAACTTACAGTGCATCAGAATAGAATTTAGAATAGAATTGTGGCTTGTAATGCAAAGGTTGCAGGTTCAAGTCCCAGGTGGGAACACTGCCGTTGTACCCTTGAGCAAGGTACTTAACCTGAATTGCTTCAGTAAAATATCCAGCTGTGTAAATGCATTGTATGTAAAGAAATGTAAACTGTGTAAGTTGCTCTGGATAAGAGCGTCTGCTAAATGCCTAAAATGTAATGTCATGTAATGTAAAAAAGCACAACCCTAAAATGCCCACGGGATGCAGTCTTATTGTTGCACTTTATTAAATAAATTGGATCAGTGTCCAAACCCAAAGCTCCTGTTTTCCAGAGTTAGGGTTAGGGTTATCAGTAGTTGTTATCAGGGCAAATCTTTTCAGTGCTCAACCGACATCATTGTTTGAACTCGTGGTTGGACTATAATTATGTGGGGTGGTAATAAAGATTGAAGACCGTTTTTTCTGACGTCAAGCACAGATGACCACACATTATTTCTGATTCAATTGCACAGTGGCCTTAATTTTTTGTTTTTGCGTCATTCTCTTTAACGGCTGTTTTGCCATCCATGCTCAGCTTGGCCGCTCTCTGCACCTTTATCTCCTTTGTTTATGGGGCTGCAGCACAACTCCAAGCATAACTGGAACGGAGACGTTTCCCAGTCTCTGTTTTCAGGAACCCGCTGCCAGCAGTGTGTTCCTGCCAGCAAATGAGTAACCGCTGGTCTGCCCTGACTGATGCTGTCTGTGTGGGACTCGCACAGACTCTCTATGCCAGGCAACCTTTTGTATGCTGTCAGAGCGCTGCGCTCTGTTTAACAACAGGCCCTCAGTGAGGGCCTGGCCTGTTTAACACCCGGTCATCACTGATCAACAACCACATGGGAACGGCATTCCAGAGCAATGAAACAACATAGCACTGAGCTATAAATGCCAGCTCATTGTCTCACACATAAGATAAAGCGTATTCTTCTTAGCCTTAGTTTTCTTCTTCTCCTCATTATTATATGCTCAGTTGTCAATCCATACAGACTCTCAGCTTTAAAAAATGGGATTTTAAGCTTGGATTCCATTGAAGTCCCTGCAAATGAAGAGGGGTAGTTTTAAAGTATCTCTGGTGGCACAGGACTGGTGGCACAGGCACGAACTTTATAAAACCACTGCCTCGTAAATCCGGTGGCTAAAATACCTGAAGATCTTTTCTCCACCTCCAAGTGTGAGGAATTTGCAGGATATTTCAGAGATAAGATAGCGAATATAAGGACAAGTATTACCCAGTCAGGATCAAATGTGTTGCATGCTGGACCCATTTCACCATGTAATGTAATTATGGACTCATTTATAGCAGTTGATGCAGAGATGCTGAGCAAAGTAGTGGCCAAACTAAAGTCATCTACATCCCCCCTTGACCCCATTCCTACAAAATTTTTGAAGACTATTTTTGAGTCTGTGTCGGAGGACATCTTGAACATCGTAAATTGTTCTCTACAGACAGGCATTTTCCCATCACCTCTTAAAATTGCTCTGGTGAGACCCCTTTTGAAGAAAAGCAATTTAGACTCTTCAGTTTTAAGCAATTATAGACCAATTTCGAATCTCCCATTCATAAGCAAAATTCTGGAAAAGACCGTACTTAAACAGCTAAATGTTTTTCTAGAGGCAAATTGCACATTTGATATATTTCAATCTGGATTCCGCTCTCATCATAGTACAGAGACAGCATTAGTCAAAGTTGTGAATGATCTGAGAATGAACAATGACTCTGGAAAGCTTTCGATTCTTGCTCTGCTAGATCTAAGTGCTGCGTTTGATACCGTGGATCATGATATTCTCATTGACAGACTTGAAAACTGGGTTGGCCTCTCAGGTCCAGTCCTTAACTGGTTCAGGACCTATCTGACTGAACGGGAATATTTTGTCAGCCTAGGTGACCATAGCTCCAAAAAACATCGGATGAGCTGTGGGGTCCCTCAGGGTCGATTTTAGGACCGTTACTTTTCAGTTTATATATGCTGCCCCTTGGCAATGTCATAAAGCAACACAATGTTAATTACCATAGCTACGCTGACGACACACAACTTTATGTTTCCATGACACCCAACGATTATAGTCCTGCTGACTGCCTTATACAATGCATTGCTGATATAAATGTATGGATGTCACAAAACTTTCTACAATTAAACCAGGACAAAACTGAAATTTTGATCATAGGTGATAAAGCTAAGCGAGAGAAGCTCTCTGCACACCTAAATACACTGGATCTTAAACCCAAGTGCCAGGCCAGAAATTTAGGTGTAATAATAGACTCTGACTTGGATTTCGAGACTCATATAAAAATATAACAAAAGTATCGTTTTATCACCTGAAAAACATCGCCAAGGTGCAACCCTTCCTCTCGCAGGTGGATACTGAAAGAGTGATACATGCATTAATTTCTAGCAGGTTAGACTATTCCAACGCCATCTTGGCTGGTCTATCAAATCAGAAACCAATTTATAAGCTGCAGCTGATACAGAATGCTGCAGCACGAGTCCTTACAAAGACGAGACGAAGAACACACATCAAACCAGTTTTGAAATCACTGCACTGGCTACCGGTCAACTCCAGAATAGATTATAAAATCCTCTTAATAGTCTATAAATCACTGCATGGTTGTGCGCCTAGATATATCTCGGATATGCTGGTGAGATATTTTCCAAGTAGATCTCTGAGGTCCTCTGACAGAGAACTCCTGGTGGTTCCAAGAGTCAGGACAAAGAGACAGGGAGAGGCAGCTTTTAGTTTTTATGCCCCCAGGCTCTGGAATACACTCCCAGAGAGCTTGAGAATGGCTGAGAATGTGGTCACTTTTAAACGAGATCTTAAAACATATTTATTTTGTCTCGCCTATCCTAGCGACTAATTTATACTTGTAATATTCTTTTTGTTTTGTAATGTGTTGGATTTGTTTTTAAATTCGTAGTGTATTTTATACTCATTATATATTTGCTTTTGTATGTATCTGTGACTATGTATGTAAAGCACTTTGAGTTACTGTGGTATGAAAGGTGCTATATAAATGAAATAAATAAATAAATAAAAAATATATTCCAATATGAAATAAACATATAAAATATGTGATACATTTTCAAAAATAATTAAATGTACAAATATCTGTCGCTAATAAAGTTTAAATGTCTGATGTATTATTTTTTAAATAAATATATATATACGAATAATAAATATGTGCATGCATTAACATAATTACATTGGACATATATATTATGCCCTGTCACATTCCAGTTTTGTAGTAAGTTTAAAGAGGAACGTTAGCCTTGTTGTTTTTTTTTTTTTTTTTTTTCAAATAATTATTGGGCCCCAAATGAACAAATCTGAGACGTAGCTCGCCTGACCTCCACAAAGCCAGTACTGCCAGTACTTTCTTATTTTGTCAATACTGCCCCCTGTCGTAAACGTTTTGTCAATACTGGCCGCTAAAAGCTTTACAGAAACTTTGATATTGGCAAAAAATGTGTTTCATATATAAACTAATTTAGATTTTAGACTAAGATACATTATGTATAAATATCGATTTTGTTTGCCACATCCTTGTAATGTTTGCATATACGGTGAAATGTTATATTTGCGTGTGGGAATGAAGTCCACACATGGTCTTGTATGCTGCATAAATAACCTATATTTATGATGTCACATTTTAAAACTTTTTTACATTTACATTTTACATTTTAAGCATTTAGAAGACGCTCTTATCCAGAGCGACTTACAAGATGTGCATTAATACATGGTAGGAACAATCATAGTTAGCGCACGAGATCAGTTTTTGTTGGTGAAAGTGCATATAGGTTAAATGTTTGTATGATTTTTGTTAAAGTTGGTTGTTGGTGTACTGCCATTTAAAGACGTTCGGAGGCATTTTTCAAAGCGGTCACAATATTCGGTGAATAATACGGTGTAGTAATGTCATAGCTTTATTTATAAAACGGTTATGCAGTGTCTAGCTCAGATCTCAGGCCAGTGTGAATGTGATATTGACACAAACTAAGCAGTTTAGCAAAATACATCAATCATTTCAACATGCATACGCGTAATTGTATGCATGAATTGTGAAACCTAAATAACGATATCATTTTAAACAATACGTTGGAATGAATCGGAATGAATCAGAATTAATAGCTGATTTATGATTAACGTCGGAACCATTCTTTCCTCGTCATGGTTTCAATATATGCATTTTATAAAAGCGTACCAAGGAGGGACCATATTTACAACGCGTCCGACTGTAACCCGGAACACAACAAGCTTGTTTTCTACAATTTAAGAATAGTCTCTTTATCGGCGATCGTTGGAAGTCACCTGCGAAGGCAACTAGAACCGACAGGAACAAGAGAGAGGAGCCACTTTATCGCTTTCAACAAAGTATTAAATATGGCGTCCCGATCTCCATCGTCTTCCCCTGACTCTGCCACAGGCTCGGGTACAGATCCGGCTCGGCCTGACACCGGAGAGCCACTCGGTGGATCAGATTCCGATTCGGATTTAGGTCTACGGGGTGTGGATTGTGGCGCTGTGGATTTGGGACATCGACTTGAAGGAGCTGAACTGGAAAACGAGTTCGAAGTTGCGGCTGAACGACTTCCTGGTCTGATCCAGTCCGCCAGTAGAGAACAGTTGCTATACCTGTACGCCAGGTATAAACAGGTAATGAGATATAGTGACGCATTTTTAATTTCACTCTTTAAAAGGTGCACAGATGTTAGGCTTTCGTTTGTTGTAACGTGCGCTTGATGTAGCTATAGGTGCAATATGTGTTCGCTAGCTGGTTAGCTAACTTACTAATGCAAATTCCTTAAACGATGTGCTGCCTAGAAACTTTCCATAGCTTATCTATTGGCTAGCTAAAGCTATCTAGCTAATTTGGAATCTGACAATCAGCATTATACATATAATTTATTTTGTTGTTTACTTTGATATATAAGCTTGCTGATTAGTGAATTTGCTAGTCGTGACGCCAGTTGAATCATAACAACTCCGAAGATGCCTGCTCGTCGATCACTGCCCCAATGCGGTTCTTACATTTCTTTCTGCTAATACTATCTTTGTACGTTAGCTGTAGACAGTAATATTTCCTTCGTAACTTCTTGCTACAAACCCGATGATAGAGCGGTTCACTGTTTCTCTTCGCACGTACTAGTGCACACTTATGATTGTAGACTAAATCCAGTCTGATACGTCAGGTTATATGATCAAATCATAGATGAGAAGCATATGCGTTGTATGTTAACGTAACGTTATATTGTAAACACCTCATTTTAAATTTGACCGATATTGCATTATAACTTAATACCAGATACAAAGTAAAATGGTCGCGAGTTGCGGTTAGCCCGCAAGAAGATAAAACAAACAGTAAAACATATGGAAAATACTTCAACACAAATGGAAAATAATGAAATAACGAAGGTATCAAATAGGCTGCAATAACTGAAAACTGAAAAAAGTCCGTTTACATTGCTTTCCGGATACTGGACATACCAAATATGTGTGGGCTACATATCACTCTCACATGTCTATGTTTGGTTCAAAGATGTGAGTTTAAAATAAGTTTTGTGATTGTGCCAGTATTCTGCATCAGTCACTCATGATAGACCGCAGGCCTGTTCTCAGGCAGTGCACAAGCTCCACTTTTTTATTCTTGCAGGTCAAAGCTGGAAAGTGCAACATACCAAAGCCAGGATTTTTCGACTTTGAAGGTCAAAGGAAATGGTAAGTGTACACTGATCTTCATTTTGAAATGTGTTTAAAAAAAAAAAAATCCCTGTATTATGTTTTTAAAGATCTGTAAAATCAGGGATAAGAATAGCCTAAGATGTTGGTAAGAAAGTTTTGGATTTGTTTTGTTTTGTTGTATGTTTTGTCTTTGTTTGTTTATAGTCAGAGTTGTTTATAGTCTTCCGCTCTGCGTTTGTCTTGTGTTTTTGTTGGCACCATTTTGACTCTTATTTCTACTGGGATGTTAGAATGTGTTGTGTGTGGAGGTCCTCTACAGTCTCAATCATCGTAGTTTTCACGAACAATGGATGTGTTTTATTGTTCTGTGTCGGCTTTGTGCTGATTCCTGCTCTCCGTCTCTCTTTCTGGCCATGTTTGGCTTGCTGTGTATATAGTAAGTAAGTAAGTAAGTAAGTAAAACTTTATTTCTATAGCGCCCTTCTCAGCACGGGTGTACAGGGTGCTTTACATCAATAAAAATAGAATGCATCAATACAAAATTAAATCAAACATCATCTAAGAAATAAGATAAAAACATAAACAGGAACATACGGTGGCTATGGATGACTAAAAAGCCTGCCTAAACAGGTGAGTCTTTAATTGGCATTTGAAAGTGAGTTCTGAGGGAGCGGCTCTCAGATCAGGGGGGAGGGTGTTCCAGAGCCTCGGGGCGAGCCTTTTATATGTGGCGAGATAAATCGGTGACACCTCATCCTAAAGGTTTGGACAGCGCTGTAAATCTGCAGTCCATGCACTTCAACAACTTTCCATGTTTTTGTCACTTTTGTCTCTGCTTCAGATGTTCAGTAAAACTAAGAGTAAAATCAATTTCCTGAAGGAAAAGTGCAAAGGAGAAAAACAAAACGATGCCCAGTCCATATGTATTCTATTGTGGATGTAGAACTGGAGGTTGTGTTGGGGCGTACGTTAGAGGCCTGTAGATAAACTCTTAAGTACTAAAGAAACCGCAAGCCCTGTGGTAGTGTACATTACATTATTATTATTACATTACAGGCATTTAGCAGACGCTCTTATCCAGAGCGACTTACAGTTTCACATTTCTTTACATTCAATCCATTTATACAGCTGGATATTTACTGAAGCAATCCAGGTTAAGTGCCTTGCTCAAGGGTACAACGGCAGTGCCCCACCTGGGATCGAACCTGCAACCTTTGCGTTACAAGCCCAGTTCCTTAACCATTATGCTAACACTGCCACCCATGTTAATGAAATGCCGTTGTTTGACTGTGCGGTGTGGAGCAGCAGCCCTGCACAGCTCTGATGGTCCTGTGTCTGTCACAGGCAGGCGTGGAATCAGCTGGGGGACATGAGCGCAGAGCAGGCCATGACGGAGTATGTGTCGTGTGTCCATGCCCTCGACCCAGACGGCAGCCAAAAGGTACACGCTCCTTCTCTTATTAATTTACGTCATTTTACGTTTACATTTTAGGCATTTAGCAGACGCTCTTATCCAGAGCGACTTACACAGTTTACATTTCTTTACATACAATCCATTTATACAGCTGGATATTTTACTGAAGCAATTCAGGTTAAGTACCTTGCTCAAGGGTACAACAGCAGTGCCCCCACCTGGGAATTGAACCTGCAACCTCTAAGTTACAAGCCCAGCTCCCTAACCATTACACTACACTGTGGCCCAAGGTCAAAGGTTAACGACACACAACCTCACTTGGGGTCCAAGTTCACACTTGAACGTGTCATTTGGAAGTCCTTAATAAATACATCTATGAACAACCCACAGAAAATGTTACTGGTGAAATGACCATCTTACATGCCACCAACTAGAACTAACTTACTGTTGTCACAGCATTTGGTCAGGAAAAAGGAAACGGGGAAAAGCTTTGCAGAGATTAAGGGAAGAAGGCCATGGGTGTCTAGGTGTTAACATGATGAACAGCTTCTGCACAATGTTCCTAAAAATAACCTGCAAACAGGGATACAGTGCCTACAGCAAAATACAGAGCAGATACCAGATGCAGCAAAAATAAGTAGGACTTTTATTCTTTTTCCTGTCCCCTTCCTTCCTTTGAACGCGCATCAGTGGAAACTGCGAATACAGCGTCTGCCTACATTGTCTCCAGTTGGGGGCGCCCTGTGCCTGAACTTTCAAAGCGCCAGAACTTTTAGAAACAAAATGTTTGTTTCACATCGGTGCATTTTAATTTGGACAAGGCCAAATGGAATGGAGTGTTGATATCTTCAGTCTGACACCAACTCCCCAAGGATACGGGGCAATTTAGGTGGCTTTGTTGAATGATGACGTGGTCCAGCACTGTGTGTGTGTGCGTGCGTGCGTGCGTGGAAAGGTGGCAATTTGTTAATAGAAGTGATTGTGTCGGTGTTTCACAGTGTTTTGTTTGCACTCTGAACAGAGCTCAGTCAAGTTGATTTAGGAGAGAGCAATACCGAGCACAGTGGAGATAATACCCAGCTGCTTGTCCTGTTGTGTTTGAATTGTTGTAAAGAGCAGTGGCGCTTCAGTAAAAGGATGTGCATCGTCAAACCTTCTACAGTTAAAGGAAAAAGAGAATTATGAAAGTGCAGAGAAAGTGCATGCTGTTTCTCCTCTGCTGTGATGTTTGTCAGGAAAATTAATCTTGTTCAGTAGCTTGCAAGGTTTATAAATAAGGATTACCACATAGGATTAGGGGGGGGGAAACTAACCGTTTACATTAATAACTTTAAAATGTTTAACCCAGGGCCAGGGGTGGCCAACCCTGGTCCTGGGGGTTGTTACTCCGCACGTATTTGGTCAATTGAAGCAGCTTATTACATAGTTAACTCATTTTACCTGGTTTATTGGGTCTAAATTGGTCATTTATTTTAAGGTTAAAACAAAAACATACCCAGTGGCTCTCCAGGGCCTCAGTTTGGTTTCATTTTATTTTATTCCACAAGAAATGGGAGTGCTCATCCACCATAAGATTATTATTATTTCTATCACTCTGAAAACACTGTTGCATATAGCTGGTGCAAGTAATGGTGTAGCCCAACAACATATTGCCATCTCTGCACACCAACACAATGAAATCATGCTCAAATACCAATTTAAAAGATGGAGGATGTGGACACGTGCCCTGAGCCCTGATTGGTGTGTTTTGTTGTGGTTTCCTGTTCCAGATGTCTGACAGAAGGGGGCGGGAGCGCAGGACAGGGTTCGGAGGGGCGACGGTCAGCTCCCTCTTCCAGGAGGAGACGATCAGGTGATCAAACAGAACGGTGATGTATTGGAACCTGAAATGACATTACGGGAGATCAAAAATTTTACAGCAGTAGAATTTTCCAGTTGGATATGCAATTGGATATGTTCAAGTCCTCCTTTCTTGCCTCTGCTGATGTGTGGTGAGCATTCTAGTACCTAAATGGCTGCCACGTATCTTCCAGGTGGGGCCTACACATTGATTGTGGTTGAGGTTAGTCACACTGCGTTCTCCGTAACACACTTTGAGATTGTTGTTGAAAGCTATATGAATGAAATTCATTCTTAGCATGTCATAATCATCTTTATTATCGTTGGTTTCCAGGGCAAGGTGTTTTCCACAGGAGCTGGGGAGTATTAGCCTCACCTCTCCCATCGTATGTCTCTGTGGCTCAGTAGGTAGAGCACAGCGTTGGCAACGCTTAGGTTGTGGGTTCAATTCCCACTGGGACCACATATGCTGAAGAATGTATGCATTCATTACTGTAAGTCGCTTTGGATAAAAGCGTCTGCTAAATGGCATTATATCATGTCGCCCCCTTGTCATTTTTGTGTCTTTCTCCCTCTTCTGTCTCAAGGGAAGAGGACAAGAACATATTCGACTACTGCAGAGAGAACAACATCGAGCACGTCACCAACGCAATCGACTCCAAGAAGGTGGATGTCAATCTCAAAGACGAGGAGGTGTGTTGCACGCTCACAAAAGATTGCATTGAGCTAGAGCCACAACTGCTGCGCTAAAATGCTGCGCTAAAATGCTGCGCTAAAATGCTGTCCGTATGAGGAATATGGGCTGTGCTGGGCCGGGCCAAGTTCCCTTAAACTGACCGTAACGTCATCCAGATGGCTCATCCCTTTGACTCTGCCGAGCGCACCAGCCAGTCCACATGCCGTAGTGATCAGTGAATTGGTGCCTCCCTCTGGTTTGCCTGTGCTCTGCTCTCTCTCATCCTCTCCACCTGCTTAGTCATTGAGGATCTGGGACCGAGTTAGACTGATGCTCACACTTTACAGGAAGCATTACTGAGATGAGCTGTAGTGAAGGTCATTTCATAGAACCCAGGGGCTTAGAAGGATGAGCCACCCAGCAGCCTGTAATAGTAGAACCACGCTTAACAAAAGTGGATAAATGTATTACAGGTGAAGAGGTCTGTGATCTATTGTCTGGCTTAAATTGTGTTCCCTGCCTCAGCGCAGTGGGCATTAGGTGCTGGTGTGTGTGGTGAGGTGTGTTTGGTGAGGGTTTATGGCTGATGTGTGTGGTGAGGGGTGTTTGGTGAGGGTTTATGGCTGATGTGTGTGGTGAGGGGTGTTTGGTGAGGGTTATGGCTGGTGTGTGTGGTGAGGGGTGTTTGGTGAGGGTTTACGGCTGGTGTGTGTGGTGAGGTGTGTGTGGTGAGGTGTGTTTGGTGAGGTGTGTTTGGTGAGGGTTTACGGCTGGTGTGTGGTGAGGTGTGTTTGGTGAGGGTTTACGGCTGGTGTGTTAGGTACTGGTGTGTTTGGTGAGGGTTTACGGCTGGTGTGTGTGGTGAGGTGTGTTTGGTGAGGGTTTACGGCTGGTGTGTGGTGTGGTGAGGTGTGTTTGGTGAGGGTTTACGGCTGGTGTGTGAGGGTTTACAGCTGGTGAGGTGTGTTTGTGGTGAGGTGTGTTTGGTGAGGGTTTACGGCTGGTGTGTTTGGTGAGGTGTGTTTGGTGAGGGTTTACAGCTGGCTGGTGTGTGTGGTGTGTGGTGTGTGTGGTGGTGTGTTTGGTGAGGGTTTACGGCTGGTGTGTTCAGTGCAGGTCGGTGGGGATGGGGAGACTTTATTGTTCGTGTGTTTCAGGGACGGGCTCTGCTCCACTGGGCGTGTGATCGGGGGCACAAGGAGCTGGTGTCTGTGCTGCTGCAGAACAACGCTGACATCAACAGCCAGGTGAGCACAGCACAGCACAGCCCAGGTCAAAGGTCACATGCAGCACAGCAGCCAATGGGAAATGTGTTTGCGCGTGTGTGATGTGTTATTGTGACCCCAGTATGTCTTTTGTGTATGTTTTTCATGTTTGCTGCACTCACTGTTTAACATGTATAACTTCATCTTTCCTGTCACCTGCCTTTCAGTACCTTTGCCAGGGCGTTATCAAAAACAGAGTGTGACTTACCGGGTTAAATAAAAGTAAAATGTAAAAGATTAATCAAGCAGGTTACAACCCCTGGACACACTTTCATTATTCATGCATCTGTGTGCATCAAGCTTGCATCATCTTCAGAAAAGCGTCTGTCTTCGCACGGCATCATGGGTAAGCAGCTGAAAAGCCTGCATAGTCTCCCTCGAGCGAACAGAGGGCTTTTACACTGGGATGGTGTGAGAGACCCTGGAGAGTAGTGCTCATCCGTTCCCTCGCTGAGCGCCGGGGAGTGGGCTGATCACAGGCTTACTGCAGCAGGGCCTCCTTACAGCCCACACGCACAGACAGACCACCAGGTCTGTCACCAGCTGTCTGTCTGTCTGTCCGTCTGATCCTGCTCTTCTCCTTTTCCCCAAAAAAGAACAAGGCCCTACAGGCATTGGATCTGTGTGATAGGGAGCTGGCAGGTGCAAATGTGAGGTTTTTGGCTGAGGACAGCAGCGGACGCTGTGCGCTGTGTCTGTGACTAGCGATGTTATGCAACCTAGCAACCCAGCAACCTAGTCACTGGTTCACACTGCTACAGATGATTGACAGCTGTGCCAGTGTATCCGTCCTTATTGGGGTGAAAAGGCACCGTGAATTGGCTGTAAAGTGGTCCCCCTCCCGATCATGTGCACACCACTCTGTGTGACCCCCCCCCATATCCACCATCCACCGTCCACCACTCGCCCCTCCAGTGGCAGGTGGAGTGTGCAGCAGGATTTAGAGGGCTTTCACTGCACCTGCCACTTGATTGCTACTGGGTTAGGGAGCTACTAATCCCTTAGCCAGTGCCAGCACAGATTCTCTACGTTAACCAGTGAACTCCTGGAGAAATGTGCATCCTTTATTTATCCATGAGAAAACCCTATTGAGATTAACATCTCTTTTTCAAGAGGGACCTGGACCTGCATTCTTACGAAAAATAAATAAAATAAATAATAATAATAATAATAATTTAAATCAGATTTTCCCCATATATTCTCCCAATTTGGTGGCCAATTGTACCCTCTTGATTCAATTTCCCCCACGAGCCCGCCACCTACAACTACGGGACCAGCCACTACCCTGGGACCGGCAGTGACAATTGCAATGAACCACCTCCTTCGAGACCAAACTCGGCTAGCTGTCCCCAGTGATTCCAACACTCGCACACAGGGAAGCTTTCTGTGTCTGCAGCAAGCTCATGCCGGCTTCCCCAGCTTTTTTGCTCTCCTCAGTTTCAGTATTCACCCAAAGACTGCCCAGGCCCGCTTGGTTATCCTTTGTTAAGCACGAAAAGCCCAATCCCTTCATTATTGATGCAGTGAGCCATCAAATTCGCTAGCGGTATGGCTCAGGGTCTGAGCACCAGGCTGGCCAACGACATCAGCAGTTTCAATAAAATATAAATTTAAAAAAGGTTTCAATGTAAAGACTACATTTAAAGAGAACGCCCTTTTGTTTCATTAAATGGTTGTTTCTCTTCCTTTTTCCCCCTAGGATGATGAAGGCCAGACAGCGTTACACTATGGTGAGAGATGTTTTAGTCCTGATCCAAGAGTAACACTTGATCAAAGTGAGATTGAGATTTTTCCCCAGGATGGAACGCAGGTGCGCTTTGCTCTGCAGTCGTCCAGCCGAGGCCCTTAGTCCCTCGATGTTACTCAGTACATGGTATTGTGAGACCGATGATTACAACAGATAACAGAAGTGCTAAACCAGCTGCAGAAAACCATCTACACAGAGCTAGACAGAGCTAGACAGAGCTAGACAGAGCTAGACAGAGCTAGACAGAGATACACAGAGCGACACAGAGTGACACAACAGTCACAGAGATGCATGAAACAGACTGTGACTTAGAGCAGATGCAGAGTGACAACGTAGTCACGGAGATGGGTAAATCGATCACAGAGCTACACAGAGCTACACAGAGCTACACAGAGCCACACAGAGCCACACAGAGCCACACAGAGCCACACAGAGCCACACAGAGCCACACAGAGCCACACAGAGCCACACAGAGCCACACAGAGCCACACAGAGCCACACAGAGTCACAGAGATGCATGAAACAGACTGTGACTTAGAGCAGATGCAGAGTGACAACGTAGTCACGGAGATGGGTAAATCGATCACAGAGCTACACAGAGCTACACAGAGCTACACAGAGCTACACAGAGCTACACAGAGCTACACAGAGCTACACAGAGCTACACAGAGCCACACAGAGCCACACAGAGCCACACAGAGCCACACAGAGCCACACAGACAGTCACAGAGATGCATAAAACAGACTGTGACTTAGAGCAGACGCAGAGCGACATCGTAGTCACGGAGATGGGTAAAGCGATCGCGGAGCTACAGGGAGAATGGGCCCTGGGGAGAATGGCCCTGGGTCACGTGTCCCGTCCTCTTCCCTCTGGTGTGCCGCAGCTTCGGCGTGCGAGTTCGCCGAAATCGTGGAGCTGCTCCTGCACTCCGGGGCCGACCCCTCCATCAAGGACCAGGAGGGCTCCCTGCCGGAGGAGGTGACCGAGTCGGGGGACATCTCTTCGCTCCTGCGCCAGTACGCCGCCTCCAAAGGCTAGGCCCGGTAGCGCCCGGCCCCGCAGACTCCCAGACTCCCGCCCCACACTCCGCGCCGCCCCCCCTTCCCAGAGCACACTGCAACAGCAACCAGAACCTTTACCCACCTGACAGAGACATAGACCGTGCGACCCCCCTCCCCCTCCCATCCCCTCCGCTCCCCTTGTCAGCCTGTGTAATGTCACATTCCATGGAATGCGTTTGTTATTCTTATTAAAAAGTGAAAACTGAGAGAAATTGTGAGCCCCTCTTTGTCCTCCTGAAGTGCTTCAGTGTTTTAGAATGTATGCACACAATTCCACTGGAGTTCAGTTCAGTCCCAGTTGCGTTTACATTTTACATTTACGTTTTAGGCATTTTAGCAGACGCTCTTCACCAGGGTGACTTACACAGTTTACATTTCTTTTACATACAATCCATTTATACAGCTGGATATTTTACTGAAGCAATTCAGGTTAAGTACCTTGCTCAAGGGTACAACAGCAGTGCCCCCACCTGGGAATTGAACCTGCAACCTCTGAGTTACAAGCCCAGCTCCCTAACCAATATTATTGCAATATTATTATTGATATTTTGTTTTGTTGGATCATTGTTGATCCTGTTTTCTTTCAGACCCTTCTTCTACAGGCTATAGCTATCTGAAAAGTTTGACTTAAGTTATTAAACTTAAGTCAACAGATATTTTGTTCTAAACAATCCAAGGCAGTGTCCCATTTCAGAAACCCATTTTAGAATCTTTAAATGCAATCCCAATAAAAACACAAGATGAAGTGTTGCCAAATCTGTCTATCGCAGAAGCCACAAAAACAAGTGATAAAATTGTAAACATCTGAATATATCTGCTTTTCTTCATATCAGTGTCAGACAGTGTAGTCGTCTCTTACAGGGGATGAGTGGTTGACTGTTCTGGTGCCATACCGCACAGGGCAGAGAAAGAGTAACAGGTAGAGGGAAAGCATTGAGAAACGTGTGCCATCTTTTCCACAGCCTAGAGATATTTGGTGCATGGGGCCACACGTTTAGCTTTGGCCCCATGCACCAAAAATTGAGTTTTTTAGGTTTAAAATTTGTAAGAATTAATTGATTCAATGTGATTGATTCTGTCGATTCCTCCTAGTGAGACAGCATGTCTATTCCTGTCTGTCTGGTGTCCCTGCTATGATAAGCTGACAAACACCGCAGCAGGTCAAAACACAGGTGCATGCACACGCACACACTGACAAACACCACAGCAGATCAAAACACACATGCTTGCATTCATGCATACACACACACACACACACATGAACACCACAGCAGGTCAAAACACACATGCGTGCACACACACACACACACAGATGGGTGCACGTGTGTATGTGTGTACACACACAGACACGCACACAGTGAAATCTGTGATCCAATGGTTTCTGGATACTGTTCCTGTGGTGAGAGAGAATGATGTCATTCATAACCATCATGATACAATACACAGCATAGATTATGTTGTATTATTACAGTGTTAACTGTGATTGCAAAAGGAAAAATGTTTTGATTAGTATTAACATTTATGTTCATTTATTTTTAGCCAAAAAGTGCCCATTTCTCTTTTGCAGTCAAGATTGCATATAATGATTACAATACTGCAATCATTTCCATTGTTACCCGTTTTATGGGGGGTGGCGATAACGTATGTAACGACAATCTCCCTCCTCCCAAACAGCAGAGTAGTTGTGGATCTGGTGTAAACCACACAAACATGAATTCCAATCAAGTCACAGTGGCATATATTTAGACCGCTTTCATTATGTCTAAGCCCTACAACACCCTCTCACAACCCGTAATATCAATTTATTTGTGTAATAAAGCCTTCGTTTAACCTCACTGTCCCATTTATATTATATGTTCAAATCGACTTTATTGGTCTGTGTTTTCAATCTCCTACATGGACATGCCTGAATGTACACACAATACATCATATATGGAGTGGAGCGTGACCGTGAGCAACAGGTGTGCCCGCAAGCTCTCACGAGCGCGGCCGTTATTCACACCAACGAATTAAAATGACAAGAAGTTGTGTTGTACTAAGTATGTCATATTCTTACTTACATTGTAGGTTAACATAGCTATACTTCCTATTGATTTTAAACATTAATTTAATACGACGGTATATGTTTATGAAAACCAAACAGGAACGACTCAAGTGCTAATTACATTCGCCTGATCGAGATACACAGAACATTTAACCCAGATATTCATAGATGTTCATAGTCTCACAGTTGACTTTGCGTCGAGGAGTATTTTCTAACGTTAGCGCGTTATGAGAGGAGAACCGCTCCCAGTAAGCTAGATCATTCGTGTCGTTTGCCGATACTGCACTTCATGCCACACCAACAACCGGAAACATTTATCGCACTTAATAGGGGGTTTAGTGTGTCATACTGGCGCTGGTGAATTATTTAACAACTAGCTATTTAGCTTAGCTTATTAGCAGCGAGACGCCTCGGCTCTGGGCCACCCAGTGGTGTGGTGTGTGCGCCCTCCTCCGTCTCCGTCTCCGTCTCCGGCTGCCTGCCCCTACATCCCTGACTTCACACTGAAGACGCGAGAAGGGGAAGTACAAATAGTCACTTCGGGGAGTGGAAAACATGGAAAACCAAACCTTTTCAGGTAAAACAATAACCTAATTATGTAATGTTACTTGTGGGGTTGTGGTCCTTACTTTAAATTAGGCGATTTGTTGTTCGATAAGCAATCTGTAGCCTTGCAATCTGTGCAACTGTAGCTATGTTTAATCTGCGTTATGTTGGCAGATGTTTGACACCAAGCAAATTATTTAGTCTCTGGCTCAAACTGTCGTTTCCTTTCAGGCATGCTTTACGACTTGTGTAAGAATAGTCACAACATTAACGAAAATACATTTGCGCAAAATGCAATGATGTGATGGGCCGTAATACAGATCGATCAGATTGTGCATAAAAGTAGTTTTTTGCGTAGAACACGTAGTGAGGAGCCGGGCGCTTTTGAAGGAAGCAGAGCGTTGATAGTCAGAGAGCTCCTCTGGCAATGCATGTTTCTCGTAAGCATCAATTAGGTTGAACAACGAATCTTTGGTTTTTAAAACTATTGATGACACGCTCCCTGATGATCATAATAGAAAGCACCTTCGAAATTAACATAACCACATCATGTGTTCACCGTAACTTATTTGCAGATCTTATCCGGCAAGGGTATGTGTGGATGCAGGGTTTTGTTACAGCCCAGCGATAACACACCTGATTCAACGAAGGTGTCAACGAATCAAGGTGTTGACCGAAGACCATGATTAGTGTAATCCGGTGTTTTAGTGCTGGGTTTGAACAAAAACCTGCGCCCACACCGGCCGTTTTCGGATGAGATTGGACAACGCCGCGCTAGAGCTACCGTTGTTGCCATTAGGTATTTGCTTACCGGTCATTGATATCACTAAATGTTTACGTAGAGGTGAGATCGTTATGTGCGCACGGACACCCGAGGAACAATAAAACCCAAGCGCAGAGCGTTTTCATTTCAACATTTTATTTATGAATTCAGAAATATATAGGCGAAATCAAGCTTAACATCTTTATTTGAAATCAAGGCGAAATGTAATTTTTGGTGTATGGACCTCTTAGAAAACCAGTTGCTACCCTTTTTGTTGCCATTGCATGGGTGCGTAATGTGTCCAAACAAGAGACTTTCGCTACTTTTGTATAGCCCCTGTTTCCAGTTCACCCGCAATCCCTCCTGTAGACATGATAGCGATTTTCCAGCTGGGTTGTTAAATAAATAAATATACGCCATTTAGCAGATGCTTTTATCCAAAGCGACTTACAGTAGTGAATGCATACATTTTCAGTATATGTATTCCCAGTGGGAAATGAACCCACAACCTAAGCGTTGCCAACGCTGTGCTCTACCAACTGAGCCACAGAGAACCACGTTTGTTATCTGTTGTACGGATGAAATCGCCATACACGCGAAAGTCTGGTATTTATAAATGCCTCAATGTGTTTCAAATGTTTTTGTTTGTTTTACATATTCGTAAAACCTCTTGAATTATATTATCGTGTCTTGAAAAATGAACTACCGAGACTGTGCACATGGCTGACGCGCTATTTGTGCTAATGGCGAGGGGGAGCTAGAGATTAATAATGTGTTGGATAACCCTGCATTTATACAAACAAACATTTATGATGAAAATCTTGGCAAATGGGAAGTGTGGCAAATCCTTCAGGTTGTTGCCTGTTCCACATCTACATCACCAACATAAACGTAAAAAACATACAATAGCCCGCCTAGCCTGCAAGAGCCTCCTTCTCAAATTTTTTCTGTAAATTGTGTTTTTTTGTGCCACTGCTGAAGTGTTGCTGATGTCAAATCATTATGAACCCGTTAATTAGCATCAGCACAGAGCCATTCAGATTTTTCACAGCCACACACGCATATTACGAACTAGCCACACACCTGCGTATTTAAATCCGAACAGTCCATTGGCTGACTGGCTTGGCCAATAAGTGGAAACATTAGGGCTTGACATTTCAGCGTCCAATCATGTATGTTCCCTTTGTTCATGCCTCTCAGAGAGCAATTGTTAAGTGGTTACTTGCTTCTGTGTGCCACTAATTTCCCCCTTGAGTCACTGGCCAAACTTTTCTGACCTTGCCTTTGTCTTTGAACAATTCTCCCCCTTGTTTTCTTTTCCTGCCCCAATTTGCAATGACCGGTTTTACCTCTGGCATTACCGCTGTTTCCCACGAGCAGCAGCACACCTGTAGCACTGCGGCTGAAGCACATGCACTCTCCTGTGAGCCGGTGCCTGCGTGGCAGGGCCTTAGGTCTGTTAAGTATTAATCTGGCGAGAATGCTGTACGGTTCTCTTCACTCTGGGCACAAAACGTTCCTTGTGTCCTTTAGCGCCTCCGAACCTGACTACTGTGATTTGGCGGATGAATGGATTGCAGAGGCGTGCAGACGGAAAAACATAAATGAAGTGCCTGCTACTGACATCCAGTGTCAGGTTTTACTCAATAAAGAAAACGCGTGTGTCCATTTAGGCTGACATGGTCGTAATGGAATATTTGGCCAGTGGTGAGGTGGGAATGAACCTTCCTTTGTTGTCATGGAGATGAGCATTGAATAAGACGGTGCTGCTGCCTCCATCCCCATTATTTACGCTCTGTTTGTCATCTGACTATTTTCGGTCGCTGGAGTCTCTAGTGGCCCTCTCTCCGGTCGTGGGTGCTTTACTGGAGGGCTGTGACTGGTTGTCACACACCGTGGAGTTGTGGTGATTGGTTGAAGTGCCGAAGTCTGAGCCGGAGTGGGTTGTGGTGATTGGTTGACGTTCTGAGGTCTGGGCTGGAGCTGGAGTGGAGCGGACTGGCGGCGATTGACTGGTTTCAGTGCGCAGCTTCAGGTTTGGAGAGTCTTGTTGGGAGTGAGTCACCCGCTCCTGCTTCCTGCTCTTCCGCGCGGTCTCCCAGCCGCCTCTCAGTGTGAACGGCGTGGCATTGTTCACCAGCACTGTCTCACTGGCTTCTGGAGGGCTTTCTTTCAGAAAGACAGTCCCTCCATTTTACTCTGCTGCTCTGCACGGGGGCATTACCAAGAGAGACCACAAAGCGTCTCCCACACAGGGGCATTACCAAGAGAGACCACAAAGCATCTCCCACACAGGGGCATTACCAAGAGAGACCACAAAGCGTCTCCCACACAGGGGCATTACCAAGAGAGACCACAAAGCGTCTCCCACACAGGGGCATTACCAAGAGAGACCACAAAGCGTCTCCCACACAGGGGCATTACCAAGAGAGACCACAAAGCGTCTCCCACACAGGGGCATTACCAAGAGAGACCACAAAGCGTCTCCCACACAGGGGCATTACCAAGAGAGACCACAAAGTGCGTCTCCCACACAGGGCATTACCAAGAGAGACCACAAAGCGTCTCCCACACAGGGGCATTACCAAGGAGACCACAAAGCGTCCCACACAGGGGCATTACCAAGAGAGACCACAAAGCGTCTCCCACACAGGGGCATTACCCAGAGAGACCACAAAAGCGTCTCCCACACAGGGGCATTACCAAGAGAGACCACAAAGCGTCTCCCACACAGGGGCATTACCAAGAGAGACCACAAAGCAACTCACCTCAGTCACCATAAATGTGCAGCACCCACCTGGGTGAAGCACAGCCGCCATTTTGCGCCCACGTTTTACGAGTACGCTGCCACACATCATTTGAGGGAGGAGGATTCCTTATTCTTTGTGATAGGTGTCATGGGACCTGTAATGACCACAAGGAGTCAGGACCTCAATGTATTGCCTCATCCAAAGGATGCCATCTCCGGCAGTACAGTGTCTCCATTACTGCACTGGGGCATTTTTTAAGACAAGTGGGGTCAGCAGAACAAGAGGCCACAGGTGGAAATTAGTTAACGGCAAATTCCGCACAGATATTAGGACGTTTTTCTTTACACAGAGAGTTGTCAATGCCTGGAACAGCTTGCCAGGTCGGGTAGTAGAGGCAGAAACACTTGGGCTATTCAAGGCCAGGCTAGATGTAGTACTAGATACTCTTTAGTTTAGGACAGGGGTCGGCAACCCGTAACACTCAAAGAGCCATTTGGACCTTTGGGGTGCTATTTTGCGCCCGATTCAATTGGATACTTTTTATTTATTTTCCCAGGCTAGATGTATAAGGCTGAAAGAGCTGCATGCGGCTCCGGAGCCGCAGGTTGCCGACCCCTGGTTTAGGACATGGCCATGGACATGGCCAAACGGCCCGTTCTCGTCATTATGTATTCTTATGTTCTTTTTGGATTTTCTGCTTGGTCCACACATTCAATCTTCCCTCTACTGCCTGCCAGCACTACTAGAACATAAGAACATAAGAATACATAATGATGAGAACAGGCCGTTCGGCCCATCTAGGCTCATCATGTCTAGGCTGATGCAGTGTGCAGTTTAAAGAGATGTATATTTTTTGAAAGGTCTTCAAATTTAGTCACAAGATCTGCATTAATGTTGCGAAGGTGCTGTACATGAATAATTCTGTTTGATCAGTCTTGGCTTTTGGCCCTGTGTGCCTCTACTTTTCCTCTGCTGTCTGCTGTTCCACACATTCCTGAAACTTGTTGTCCATAATTCTGTGAAGTACTTTTTATCTACTTGCTGTGCCCAAAAATGCCCTAAGAAATGTCCTCCTACTTGCATGCAGCAATCATTCATCCATTAACAATTATAATTGTTATTTAATATAATTGTCTATAAATGCAAATGTAATCAAATGGAATTATAATAATCTTTATATTAAGCTGGAATTATAATAATAATAATACGCGCCATTTAGCATCTAATGCTAAAGATGCACTGTGTAGCTGGACTTCTGATTGCATTTGCATTTTTTTTTTTATAACTATAATCTGATAGATTAGGCTCCACCTGACATCATTAGAGGCTCTGCATCAAATCCTTAGAGGCTCCGCCCCAGAGCATTAGAAGCTCCGCCCCAGAGCATTAGAGGCTCCGCCCCAGAGCATTAGAAGCTCCGCCCCACAGGGGCATTAGAGACTCCGCCCCACAGCATTAGAGACTCCGCCCCACAGCATTAGAGACTCCGCCCCAGAGCATTAGAGGCTCCGCCCCACAGCATTAGAGACTCCGCCCCACAGCATTAGAGGCTCCGCCCCAGAGCATTACAGGCTCCGCCCCACAGCATTAGAGACTCCGCCCCACAGCATTAGAGACTCCGCCCCACAGCATTAGAGACTCCGCCCCACAGCATTACATGGAAAAAGACTGCAGCCGCCATGCTCTCTTTGTGGAAAAGCCATTGATGGGTCCTGCATTTAACAGGGTAATCACTGTGATTACCCTCTGATTGGCATCATGCCACATTTCTGTGCTAATTATAGTGGGGAATGAGGAAAAAATAAAAAATAATACATTGAAACTTGAGTCTTTCAAAACGTAACATTTTTAAGCTCTTTGATCATTTCCTTGCAGCATTTTTGCACATATATATTGGCGTTTACCTTGCCCTCTAAGGGGCTGAGCGGACCTAAACCATGCCAGGATAATCCACCCCACGCCATCACAGAGCTGCGAGAGCCCTTCATTTACTCAGGTGCTTCCTTTATTTTGGCAGTTACCTGTGTGTGTGTTTTTAATTTATTTGAATAGTGTAGGTGGATAAGTGCAGGGCGCTGTGTGGTAAAAGAGGCACCGTTGATGAGGAAGGTGAGTGTTCAGTTCAGTTTCACCCCACTGATTTTCCCTGAAACATTAATTCATATCCAGTTGGTCGTCATTAAAACATTATTGATGTCGCACAGGGGCGTTGGATAGCATAGCGTTCTAACGCACCGTATTTTGGCTGGTCCGATATGAGTGTACGCTGCCTGTCAGGGACGCGGTTCGAAAACCCGCTCTACCAGACCGGCCCTGGTCGTTAGCCCCGATTGGGGGCGGCATTTGGCTGTCCACCCCAGGGGGAGGAGGGAGGGTGAGCCGGCACGAGTTCGTCGAGGAGCAGGAAGGGCGTCCGTGGTCGGGTTCCGTCGAGGAGGAGGTGGAAAAATTGGCGGACTCATGGGGGAGGGTGAATTGATATAAATAGAGGGTATAATTGGCAACCAAACTGGGAAAAAAACTGGGAAAAATGTTAAACTATTAATAAAAAAAATTGAAATAAATTGTCGCCCAGCCGCAGAGGATCAGACCTTTTTCATTTTAGCAGCCTGCGGATTTCATTTTAGCAGGATGGATACGTCTGCATTTGATTGGACCTCTGTCTCAAAGTGAGCCGATGAGCTGTGCGTCCACGCTGGAATAGAACCCGCAGGACCTGATGCGAGGAGGGGGAGGGAGGAGGAGGAGGAGACGGTGGAGTCCGGGCACAGGGTCTTATTGAGCCGGACTTCACAGGTGCGCACTGGGGGAGCTCTTTCTCTCGAAACCTGTGTCTTGAGGGGGAGAGCATCACAGATTTCATTCTGTCTTTTTCAGAAACACTGCCTGGTTTCTGGGAGATGTGCGATTTGGAAAATCAATTTTTTTGTTCTGTTTCATTCCCAGCCCTGGGGATGTTGGCATCTCTTGTGAAGTATTTTTCGTAACGCTAGTCTGTTTTGAATCTCTTACACGGAATAATCAGATTTGTGAGCAATGCGTTTCTACATTTTAACCCAGATTTTGTTCCTTTTTCTCCCAATTTGGAGTATCTAAATATATTTGGCAGCCCATCTCACTGCTGCCAAGATTCAGGAAAGCGTAAAACATGCACACGGTCTCCTCCTCCTTTTCACTCTTGCGCTCAGCTGCGCAGTCGCTGCGATGGAGCACGCGTCGTGCGCAGCTTGCGCAGGCAGACTGCAGGTGGTGAGTCAGTGGCACACGGTGAGGTGTGGATGAAGCTGGGCTGCGGTCAGGGTGAGCAGAACGCTGCAGGCCGTTCTACGAACTGAAGCGCCGCTGCGTTGTGTGTGTCTGGTCGCAGAGGTGCTGTTACTGCGTCCGCTGAAGGGCCCGTCGTGTGCGGTGTCACACCGGCTCTTTGACGCGTCGCTCGCCGCCCGTGGTCAAACACACCGGCTCACCGAAACGGGAGCACACCGACCGCAAAGGACGTCGCGAAACGGGTAAACCTAGTGTTCAAGGTGGAACTGTGTCAGAGAGGGAATCAAAGGAGATAGCGCCTTCACTGCCTCCTTCAGACTGACTGTAATATTCCAATGAAACACAACCCTTCCAGTTCCTTTTGCACAAGTCCTGAAAAGGTGACAAAAGTGCACTCTGTGCTGATGTTTTAAGATGGGTGCCTCTGCCTCCTCTGGGGCTTCGCTTCTTTCTTCAGGTCATTTGACAGAAGCGGTGGAGAAGCAGAACACTAATGAATGTCAGGTCCTCTGAGCGCGCTCTGTCTGCTGCCGGTGTTGGGTTCCGCTGGAGACGGGGAGTGAGTCACGTCGACATGAAAGAGCAAGGCAGTGTGTGTTTGGCTTTAAAGTGCCCCTTATAAACTGTGATAATCACTCTGTCAGATGGAATTGGCAGCGTGGGATGTGCCAGGAACAGGGAAGTACAGATCCTGACAAATACCTTGGAGAAAAAAACATGCATTGAACTTTACAGAGAAACCATGCATTAAGCAACACAGAGAAGCCGTGCATTAAACTTGACAGAGAAACCATGCATTCAACTGCATTAATTAAGCAACACAGAGAAGCCGTGACAAACAGAGAAACCATGCATTAAACTTTACAGAGAAACCATGCAGTAAACTACAGAAACCATTCAGCAAAAACCATTCAGCAAAGTCTAGGCAGTAACTATTCAGTAAAAAACTATACTATATATGGCCTCCCGCATGGTCCAGTGGTTACAACGTCCGACGCTGGCCACGGAGACCGGGGTTCAATTCCCTGTCTCGCCAAGTGTCGGCTCTGGCCGGTGCCACCAGGGGGCGGCGATTGGCTGTCCGCCCCAGGGAGGGGGAAGGGGAGCCGACGTGACGTTCGCTGCGTATAAGAGTGGCCCTGTAGTACCGGGTTGTGGTTGACGGGCTGCGGGTGCCGTCTCGTAAAAGGCGTCACTTCGCTTCGTCACTACCGGTCGCAGGACTACGGCAGCGAACTCACATTACTAGGGGGGGATTGACGTAAAAATAGCGGGTCTAATTGGCTACCAAATTGGGAGAAAATGGGATAAAATCTGAAACAAATTTAAAAACCCCCCAAAAAAACCTATACTATATTAAAAGTATAAAAACTATGCAGTAAACTACACGGGCAAACCATCTGTACAATGCTGTACATTGTACAGATAAACCATGCTTTAAACTGTACAGAGAACCCATGCAGTAAACTACACACGCAAACCATCCGGTACACTCCCCAGAGAAACTGCTCTTACAGAGGAACCATGCAGAAAAGTCCACAGAAAAACCATGCAGTAAACTGGACAGGATAAAAGATGTCATGCCTACAGTAAGCAGGGATGGCTTATAGGTCTTTGATGGTGTGAGGCGCTTCACCAAATGCATCTCTGTTACGTCTGGCAGAGTGTCTGGGAGCTGACCCCACAACCTCCTGGAATCACAGCAGAGCCTCTTACCCCCAAGGCCATTGAACCAGTCACAAGAAAACTGCTCACAACCATGGTAGTGTTTCTAGTTTCTCACTCTCTGTTCTTCACTAAATGCAACCATATTGAAGCAAATATCATCTGGATTAAAATGATGTTACATATTTGCCTAGTGGGCACGGTTATCCATGGTGACTGCGCTGGCCTACTGGTTCACACATGATCTGTTTAGTACAGCGGAATATGCACTGAAGCGCTTCAGGTTAAGCGCTTCGCTCAAGGCTGCAGAAGTTCACCCTGCCACCACAGTAAAAACCACCCTGCCACACCATTAAAAACACATTTAAAAACACAGACTTACACAAACATATAAAACAAATACAAACTCAATAAAAGTCCAGTCAATTATTGCACTTTTTAATTGACTGGACTTTTGAGTTTTGATTTGTTTTATATGTTTGTGTAAGTCTGTGTTTTTAATCAGTTTTTAGTGTCTGTATGCTGCTATAGACAAACCAATTTCCCTGCAGGGATGAATAAAGTATCATCTATCTATCTATCTATCTATCTATCAGTAAGCTTGCCTCTTTTTTTTACCTGCCAAGCCTTTTGTTCTGCATTGCCTGATGTTTGCTCTCAGCTAGCAGGGCACAAGGGGACCTGACGCTGTGGTATCGTCCAGCAAATGAAAATACTGATGAGGCTATTGTCTCTCACGCATTTGTGGGCACTTGTCTTAGGCCTGTAAATGACTGCCCCTCGTCTCACACGCACACACACACACACACACACACACACTCACACACACACAGTGTCACCACGGTTCTGTTCTCCACCAGTGCATTCCTGTGCTGCTCCTGCCCTCATACGCTAGCCTTACACAACAACTGCACACTGCATCTGCGTCACTAGACCGAGAGAATTAGAAATGAGTCATCAACGCCAGTACTTCAACCCCGGAGAAAATATTGATGTGGAAAAAAAAACGAACAAAGGTTCTGTTTGAATCACTGTTCGTAATTTCGATATTGATGATTTGCTTCTGCCATTAAAAGGGTGTTGATTTTAGTTTTGAGCAAATGCTGGTTGAAATTTCAACATTTTCCTTCAATTATGTGCCATTAATTTCAATTAAGTTCTCTGGGCAGGTGTTGTTAATGAGCCAGAAATTACATGCAGTTAGTCACAGAACACTGTGATGGTAGGATTTTGGCAAATACCTTTCATGACTTAAAAGTACACATTTTTACTGTCCGGATATTAATTCACAGAGTCTGCATTTTGTTATTTGTCGTCTTGCTGTGGAGTCGTAATTGCTCTGCAGGGCTTTGGGAGAGGTGAAGCTGTGGCTGCCCCTAACCTTGTCATGCTTGATTCACGATCCACTCCGACACACAGATGAAGCCATTTCATTGACATTTTAGGCATTTAGCAGACGCTCTTATCATGGTTAGCGTAAGAGATCAGTGTAGTAACACTGCAGTAGACGACATTGTTGACAGCTGCATACCGTACCTGTAGCACAGGACAAGGCCCAAGCCATGCAACCTGACGCAGGTAAACCTTGTCTGGGCTGTACAGCTCGGGCAGGAGCAGTGTTAACACCCCTCTCCGTGTCGGGTTTTGAGACCCTGGTGCTACAGAGGTGATGTCAGGGGCTTGGTTCTGCGTGCGTTATTTCAGTTGGTGAGCAGCTGCCATATTACAATAACGGTCTTGATCGGCCTCGAGCTGAATAATTTTGGCTGTATTGTAAATAATTAAAGAGATGAATAATAATACTCACAGTGGGCTCACTCCGTTTGTCACAGCCATCGCTGCAGAGCAGCTTAAACCAGCGGTTCACAAGCAGTGGGTCTGGACTTCCACAGACACCAAACACTGGTTAATATGCACTGCACTAGCTATACTGTACCTGAAATAGTTTTGACTCAAGTTTAAAAAATGAAGAAGCGTATTGGCTCATTAGGCGGGTCATGAGGTGGGGTAGTTTGGGAACCCCTGGGAAAGGGAAGCCTGCCCATAGGCGTAACCGGTCATGGTCGCACCGGGAAGAAGACGAAAAAAAACACAGGGCAGCGGTCCCCAACCTTTTTGCACCACGGACCGTTTCATGCACCAGGTGTAAAATTCAGAGGGGCGCAATGTTTTTTTTTTTCTGCACCTCCCCCCCCCCGGTCCGCGAAATAAATGAACTGGTCTCAGCTTTTTTTGGCGGTGGTCTTGCATGAAACCGTCCGTGTGCAAAAAAAAGGCACCGTTTCGCCCCGGTGCTGGCAACCCACGCTACGCCACTGCTTCCGCCCCCAGCGGTCGCAGGTGTTCTGGGTGTGCTTTTCCGCAGTGCCGCGCAGGTGGCGTTTATTCTGCGAGCTGCTCCAGAGGAGTAGGCATGAATAAGTAAAGGCTCCGTACACCACGAGCCGGGCTGACCTTTCACATGACCCTGCGGGGGGCACGCTGTAGCGCACTCACCTTCTCTCTTCTCCTCCTCCTCCTCCTCCCTCAGAGCCATGGTGAAACACCAGCCTCAGGATGCTGGAAGCGGGCACCTGCTTGAACACGCCTCTCACCTCCTCGGACCACAATGCACTGGGAGTGCCGCGACTGGGCGTGGTCAGCGGCGGCAGCAGCACGCTGCACCTCCTGGCTCTCCCGCCCTCCGAACTGGAGAGCTGGCACAAGCGCCGCCCCAGCCTGGTGCAGGAAACGCAGTACTCCCCCTTGCTGGACCCCCGCCAGCTCTGTGGCGCCAGCAGCTTCTGCGACCTGCGGGTGCCCCGCCCCTCCACCTGGACGGGTGCCTCCGCCCCGCTCCAGCCCGACCCCCACGTGATGGCCCCACCCCCATCATGGGCCCACCAGTCACACAAGATCAGAGCGTGTCCTCCGAGCTGTCGCCGCTGGGCCTGGACTCTGACGTGTCCTTGAGCCCCCACGTGATGATGCGTCGCAGGGGGGGCCTGATCGATCAGAGGGACATCATCCGGGCCCACCAGTCACACAAGATCCAGAGCACCCCCCAGGCTCGCCGCAAGGAGTGGGAGTGAGTACTCAAACATGACCAGAGTCTGTGGCACACAGGCACACATACATGACCAGAGTCTGTAGCACACATACATTACCAGAGTCTGTAGCACACAGACATGACCAGAGTCTGTAGCACACAGACATGACCAGAGTCTGTAGCACACAGACATTACCAGAGTCTGTGGCACACAGACATGACCAGAGTCTGTAGCACACAGACATTACCAGAGTCTGTAGCACACAGACATTACCAGAGTCTGTAGCACACAGACATTACCAGAGTCTGTAGCACACAGACATGACCAGAGTCTGTAGCACACAGACATGACCAGAGTCTGTAGCACACAGACATTACCAGAGTCTGTGGCACACAGACATGACCAGAGTCTGTAGCACACAGACATTTACCAGAGTCTGTAGCACACAGACATCTGTAGCACCAGAGTCTGTAGCACACAGATGACATCTGTACCAGAGTCTGTGGCACACAGACATGACCAGAGTCTGTGGCACACAGGCATTACCAGAGTCTGTGGCACACAGACATGACCAGAGTCTGTAGCACACAGACATGACCAGAGTCTGTGGCACACAGACATGACCAGAGTCTGTGGCACACAGAGTCTGAGCATCTGTGGCACACAGACATTACCAGAGTCTGTGGCACACAGACATGACCAGAGTCTGTAGCACACAGATGCATAGCTATGTTGCTGTAGTAACGCTAGCATTTAAGCTAGCTGGCTATGTTAGAGAAGTTACAACTGAGCTACAGTTATACTTCCCTGCTCAACCAATCAGGCACAGACACAGACATGACTAGATTCTGTAGCACACAGAGTCTGTGTCTGTTTGGTTGAGCAGGGAAGCTCAGTTGTAACCTCTCTAACATAGGTAGCTAGCTGAAATGCTAGTGTTACTACAGCAACACAGCTATGTATCAGTCAGTAACGTTGACTAAACATGGTTAGGGAACTGGGCTTGTAACCCAGAGGTTGCAGGTTCAATTCCCAGGTGGGGCACTGCTGTTGTATCCTTGAGCAAGATACTTAACCTGAATTGCTTCAGTAAAATATCCAGCTATATAAATGGAGCTCTGGATAAGAGACCACCTTGAGACAACCTTTGTTTGCACCGTGCGTGAAAACGGATTTCCATTTCTGGGTTTCCTTTTAGTTTTCTGTACATTCTTTAGTTTAGTAAATGCGACACTGCCCCCCTAGTGCACGCGTTAACGTTACGTGCAAGTATGTTGGCAAACACCTATGCATACGTCAGCATACCACACGGGTACATGTTTGCAGGTATACAGAAGCATAATTAAGCCTTTAGAGCCAAGACATTGGGCCGGGATCTTCAGGTTACTGTGGAGAAAAGGGCCCCCACCCAAAACAGTGCTGGAGCAAAGCATTGTGAGAGCCACTTTATAAGGTTCCTCTTGCGATTATAAAATCAATCTCCTAGAGTTTTATTCGTTTTGTTTTAACAGTGATCCTTTTGAAATGGGAAAAGCAGAATATTATTTAGTGAAGTTCCGACATCAGTTGTCATGTGAAAAAGGTGTGGGACGGGAGGCGGATGGCGTAGCGGTCTAACGCGCCACACTTGGTGTGGTGTGCGTTGCCTGTCAGGGACGCGGTTCGAAACCCACGTCTCTACCAGACCGGCCCTGGTCATCAGCCCCAATCGGAGGCGGCATTTGGCTGTCCGCCTCCGGGGAAGGGGGGAGGGAGAGCCGGCACGAGTCCGTCGAGGAGAAGGTAAAAGGCGTCCGTGGAAGAATTTCCGTCTCGGAAGAGGCGGGAACAATCGGCCAGGAATGAGTGTCTCGCTCCCGGAGGACGGGCGGCGGACTCGTGGGGGTGGGGAATTGAAATAAATAGAGAGTTTAATTGGCAACCAAATTGGGAGAAAAACAGGAAAAAGTTTGAAATAAATTTAAAATAAATAAAATAAAAGGTGTGGGTCAGTGTTTGCAGATGTAAATGAAGTTCTGTGCTCTGTGCCAGTGAGCTCCTGGAAAGCAGAGTTAAGCTGATTAATGAAATCCTGCTACTACTGCTTGTATTCACATTTTCTCTCCATTGTGACAAAGTCTTTTATTTTCTGCTCAAAGACTGACGTAGTCACCAACGTAGACCGCTGTGTTCATGTGTTAATGTTGCGTAAAACATTACAAGCCTAATGCTTGACAGCATGTGACACGCCTTTTGTTTGTGAGCTGAATTGTAGCCTCACCCTTCATTCAAGAAAGGGCTGCTTAATTACAGCTTTGAACATTCCTTTCCCTTTCCTCTGACTGAACTTGCTGGATTTCAGATGTAAATGTTTTACATCTGCCCCAGAAATCCCAGAAATCTCTGTGTATGTGTGACAGCTGTTGCATCAGGCGATGAACCGCCTCCTCCGAGACGGAACCCGCCAAGCCATCGACCATAACTCACACACAGAGCCGCTCTTATATGCAGTGGGCTCATGCCGGCTTCCCTCCCCCCTCCCCTGGGACAGCCAATCGCGGCCCCCGAATGGGACTCCCGGCCAGAGCTGGGGTGGTGCAGCTGGGGATTGAACCCCCGGCTGCAGTGGGCAACCTGGACTCCCTGTGAGTGCCTTAACCGTTGCGCCACCCAGGGGCCCAACCATGTCTCTTTTGATTTGACAGTTCTTTGGCTTTCCCCATGGTGATGGATGACAAAGGGATTTGTTGCCTCATTAGTTTTTTTATAAAAATTAAAAAAAATACGTATTTCTGATTTTATCCAATTTTTCTCCCATTTTGGTAGCCAATTAGACCCGCTTTTTTATGTCAATCCCCCCCTAGTCACCGGTAGTGACGAAGGCGAAGTAACGCCTCCTCCGAGACGGCACTCGCCAGGCCGTCGACCGTAACCCGGTACTACAGGGTCACTCTTATGCGCAGCGAACGTCATGTCGGCTTCCCTCCCCCCTCCCTGGGGCGGACAGCCAATCACCGCCCCTGGTGGCACTCCCGGCCAGAGCCGACTCTGGCAGGACGTGGAATTGAACCCCGGTCTCCGTGGCCAGCGTCGGACGTTGTAACCACTGGACCACGCGGGAGGCCATGTTGCATCATTTTTGTGGCCTACTGAAACAGGAAGTGATGGAAGGCCACAATACAGTTCCTAAAGACTGAGATTAACTTAATTAAGTATAATTGTATAATAATAATTTTTAATTATTCAATTAGAATAAAAGTATATCATTTCCCCATATGTTTGAACATAACATATAGCTCATTACCTGTGTTGTTTATTTTCATTAAGGGTGCCAATAATTCTGGACCTGGCTGTAAACCAGAATACAGAAAACAGAACACAATGACAGGAGCTGTCAGCATATATTAATGGTGTATAAGCAGGCATCAGAGTTGGCCCTGCATTATGAAGCACCCTTTGTAACATGCTTGTTGCTGTTTGTAACATAATCATGCTGTTTCCTGTGACAAACATCTATTTCCTTGGCCCTATGAACATTTTCTGAAGAAACTGCAATTTTGTGGAAGGAATGAGAAATTTGCCTGAACAAAAGATGCTACTGGGTTAAGGTGGGTCAGGGCAGGGGAGGGAAAAGAGAAAGTAGGCCACATCACAAGTGTGACAGCGAAAACCTCTTAAAAAGACAAAAAACATTAGCTGGTATATAATATGTTGATTGTCTAGATTGACTATGAAATGTGTAAAACTGCTATTGTCATTACCATATTCCTGGATCAATCATCAATTTAATACATTTGTTAGAGTAGATATTGCCTTGTGTTGTAAAGTTAAAGTGGACAGCGTATTGGTGCTGTAAAGTTTGGGTGGACAGTGTATTGATGCTGTAAAGTTTGGGTGGACAGTGAATTGGTGCTGTAAAGTTAGGGTGGACAGTGTATTTGTGCTGTAAAGTTAGGGTGGACAGTGTATTTGTGCTGTAAAGTTAGGGTGGACAGTGTATTTGTGTTGTAAAGTTAGGGTGGACAGTGTATTTGTGCTGTAAAGTTAGGGTGGACAGTGTATTTGTGCTGTAAAGTTAGGGTGGACAGTGTATTTGTGCTGTAAAGTTAGGGTTGACAGTGTATTTGTGCTGTAAAGTTAGGGTGGACAGCTTATTGGTGCTGTAAAGTTAGGGTGGACAGTGTATTTGTGCTGTAAAGTTAGGGTGGACAGCTTATTGGTGCTGTAAAGTTAGGGTGGACAGTGTATTGGTGCCGAACCTAGAGCCTTAAACTAGACATTTACACTGTAAAGTGAAAACTGAACTTTACCAAATACATGGGAAGAACCTGACTGCCTTCACTGTGTGAAAATCCTGTCGTGTGTTATTTGGCAAAATGCTGTTCCACGTTGCTTTTTCCCGATTTAGTTCACCCAGTGTGATTCTGCTCTTGTCATCTGTTGTGTTCTGGTTTTAATAAGAGTGAGTCATTCACTGTGAAGCTGTGAGTGCCGAGCACATGAAAAGAACGAGAGGCCTCCCTCAGTGCATTGTTCTCCGGAGCTGTTCTTTTTAAAACATTTCTTTATTCCGACGCAAGGCTGAAACATCCATTGTAAAAACTGCGGTGCCGTCTGAGAACGTCGGCTTCAGGCAGAGCGGAAACTCAACGTTGGGCTGACATCATCGGCTGTGCTGTGCGGCTCCTCTGTCCTGCGAGATATCTCTCCTGACAAAAACGTTTAATGAAAGTGGAAAGGCAGTCCGGTCGTGACTGGCTTGCTGGCTTCCCCTTGGGGAACGGTGGACACTAATTAGAGCAGCCTTATTAAACTTTTCAGGCATGGCGGCGTGGAAGCAGAATGAAATGTGTTAGAAATGTTTAACACGGTAGCACTCTCCTGGGATTTCCGCTGGGTTACTGCCAGTGCATCACTGCATTTCTGAGGAGAAATCATAGCGAAAAGACGAATGCGCATCAACGCACATAGAGGATAATTCATTTTTGATAAGACAAATTAGCATTTTGTCAAAGAATCGTTCTACATCAAACACCCTGCCATTGAAACTACTAAGAGGCATAAAAAAATGTATTGTGGGTAAAATGCTTTTTATAGAAATGATCACCATCTAATCCACAAGAGCAGAATTTTGTTCCAAAGTTTTTTTATTTTTATATATGCGTGAGTGTGTGTGTATGTGTGGCTGGAATTCAAGAAAATGCATTTAGACTGTATTCTAGGGCAGATGCAAATTAAACCTTCATGGATTAATCCAGCACCATATCTCAATAAACTCTCTTTAATGCACCGTATCTCTCTACAGTGCTGGAAATAAGAGATCGTACTCAATGAAAATTTGTACTCACCGAGTACTCACCATGGCACCTGCCTGATTGGTCAGGCAGTCCTGAAAATGCCTGCTTTTGTGTGCTAAATGACTTTGTTTACATTGCACACCAGCATGCTATATCCTGCTCGATGTTCTCATCTCCCCAGTACATCATAAGGAAGATATTACACTGTAGGAAAATACTCAGGGATGTGATTTTTCCTGATTATTCAGGAAATGCTGATTTTCTGGTGCTAAATATCTCTGGCTATTTGGCTTTATTTGCTGAACATTCTCTCCTGCTATCAGCTGTCAAAGAGTGCAACATTTCTTAATGTGTCTGCTTATGACATACACATGTCCACAAGATATCTATGGTCTGAAAATAAACATTTCCTGATTAACCAGGAAAATAATCACATCCCTGAATACTGTAGATTGCTGCGACTTCAAACTGATTTTCAACCATCCGGGTAATTCATAAAAAAATGAATAAATGTTTGAATCAATGAATGAATGAAATGCATGTATAAAATAATTCATTTATTAATTTAATTGCTGCACATTATTTTTTTTTAAAGAGACAAATAGGAATGGTAATTTCATGTCCATGAGACCGGTTGGTAAAATATTAGTTTGGACATCCAGCCAGAGCATGTGAACCCTACTCTTTGTGTTTGTTGCAGGTGTAATGTTATCTACCACGCTTCAAAGACATGGATGATTTGTTAATGCACTTAACAATTTCATTTCTACAAGTCGTGCAGTTTATTTAATCGACTTCCCCCTCGGCCGCAGTGGGCAACTTGCACTCCTTTACACAATACAAGTGTGGAATCAGTACTTTTAAAAAAATGTACATGGAAAAGGTGCAGTATTTATGACTAATAGTGTACAGAGCTAAAGGATGTTTTACATTAATCTCTGTGGTTTTCAAACAACATGATGTTTTTTAAATGTATTCAGGCCTGTGTGATCAATGGCATGTAATGTGTCATATAATATTGTGTTTTGTGTAATTAAGTGCCATTCAGAAATTTAATTAATTCAATTAAGTGCCATTCAACAAGCGCTGAAAAAGCTTCTTTTTTTTTTTTAGGAGTGGGTGCACTGCATGCCCTTTAAATAGGACTGCCATAACAATGCCCGTTATACATATACTTTATTCGATGCCTCCGTTATGTTGCCATTGCACTATTTATGTACTGTGGTGTATGATTATTTGAACATGATGATGGATTTCTGCGTTAGCCATCTGTTCATCTGTTGCCCACATATGCAGTCATCTGCAATTTCAGAACCTGCTCTATTACTTTACTCAGACTGAGGGACAAATGAACAATGTTTAATTTACAGGAGAACGGTGTGTAAGGCACGCAATCACAGGAGGTGTTGATGAAATGATATCGAGCAGCTATGCTGAAATGAAGGGTGTGTCACAGTTAATAACCCTCGCCTCCGTAAGCTCCACGGAAGTGGCCAGCGTCTCTGTGTGGGCGGGATGAAAAAGCGCCGAAGCGGCCTTTTCCTTCTCATCCCCTCTTCCTCTTCCTCTCTCCCTTTCCAGATGGTGTTTGTATTGTAGTGCTGTCCCCGCGTACCTTAAGGGAAGTGTGCTTCTCCCAGTGTTTCTGATGTCATTAGACCCAGGAAATCCATAGATTATGTCCTCTACTGTGCCTGTGCCAAAGCTCTCCGATGACACCTGTTTGAGTCCGACTGATCGTTTACCTTTCGCCTTGCGGGACTTGCGGTGTGTCATTCTCGATGGGCTTTTTCTCCTGGATAAATAAAGAGCGAATACAAAATGAAATACAGGTGGGCTACGGCAGTGCCCACCAGGGGTAGAGGCGTATCTCTCCACTTGCAGCCTGAGGGAGCCTGGCGTGTTGTTGGCGGGGACCATCGCCACGGTAACCCCTGCTTACCTCCCACTCTTCCACTGGTGGAATGAAGCCAGCTTTGTCCCACGGCTGTGTACTCCCAGCCATCGTGGGCCGATGACACGGCCCTGGCTTTGACCTGCTGTCACGTGTCCTAGCTGTGCCAGCGGTGAGCCGACTATCACCCGTTCATTTATGCTGTAGGTGTGCGCTGGCTCTCTCTCCCGCTGCTCGGGGTCAGCTGAAAGCGCACTCTCTGTAACATCACTTCAGCGCAGGGTATTTCTGTGCTGTGAAAAGCCTCAATTACGATGTGAAGTGGCCCCCGTTCCGGGAGGGGGGAGGGGGTGGGCTGTGTAGGGCACTAACAGGCCTGCGCTCCGGGGTTAAGCTCTGGGGCTGGCCTGCAGTCAGTACCTGCACTTCCCCAGCTCTCTTTACAGCACTAACACTCTCACGAGTGGGGAGGGAAGAGCTAAACCGCTTCCATCAGGACCACGAGCGGCAGAATCAAGTGCCCCGGCAGGCAGGACTGGCAGCCCAAAGAGACCGCAGATTAAGTAGCCACGGCGTAGAGAGTCTACATCACATGGCTTAGATAGTCAACATTAGCCAAAAACACGCTCTTACAGAACATTAACAAACTGTGTTGACAGAATTGGACCATGTTTGCTGTTCCTTGCTCCCTGTGAGGCATTTGATGGATGGATGTGACCGGCTGACCAACGTCCTTGTCGCTGCAACGAAATGCAGAATGATCCAGAGACATGCTACCAGCGCTGCTCCTAAATCTGTTCAATGAAACGGATGATCATTTCTGACAAGGTATTCATCCTGTGGCTTTAGAAGACGTTTTTCCGGGGCCTCCCGCGTGGTCCAGTGGTTACAACGTCCGACGCTGGCCACGGAGACCGGGGTTCAATTCCCCGTCTCGCCAAGTGTCGGCTCTGGCCGGGAGTGCCACCAGGGGGCGGCGATTGGCTGTCCGCCCCAGGGAGGGGGGAGGGAAGCCGACGTGACGTTCGCTGCGTATAAGAGTGGCCCTGTAGTACCGGGGTTACGGTCGACGGCTCGGCGAGTGCCGTCTCGGAAGAGGCGTCACTTCGCCTTCGTCACTACCGGTCGCAGGACTACGGCAGCGAACTCACATTACTAGGGGGGATTGACATAAAATAGCGGGTCTAATTAGCTACCAAATTGGGAGAAAATGGGATAAAAAAATAAATTTAAAAAAGAAGTTTTTCCTGTGTCCAGTAGAGGGAGCCACAGCACAGTTTAAGCTCAATCAGAGGGCGATTGTTCGCTCTGAAATTTCTGGTGTTGTTATACAACTCGCAGATGAACTTAAATCGTGGCGTTTCACGGATCAGACTCAAAGCCCTTGACAAAGGGACAGTGATTTTCAAAGTGTGTTTACCAGGGAAAAAATAAGTATTACATTTGAATCCTGCAACACAAAATTGCATCTCTGATATTGATAGTTTGACTTTTCTTTCCCAATGGAACATTTAAATGTCAAATGGTGCTGTACGATGAAACAATTTAGAAGAGACTAAAACAACACTTATATAAATAAGATCCAGAAATGGGCTAATGTAATTTAACATCAACAAAATGCAGAGTGTTTACATTACATTTACATTTTAAGCATTTAGCAGACGCTCTTATCCAGAGCGACTTACAAGATGTGCATAAATACATGGTAGGAACAATCATAGTTCACGCACAAGATCAGTGCCGTAATACAGCGATAGACATCATTGCAGGCAGCTGCGTACCATACCTGTAACACTGGGAAGGAAAAGGTTAGTACATTTTTATTTTTATTTTTTATTTTTATTATTTAAATTTTTTATTAAATGGAGTAAGCAGGGGTATATAGTGTTGAGCAAGTAGGCAGTGGTGATGACAATTAGTTGCCAATGAAAAAGGTGAGAATATTTTATGGTGGGTATGCAGCTGGAGTAGGATCACCGTTAGGATGGGGACGTGTTGCTGAAGCAGACGTACATGACGTTGGCGAATGTAATGAAAAGCGCTGAATGTGAGTGAAAGCAGGCTGGGGTGATACTACACAAGGCCTTCATTAGGCCACATTTGGAATACTGTGTTGTGACTTTCAGCGGTCACCACAGTGTGTGAGATTAGGAAAGTGGACACAACAAGGCTTGCTGACAAAGTGTTTCTGGTGTCTCTGCTGTGTGCAAATCTTCTACTTGTCCTCCGAAACGCGTGATGTCAGCTGCCGCTTCTTTTCACACCACAGTCTGCAAGTCAAGTGTGACATGATGAAACATGGCCTATTGAATCCCTCCCCTTGCCCCATGAAACAGTGCCTTAACAGGGACTGTTCATCCACACACTGGAACAGTGCCGTAACAGGATGCAGACCGTGGGGCTCATCCACACACTGGAACAGTGTCTTAACAGGATGCAGACCGTGGGGCTCATCCACACACTAGAACAGTGTCTTAACAGGATGCAGACCATGGTGCTCATCCACACACTGGAACAGTGCCGTAACAGGATGCAGACCGTGGGGCTCATCCACACACTGGAACAGTGCCGTAACAGGATGCAGACCGTGGGGCTCATCCACACACTAGAACAGTGTCTTAACAGGATGCAGACCATGGGGCTCATCCACACACTGGAACAGTGCCTTAACAGGATGCAGACCATGGGGCTCATCCACACACTGGAACAGTGCCTTAACAGGATGCAGACCGTGGGGCTCATCCACACACTAGAACAGTGTCTTAACAGGATGCAGACCGTGGGGCTCATCCACACACTGGAACAGTGCCTTAACAGGATGCAGACCGTGGGGCTCATCCACACACTGGAACAGTGCCTTAACAGGATGCAGACCATGGGGCTCATCCACACACTAGAACAGTGCCTTAACAGGATGCAGACCGTGGGGCTCATCCACACACTAGAACAGTGCCTTAACAGGATGCAGACCGTGGGGCTCATCCGCACACTGGAACAGTGTCTTAACAGGATGCAGACCGTGGGGCTCATCCACACACTGGAACAGTGCCGTAACAGGATGAGCCGCCCAGCAGCCCCAGCCCCTAGCAAGCTGTTGCCCCTATACCCATTTAGTTGTATTGCAACAATGCCAATGAAATATGTCACCCATATGTTATTAGCTATCATTGTGAACAGGATTGATAGCAATAATAATAATAATAATAAATATTTCTTTATAATATAATTTATAATAACTAGCATGGTGGCACGGTGGTGCAGTGGATAGCACTGCCAGTGTCTTACAGCAAGAAGGTCTTGGAACAGTGTTCAGGATGCAGGCCGGGGGCCTTTCTGTGGAACAGAGTTTGGATGCAGGCCGTTCTCCCGTGTCCGCAGTGGGTTTCCTCCTAGAACAGTGTTAACAGGATGCAGACCGTTTCTTCCCACAGTCCAAAGACATGATGCAGGCCGTTAGGCTAATTGGAGAGTCTAAATTGCCCGTAGGTCCACACACTAGTGTGTGAGTGAATGGTGTGGCTGTGCACCTGCGATGGATTGGGATGCAGACCTGTCAGGGTGTGTCTTAACAGGATGCCTCTCAGGATCCCGGAACACACTGCAGTGCAACAGCTGGGATAGGCTTCAGCCCCCGCGACCCTTTTGACCAGGAATAAATATGCGGCCATAGATAATGGATGGATGGATGGATGGAATAACTAGCATGTAACAGGACTAACTCTTGCTACATATTTTAATGTTAACAAAGTCGTTCCGATATAACTACACAGGTGCAACTTAAGGTAAAGTGTTACCAATCCGGAAAGAAAAAGGAAACAAACACCATTTTGAGCAAACCTGCACTAAAAACACTAGGCTGGGCACAGCACTATGTCTGAACAGAGAAACAGCACGTCTGGCCTAAAGACTGCAGGGGGAGTAGTGGTTTACTTTCCGAGCAGGAATATATGAGCAAACCTGACAGACATCAGTCAGCTCGGCCAGTTTCATATGCAGAATATTTCTGTGTTAACTATTATCACAGTTCGGTAGAATGTGTGGAGCTCTCCAAGTGCAGGGGGAAGGGGCAAGGATACCAGATGGGCGTGGTAGGGGGCAGGACACCAGGGGGTGTGACCTTGGCATTGATTATTGGCTGGGCAGTGTCTTCGGTAGTTGGTTTGGTGATTTGGTGCATCTGCTGTGGTTTGATTTGGCAACACGGTTTGGCATCCCCAGCAGACAGTATGTGAGTGGTGCTATCTCACATCACCATGTCAGGATGACTGACTCTGTTAAGATCGGAGGCAGAAGAACATCTCTGCACTTTTCTTCAAATGACCCAGTTTTGGTGGGTTAGTGTTGGTGGGGGGGGTGGGCAGGGGTGTCATTTAATTTGTACCTGCCTGCAAACAGTGCTGGGCTCAAGGAGCTGAACACTAGTCTGCAACGTATTGAGTCTTAACTACAGTAAGAGTGGTGTTCAGCGTGCTGTCTGTGATGTCATGACATACGACGCTAACCGAGGCAATCTTCATGTTTTCTCTGCTGCGTGCTCGCCGTCAGCAGAAATGCTTTTTTTGTGTTCGAGCTGTATTCCAGCTCTGAGGATTTGCCCTAAGCCACAGCCCAGGTGCCCTAACCACTGTTTGGGCCCACATTACACATTTCTGCAGCACAGATTCATACAAGCACTGGGCCAACATCCAGATTTTCAGTGCGGTGAATCGATTACCGGTCGATTACTAGGTTGTGGGTTCAATCCCCACTGGGGCCACATATACTGAAAATGTATGCATTCACTACTGTAAGTCGCTTTGGATAAAAGCGTCCGCTAAATGGCGTATATTATATTAATTCCTTTCATTCCCGTATGCCTGTTTTGAGCCGTTAAAACGCACACCCTCACACTCATCCACCTGTTGTTACGGCACCTCCTAAACTAGTGACCGAATGAGTGTGAACGAAATGAAAGGGTGAATGCCTAACAGGAGGAAAGGGGGGAAGGAAAGGCTTTGAGCTCGGGGTTTCACCCCATGCCGTGATTACGCAGGTGGCCCTGTAGCGGCTGTCAGCGGCGTTTCTGATTTAGCACAATGAGGGGAGAGGTGCAGAGTTTTAAAGGGGCTGTGATTAATGTCTGCTCTTATATAAGCTCCAGTAACGGTTAGGGCCAAGCTAGCGGAGCACAGAATGCAGGGACTGTTGCTAGGTAACCACGCAAAGCAAAACGCTAAAACCACTCCAATCAGAGCTGTAACAATTACATAAATGTGTTCACCCCCCCTCCCCCTCCCCACACACACACACACACACACACACTCACACTCTGCTGATAAGTATACCGATACAGCAAACGTTTTTAACTGGGAACTTGTCAGTGGTAATGTTTCCAGGGCGACTGTCTGAGGCACTCTTTTGACATGGTTGTACCTGAGGTATCGAAGCTGACAATTCAAACAATCAGTCCAAAAAATAAATGCAGTTTGAAAATGCTAGGGATGCTGGGAATTCTGAAATTCTCTATTTCATGTGTGTTGCTCAGTGATGGGAACTGATTCTGCGGGTCGCCTAATCTACCCTAACACTAATCTACCCACACACTAATCTACCCTCACACTAATCTACCCACACACTAATCTACCCTCACACTAATCTACCCTCACACTAATCTACCCACACACTAATCTACCCACACACTAATCTACCCTCACACTAATCTACCCTCACACTAATCTACCCACACACTAATCTACCCTCACACTAATCTACCCTCACACTAATCTACCCACACACTAATCTACCCTCACACTAATCTACCCTCACACTAATCTACCCTCACCCTAATCTACCCTCACCCTAATCTACCCTCACACTAATCTACCCACACACTAATCTACCCTCACCCTAATCTACCCTCACCCTAATCTAACCTCACACTAATCTACCCTCACACTAATCTACCCTCACCCTAATCTACCCTCACCCTAATCTAACCTCACACTAATCTACCCTCACACTAATCTACCCACACCCTAATCTACCCACACACTAATCTACCCTCACACTAATCTACCCTCACTCTAATCTACCCACACACAATCTACCCTCACACTAATCTACCCACACACTAATCTACCCTCACCCTAATCTACCCTCACACTAATCTACCCTCACACTAATCTACCCACACCCTAATCTACCCTCACACTAATCTACCCTCACAATAATCTACCCTCACCCTAATCTACCCTCACCCTAATCTACCCTCACACTAATCTACCCTCACACTAATCTACCCTCACACTAATCTACCCACACCCTAATCTACTCCCATATTGCATACCGTTTTTTTGAATGCATTTACATTTACATTTTACATTTTAAGCATTTAGCAGACACTCTTATCCAGAGCGACTTACAAGATGTGCATTAATACATGGCAAGAACAATCATAGTTTGCGCACGAGATCAGTGCAGTAATACAGCGATAGACATCAGCTGCGTTACCTGCAGGGAAGCTTAGTAATGATTATTTTGTACTTTTTATTAAATTAGTAGGCAGGGATACATACCTGTTTAGCAACACTGGGAAAGAAAAGGAGTCTGAAAAGGTGGGTTTTGAGTCTCTTGCGGCAGATTGCAAGTGATCCCGCGGTCCTGACCGATTGCGGAAGGTCGTTCCACCACCGAGAGGGGTCAGGACAGAGAAGAGGCGAGGCCGCGAGGAGCGGCTGCCGGTGTGATGTAGACTATCTACGCCGTGGCTACTTAATCTGCGGTCTCTTTGGGCTGCCAGTCCTGCCTGCTGGGCACTTGATTCTGCCGATCGTGGTCCTGATGGAAGCGGTTTAGCTCTTCCCTCCCCACTCGTGAGAGCGTTAGTGCTGTAAAGAGAGCTGGGGAAGTGCAGGTACTGACTGCAGGCCAGCCCCGAGAGCTTAACCCCGGAGCGCAGGCCTGTTAGTGCCCTACACAGCCCACCCCCCCCCCACCCCTGGAACGGGGGCCACTTCAGATCGTAATTGAGGCTTTTCACAGCACAGAAATACCCTGCGCTGAAGTGATGTTACAGAGAGTGCGCTTTCAGCTGACCCCGAGCAGCGGTAGAGCCAGCGCACACCTACAGCGCTTCAGCTCCGATGGGCCGTCACGAGCACTCTGCTAATCCGGCAGCACGCAGCATTCACCCGTTACTCCAAAACTTAACACTCAAAAGATGATACATCCTGGTTAAACGCTTCCCATTGCCTCCCATCTTCCTTATAGAATTGTTTTTAAAAAAAATTTGAATCCGATTTTCATCCTCAATTTTTTTAGTTTTTTATTCTTCTCATTTCAACCAAATTTGGAATGGCCAGCCATGTCTGTGGGCCCTCCTCACTGCTGTTTCGCCCTCCCTGGGACAGACAGCGGCAAAGATGCCTTCTCCGAGATGGAACTCGCCAAATCGTTGACCGTAACCCTGGCATGCATAGAAGTCGTGGTGAACTCCTGCTGTCATCCCCTTTCCCTCCCCCTAGGGGTGGACAACCAATCACTGCCCCCAAACAGGACTTCCGGACGGAGCTGGGCTGGCGTAACCTGGGCTCGAGCAAGTGGGCTCTGGGTTCTAAGTGCAGCGGGCAACACATAGTGAACAAATGCCTTTACGCACAAACTCCAGGGCCCACAACAGCTCAGTTTATGAGATTTGAATCGATGAAGGGGGGTCAGGGGGAACCATGGAAGGAAGGACTGGGGGTGGGGTGAGGAGGGCAGTGGGGGAAGCGGGGGGAGATAAGGTGTTGTATTGCAGATTTGGGGGTATTGTAGGTGGGAGATGCAGAACTTTTGAGTGCAAGCATGGCCCCACCCAGACAGCCAGGGTCTGCACGACAGTGGACGCCCCCTCCCTGTGTGACGGGGAATTGCAGAAAGAAATTGTGTGAGAGGGCAAAAAAAAAAAAAAGGCCAGGCAAATCCACAAGAAATTTGGCGGTAAGGCGGCGGAGCAGCCCAGAGATTGGTTCTGGGGTCAGTGTTCCTGAATCCGTGTTGTGTATTGCTGTGTTGTGTTCTGTGGAAGTGGGTTTTGAGGAGGGAGAATGAGGCTGGATAAAGTAAAAGCTCCCTCTCTTGGAATACGGGCCTGCCTGGCACCAGCCCGGCGTATACGAAGCACAGAAGGTTCCGGCTGGCTGGCGGTGGGCGTCTCATGCTATCTTCTGCCAGTGGCAGATTCTGCTTGTCACCCTCACTCCCCCCCATTCTGTTCTGTCGGCTTGTGGCGGAGGCATCACCGCCACGCAGAACCACGTTCGCAGAGCTGGTTCTGGTCCAGGCCCGGCTCTTGTTTGAACAGATTATTATCTGCAGTAATGTGCTTCTGTTTTCCAGGAAGGCGAGGGCATATTAATTACAGGGCTGAGCCCAACAGGGGCTGCCAGCACGCAGCCTCCTGCACGCCAGGAGGGGGTGAGCTTGCCCTCACCGAAGGAGATCTTTCTAATTGACATTTGTGCCGTTCTGCTCCCACACTGGATTGGCTCCGTCACAAACGGCCGACTCGATTGATAGCTCATTTTGTTTAATTGCGATTGAAAGGGAGAGTGTTTTCCCGGTACAAACAAGAAAATGTACAAATATAATTATCCTCCTAATAATCATTGTCAGCGTTGTCACGCTGTTACTGTTTGTTATAATTTTCCAGTCATTCACTGCTATTTGTTACTACAGACGACATAATAAAACGTGTTTAATGAGGATGATGCAGCGTGGCAAACATTTAGTAGGAAGAGAAAATTAGTGACTGGTTTCACTGCTTAAGCAATCTCGAATTGTCAACACTACTTTGAGCTTAGTGACCTAATTAGCGCAGGAAAGCCAGATGTTAGCACGCTCTGCTAGCTGAGACCTATTCAAATAAACATCACATGAAAGTGGTGTGTGAGGGTGCGACGTGACAAAAAGGGCTCCACTCTTTAGCCCCTTTGTGTCAAGGCCTAATGATGGCTATTTCTGCCTGTTTTTCACTACCACTGCACCAGACCGAATATCTCCAAAAGAACACCTTGCACAGACATGGCTGGGGTTTGATGTGAGGAAGGCAGTTGTAGGAATCAGGAGTCAGCATATATCTGCAAATGTGTCACCTATGATGCACTTTAGTGCATAAAATGTCAAATGAAGACAAAAGGATTTACACCCTACTAATATGATTTTTTCCCCTCTGTATGTACTACCCCAAGGGATTTTCCCCCACATTTCCCCCACAATACTGTAGAATTTGGTTGCTTTTAGATATTTGCATTCAGTGGTGTTTCCAAAACCCAGGCATCCTTTGGTGTCCCAAAATCTCTCCAAAGTGGTTGCATGTTTTTGGCTAGTCACATGCCATACTGTATGTTTTTTTTTCTCCCTATGAAATGACAGCTTGTAAACATATGGGAGGAAAAATGATTCTAAGATGATTCAAATTTTTAATTACATTTTCTTGTGAATCTTGCATCAGATAATTGTGTATCCAAGTGTCCAGAAACCTATCCAAAACGTACTATAAATCACTTCTGTTGTACAAATCTACTCAACCAGGGCCCCGTTAGCCAGAATGCTTTCCAGGTGTATCCAAACCGATCGTCATGGTAACAATGACAACATGGGTAGCGTTGTCGTATGCGTCATCCGAGTTGACACCAAAGGCAGACAAATCACCCTCCGAAAACAAGCCAGCGTATCCGTCTTCAAAAACCTCTTCTAAGACACTAAAACGATGGTGACTTGCTGCCATCATGAAGTATAAACAATTTCTTATTTTTGTTCAAATTGCCCAGAACCCAGAAGTGCAGCGTACCCCCAGTTTTCACATGTGTACGCATGATTTTCAGCAAAACTGGGCTGGTCAGATGCACGTAAACCCACCTCACCCCAACAGTGACCACGAGAAGCCAGCGAGTGCTTGTTTTGAAAGCTTACAACCTGAACAATCTAACCATGCCTTCAATGTAAATCAACCTACAGCTATTCAGGTGATAAACCCCAGAGCCCACGTTCACTGGCTGGCTGGTCTGCGTAGATGCGCAGAATACACGTAGATACACAACTACCGTTTGCGCATAGCTCCACAGAATTCTGCAGCTCTGTGCAGGTGGTGCCCCATCTTCGCCCTGCGAGGATGAGGAGGAGGAGGAGGAGGAGGAGGAGGAGGAGCGGAAGCTGGCCCTTTGTTCCCCTGCCTGCGAGGAAAGGCTGGAGCCTTGACACTTTTGTGCTCAGGCGGGCCTGCTCTCTCGGCCTATTGTACCGCCGCCGCGCTTTGTGATGAGCGGACCCGCAAGAAGGGAGCAGAGATCCTAGTGTGCATCGTTGCTATGGAAACTGCTGTTCAGAGTGCAGAAAAAGCATGTAAAACTAAAAAATGGAGGGAGGAGAGAGAGAGAGAGAGAGAGGGGAAAACATTTTTGCTCAACGTTTTTGGAGTTTCTCGTTTGGCGCTTATGTAAGCAGGTTTCAAACGTGTGCGAAAGCAGGGAGGGACAAGGGGGTAAGGCACAACGCTGACCCAGCGTGGCCAATCACAAGAGTGGAGCCGGTGGTAGAGGATAAAGGGGGAGCAGTGTGTGTGTGTGTGTGGCGCACGTCTCACAGGACCCTGCCCCCTTTCCCCACTTCCTCCTTTTCCCTTTCTCGCAGTTTGTTTGGGAAGCCCAAATGCGTCCACGGGCTCCTCTCATCGCGCGACCAGCAAGCGGACGCACTCCCCTTCCGAAGCGCGTCGCCTCGTCTCACTGCGCAGTCCACACGCTGAGCCGCAGTCGCGGAGGAGAAGTGCGCTTGACGCGCAGTGTGCGCGGGCAGACTGCAGGGGGCGCCACATTGACCCGGAGGAGATGCCGCTGCGCAACGAGACCGCGCCAAACCGACGGACCGAAACCCTCCCTGTTCTGTACCCCAGTGCTTCTCAAAGCCCCCCTTCGGGGACCCCCAGCCAGTCCAGGTATTTGTTCAATTCCACCACCAGCACACCTGATTCAGCTAATCAAGGCTTGTTAAGTAGTAATGAGCTGAATCAGGTGTGCTGGTGGTGGTGGAATTTAACAAATAGATGGACTGGGGCAGTGGCGTTTCCAGACTGTTTTGACTGGGGTGGCCCAAGTGGGGCACTGACCGGGGGGGGGGGTGTACGCGGAAAAAAGCTGAGACCCGTTCATTTATTTCGCGGACCGGGGGCAGCATCTGGGGTGGCACCTGGAGTGGCCAATCAGATGCCACCCTAGGCCACCCCCTAAACACACCCCTGGCTGGGGGTCCCCGAGGAGAGCTTTGAGAAGCACTGCCGTACCACCAGACCACAGGTGCTGTCACCCCACTGGAGCCCTGAGGCAGCCCTGACGCTCCTCCGTCACCTCCTCTCCTCACCTCTGTGTAAATGGAAGGAGACGAGCCGCACAGTGCACTGACAGCCCCTCTCACAGGTGTTTTTTTCCTTCATCTGGTGTTTTAAGCGCAGTCTGCATAAATGTACAAATAAACGCTTTAGGCCGAGTTTTCCTGTCCAAGATAACCCTTGATCTTTTGATCTACAGCTATCCCGTATGAAATCGCGGGCGCAGAGCGGAGCGTTAGATCGGAAAACCGCGTGGAGAATATCAACCAGCCTTGTGCATGAATCATCGGCAGTGAAGCTGCCTTTTTAAATGACGTGTCGCACAAAGTATAATTATAATAAATTAAACGCACTTCTGTGGGAACAAAAGCTGCAATCTCCGGAGTTGTTCCTGGTTTAATCAGAAGACCACTGTTGGAATCCGCTTTTACCGTGCGTGCAGGTAAAGCGGCTCCTGGTGTAATGTTTCTCTAATGAAGGAGTTGTATGGAAAAAAGGTTGAGTTTTTTTTAATGATGAAAATAACTGCAAGGCAAACATTTTCTTAGAGTATAAATCATGAAATGATTCCTCTTACAGTCTCTTTTTAGGATCATGTCCCCTTGATTGTAAGATGATTATTGTTGCATTGTTGAAACTCAGACCATGCCCAGAGCATGTGTGTACGGTTGTTATTGTGATGGAGTTGACCTTCCTGGGTCTCTCATATTGGGATAAGCAGTACGGTGCAGATTGGAGGCCCTGGTTTGGTGAGAGGGAGACAAACAACAAGATAATATTTTGACCACTAGTCTCCTGATGAGGACCCTGGAGGTCAAAATGTCCTTCTTTTCCAGGAATGAATCACTTGATTGGGTTTATGTATCATTGTGAAAATAGCTTTATTTTCTGCCTTGCATTCCATTTGTCAAGAGCCTGGATTGAGAATTGATCAGAGTATGCCTGATGACTTGTGCCTTGAAGGTACGGCGTGTCCATTTCCATGAGAGGTGACCACAGGGGAGCTTACTGAATCTATACAGCTTGGTAATACTTGCTGTTCTACTCTGGCCAAAGGTATTTTTCTGGGTCACTCGCACACCCTGAGAAGAGTGTTTTCGAAGGGTCTGTGTGAGGTGCCACCATATCTGTGGGTAGAGTACAGTAAATTGAATGCAAACAGGTCATTGTAACCCAGCGGTGAGACCATCTGCTCCCTGAAAGAGGACAACTTGTGTCCGTTATTCACCAGGAAAAAAAGACACAAAGAGAAGCCAAAAAAAAGGAGGTGGGGGGTGGATGGTTTTGTGAACCTTCCCATTTTCCACCATCTTTCCCAGGAGTGCAAGCTGCCCAGCCCTGCATGTGAGCAGCTGTGTGTGCACGTGCTCATGCGGGGCAGCTAGCAGCTTTGACCCCGCAGGAGCGTGCCATGTTGGCGCGCGATGTGTGCCGTGTCCTGGTTCCGTCACTGGCTGCCCTCCGAAACCGGGGGGCTGCGGAAGGGCTCTCCGCGAGAGTCGCGCGAACGGAACGGCGGAAAGCGGAGCAGCTGTGCCTTTTCCTCCTGTTTTGCCCCCAAAGAGTAGTCTTAAGATCTATTTCATGTCCTATTTTTGAGTCTGACATGTTGTGCTAATATTAGCGGAGTGACCTGGATTTGAGACGATCTATCATTCGATCTTCACTGGGGCTTCGTTATCACTCCATTTTTACTACGGGCGTCTGCTCTTTTCGGGGTGAAACAGATGATACTTAGGCTACTGTGCTACAACCCCGTCCCCTGTAGCCTTTTGGCAATTTATCTCCTTTTTAGTCTGTCTTTTCTGTGTTGATCTTGCTTCTTTGACTACATTCTTTAAATCATTTTGTTTTTATTTGTATTTTATAGTTTCGTTTTTGCTATTGGGTCAGTGGTTCTCAAACTCGGTCCTGGGGACACACTGTGTGTGCTGGTTTTTTGTTACAGCCAACCTCTTGCTCAATTCAAGTTGTTGAAAACATGTGTGTAAGTTCTATCGTTTTTTCCCCCTTACATTTATTTTGCCACAATGATTTCACCTGCCAGTCTATAATTAAATCAATTAAAAAAGGTTCTAAACGAATTTCCTCTTTCTAAAGGAATCGTGTGTCATATGGCACATTACAGAAAATGAGAGCATTAGTTGATCTGATCTGACTGAAGTCCTAGGATGCGAATATGAGATTTATTGTTCATGGCATGCATAGATATTTCTGACATAATACGACATGATATGCAGAGTAAATCATGCTTTAATAGAAATTCAAAGTGTCTAATTAAGAACAATTAACAGCTCGTGACAATTTAGAGGTTGGAATGAAAACCAGGACCGAGTTTGAGAACCACTGCTACTGGGGATTTAAAGGACAGGGATTGTTTTAAATGAATTTCGCCATTTCACTGATGAAGGCAGTATGCTAAAAAGATACGATAGTCTACCATACGATGTTCCACGAGGAACCTTTTGACATTGGTTAAAGGTACGTTTTTATCGCTGCCATTACTGTTGCTATTTAGGTTCCCCGATCACGGCTCGCCACTTAATTTTCCCCGACAGCGCGCGCCGCTCAAGCGCGAGCTCTTAGCTCGAGCTGATGGTGAGCGCGCGCTCCTCGCTCCTCACTCCACTCAGCAGGGCAGCGAGCTCCTCGCCACCTCCTCGTGGTTCTCTGTGGCTCAGTTGGTAGAGCACAGCGTTGGCAGCGCTTAGGTTGTGGGTTCAATCCCCACTGGGGACCACACATACTGAGAAAAAAATATGTATGCATTCACTATGTAAGTCGCTTTGGATAAAAGCCTCTGCTAAATGGCATATATTATTATATTACTCATCTCTCAGCCCAGCGCGGGCCGCACCTCGTTACTACCCCCGTGTAGAAACACTGGGCAAATAGGGTGGCTCTTCCACCCTTCAGCGCCACCCATCCCAGATATCTGCTAGCTAGTCTCCAAAAACGGAACCTCCCAAACGGTTTGCTTCTTCCCTGTTCATCTAACGGAAGAGGCTCAGCCGTCCAGTGTCCTGTGTTCTTTACCTCCTTCTCGTTCTGTGTTGTTCTTGTTAGTGCTGTCATTCTTAGGATAGTTTGGGGGGAAATAAAGCTTTCACCTCTAAGCGATTTATTTTCCATGATATTGTGTTCATGGAAAGGTTATCCGTGACGCCACTTACCGCGCCTGGAACGACTCTAACACCAGGTCTTCCTCTGTTGTGTTGTCCTTGGCGTATATAAACCATGGACATAATAGAAAGTACGTCTTCTTCTCGTTTTTTGTGCCGGGCTTTATCGTTAGCAAGAAACCTATGACCTTTCAAAAGAGTGGTATCGCCATGGTTACGGGACATTTTTTTCTTCTTCTCAAGATCCACTTTAGAGAAACACCTCAAATTAATTCCCACACCAGATGCGTGGGAGAGGGGAGAGGAGGAGGGGCGCAGGCAGATGCGCGAGTGTTTCTGGGTTTCTGCGCCGTGTGGGTACTGTACGCATCTACAGTCGCATTGTTGGAAAAGCTTTCATTATTTTAACAAACAACACAACCGAAAATGTTTTTTTTTTACATGTATTTTTACTCCTGACTCGTATGCGTTTTTAATCTTCTTGTGGTGCGTCTGGAAGGTGAAACGTGGTTGCTGCATGTCGATGGATTCCGCTTAGCTTTTTAGAGATCACAATAGTGTCCCGGAAAAGTTTGCCAGTAGTAATCACGGAGTACATCTTTTTTTTCTGCGTGCGAAGGTAGATTGAAAAAAGTAGATTGAAAATCTGTGTGGGAGAAGTCGCTGATAAATTGTTGTTGAAGACATACAGATATAATCAGATGTACTCTGCGTAACAGGAAGCTGGCGGAAGAACAAGACTGACATGTTCGTGGCTAGTTTTTAGCCTTAATGTGAACGAATCTCGTTTTATTCGGGTGGTAAGTGGCATTGCAAGTCTGGACATTTTTCCCAAAGTATCTCTGGATCGCGGAGTAGGAATTTAATCAGAAGAAGACTATTTCAAGAGAGTTATAAACTGTAACGTATCACTTTTTTCTCTCAAGGTTTTGCCGCCTGTGATGTGAAGCGCGGACGTGTGAGCGAGGGAGGAGTTGCTCCGGTCTCAAAATGCGCCTTTTTCGATGCTCGCGCAGATGGAGTGATAGCTGCCTTCCTAAGAATCAGTCCTCGCGCCGGAGTTGAGGCACAAAACGCACCTGGGGATTGAATTAAACGTTATGTTCCGCACTTCTCAAGGGATTGGCGTTTCCTCGGCGTTGTTCCTCAGGATGCATATATGCGCAAAAGCCGAATAATCTGAAGATATGATGAAAAGAATGCTTTAAAAAAAACTCAGGACCTTTTTTGTTCCACTTCAATCTCGTTTCCTTTTCCCATCCGCCCTGCATTTCTAGGGGCTAACCCCCCTCTTCCCCCCTGCTTTTTTTTCTCTCCGTATCTCGCCTCTCGCAGAATGGCCCGGTTCGGAGACGACATTCCCAGCACGGTGGGGTCCGGGGACGGAGGCTCGGAGCTCATCGGGGACAGCGAGGGAGCGGCAGGAGCCGCCGGGGCAGCTGCAGCGGCCACACTGATCCAGACCAAAGCGCAGAGGGCGCGCACCATGGCGCTGTACAACCCCATCCCCGTCAAGCACAACTGCCTCACCGTCAACAGGTCGCTCTTCATTTTCGCCGAAGACAACTTTATCAGGAAATACGCAAGGAAGGTCATAGAATGGCCATATCCTTTTCTTTACGGTAAAAACAACAACTATTCTAATAACCCACACGCCCTCCCAGTTTAACACACTCACACACACACACACACACACACACAGGTATAGGTGTGCCACTGTCGGGGTAGTTGGCTAATCCGATATGCAAACGGCTGTTACTTTCCCAAAACTATTTGCACATCTTGGGGGAAAGGCGGTGCTCAGGTGCTACTCGAGATTGTTGTGTTCTATGGTGTTTATGACGTTGTTGTGTTCTATGGTGTTCTGTGGTCTGGGCGGTTATGCGACTATGGCAGCACGTTTACTTTGCGTTTTTATGACAATAAACGGTGCGCCATGGTCCTCAATTATAATTCGGATCAGAATAGTCAGAATTGTATTTGTCTTTTTTCAGTGAGCATCTCAAAGAAGTAACAAGGATGTTCGTCCCATTGACTACGAAATACAAACAAAATGTGTGCTTTATATAATGTCTCGATACTTTTAACGCATTAAATATAACGGATTAGTTACACCAGGAAGAGTGTGGAGTATTTCAGCACCATGGATAGCGAGCGGCAGCATTCCTCTCAACGCTGTTTAACGCGTGTAAATGTCATTGTTTCTGATACACGTATACGTTTTATTGAGCTGTCCTCATAGCCTGTAAACGTCAGTCACGGTTCATTTGAAATATTAAGGCAAGTGAATTGTTAAGAATGAGCATATAAATGCCTATTCCAGGTCTCCGTTTCACACACAGGTGTGTGTACAACTTGTCTCCGAAACTGCTGCTTAGTAAACTTCTGAGCATTCTTCAGCTTTCCGAGCGAGCGTGCTGACATTTTAGCACACGTCGCTTATGCTTGTCGTTGCATATGTGCCTTTTGGTTGTTTATTTTACGAATTATTAATTAACGAACAGTTGAGATGTTTAAGATCGCGCAGCTGTACACAGAATTTAATTGTCGCGAAAAAATAGAATGAGAAAAGCACACAAGTTAGGGGTCACTTCACTCAGCCAGTAACAAGCAAACACCAGCTGTTTTATTTCTCATGTATGCTAATGTAACATATTCCCAAAGACCACTGGTACATTCGTTTCACCATCAAATTAAAGTTTATAATGACACCGTTGGAGCGGAGCGAATTTTCACTCCGTCTGAATAATAAACAAACTAGCTAAAAAGGGCAATGAATTGCACTCGGATATCATTTAAGACTACACACATGTATGTAGGGTGAGCACTGGACACATCATACTGTGCAGATCCCCCATTCACCATTCTGCTTTCGTTGGGACATTACTGAATTCACTGTGTTCACTGAGAGCGACACTGGCGTCCATGTTTGATTTGATCCATCGGCAGGCTAGTAGCACCCCTTCTTCAGGGAGCCCCACCACATGCCTGTGGAGATGGGGGTTAATGCTGTGGAGATAGGGGTTAGTTCTGTTGGTGCTGTAGAGATAGGGGTTAGTGCTGTGGAGATGGGGGTTAGTTCTGTTGCTGAGGTGGAGATAGAGGTTTGTTCTGTGCTGAGATAGGGGTTAGTTCTGTTGGTGCTGTGGAGATAGGGGTTAGTGCTGTGGAGATGGAGGTTAGTGCTGTGGAGATGGGGGTTAGTGCTGTGGAGATAGGGGTCAGTTCTGTTGGTGCTGTGGAGATAGGGGTTAGTGCTGTGGAGATAGGGGTCAGTTCTGTTGGTGCTGTGGAGATGGGGGTTAATGCTGTGGAGATGGGGGTTAGTTCTGTTAATGCTGTGGAGATAGGGGTTAGTGCTGTGGAGATAGGGGTTAGTTCTGTTGGTGCTGTGGAGATAGGGGTTAGTGCTGTGGAGATAGGGGTTAGTGCTGTGGAGATGGGGGTTCGTTCTGTTGGTGCTGTGGAGATAGGGGTTAGTGCTGTGGAGATAGGGGTTAGTTCTGTTGCTGAGGTGGAGATGGGGGTTAGTGCTGTTGCTGCTGTGGAGACGGGGTCATATGGATGTGGAAGGCTCTTATATGTTGGGTGAAAGTTTAATCATTGCTAAACATTTCTGCAAATGATATATGACTGCTGTGTTTGCAGTGTGGATTCTGGGAAATGTGCACATTGCTAATGAACTAATGAGACTTATTAAGCTGGGGGAGCTGGTTGGAGCAGAGAACGGCGTGAGCGGCGTGTTCGTCCAGAGGTGGAGTATGAGACCTCTGCTGTGCCAAGCTGTGAGCTGCTCCCCTCCTCCCCCCGCCCCCGTACAGTAGCAATGACCCTGCGCCCTCACCACGGCCCTGTTGCCCGTCCCCGCTCGCTGCACACAGGTCAAACAGCCGAAAGCCAGGCTCCGTGTCTCAGTTTGAGCTGACTGCAGGCCCCACCCCACTCTCAGCCCTGGACTCATTTTTTTTTCCCGGCCTCAGAAAATCTGCTGCAAAAATTGATTTCCCCAAAGTTCACACTTTAAAAAATTAGATCAGCTCACATAGCCAGGGGCAATTCTAATTGAGATTTTTATCTGTCTTTTTCCATTAATGCATTTTCCACACTTCTGTGGCTGGATCACAAGGCAGCGAAAGCACTGTATTTGTTGTAAACCCGAGATTATTTGGAGGGTGGGGAAGAGGCGATGTAGGGTGTTACCTAATTGCTTCTGTTGATGCTGTGTAGATGTCACAGGTCAAGGCAGAGATGAGTTCAGTGTGGTGAACAGAGCCCTGTGTTGTAGAGATATTTTCAGCCGTGCTGGTCTGTGTTCCACACTCTCACTGCAGCCTGTAAACGCTTGTTGAAACACAAACAGCATCATGTTAATGACAGAAAGCATGTTCGGATGACTGCTCTGTGGACGGGACTGATTCGCGTGACTAGCTTCGTGTCGTTGTGTCTTGGGAACTGTGTCTCCCTGCATATTAGTGGAAAGTGGGTTAGACCTGAAGTATATCACTGGGTTTTCTCATGAGAGACAGAGAGGGAGAGAGAGATAAAGAGACAGCGAGATGGAGGGATGGTGAGGGAAAGAGGATGAGAGAAGGAGAGAGCCAGAGAGCCAGAGAGCACGCCAGCCTCGGACCAGGCTCCTCTGTGCAGGTGGAGCCTCCTCACCTGAAGCAGGTGCTCTAGGTGGGCGTGTCCTTTCATCGACAAACCCGCTGCTGTGATTGTGTCTGTGTGGTTCTACTCTGAGCAGAATGACTCTGTTCAGTGCAAACACAGTGTCCTCCGCCAGTGTACGCTGCTCATTAGTCACGCCCCCACCAGCCTTTCACCACTACCCACAATCCCCCTCCACACCCCACCCTCACATGTTACCCACAATCCCCCTCAACACCCCACCCTCACATGCCCCACCCCACCCTCACATGTTACCCACAATCCCCCTCAACACCCCACCCTCACATGTTACCCACAATCCCCCTCAACGCCCCACCCTCACATGTTACCCACAATCCCCCTCAACACCCCACCCTCACATGTTACCCACAATCCCCCCCCTCAACACCCCCATGTTACCACCTGTCACCCGTAACAATCCCCCTCACAGTCCCACAATCCTCCTCAACACCCCACCCTCACATGCACACACACACACACAGACATACACACATACATGTGGTTCTGTGTGGCTCAGTAGGTAGAGCATGGCGTTGACAACGCTTAGGTTGTGGGTTCAATTCCCATTGTGACCACATATACTGAAAAATGTATGCATTCACTACTGTAAGTCGCTTTGGATAAAAGTGTCTAATAAATGGCATATATTATTATAGACCAGTCCACGCCCTGTCTGAAGGCAGTGCTTGCGTGCAAAAAGACGTAAACACTGTGATCATAAATCACTTTTACTTAAAATGCTAAATTGAGAGAGGCGACAGATGAGCCAACCTGGAGCTGGTAGGGGCAGGAGAGGAGCAGTATGAACGCAGTCTGCTGATGTACCACAGACTCAAATACCTCCCTGCTCATTTCTGCTCATTTCTGCTCATTTCTGTTCACTGTGAGTTGTGCGCAACTTGAGCACTCCTAGCACACAGATTCATGTGGCTGACCTGCCCACGTGCACATGGAGCAGTAATGAAAGAGGGTGTGAGCAGGAAGTATTCCGTATCAGGTACCTGCACCTGCACAGAGGTCTCTCTCTCTCTCTCTCTCTCTCTCTCTCTCTCTCTCTCTCTCTCTCTCTCTCTCCCTCTCCTCCTCTCCTCTCTCTCTCTCTCTTCTCTCCTCTCCACCCCTCCTCCCTCTCTCTTTCTCCCTCTCCACCTCTCTCTCTCTCTCTCTCTCTCTCTTTAGGGGCGACAGTGTAGTGTACTGGTTAGGGAACTGGGCTTGTAACTCAGAGGTTGCTGGTTCGATTCCCAGGTGCCATTGTACCCTTGAGCGAGGCACTTAACCCGAATTGCTTCAGCGTAATTTCCAGCTGTTTAAATTGATTGTATGTAAAGAAATGTGTAAACTGTGTAAGTCGCTCTGGATAAGAGCGTAATTGTCACGGTGGCGCGTGCGGCGTCTGAATTGCAGTGAGAATCCTCCCGCGGGTGACTTGATTTTGAAGTCGCATATTAAAACAGGAGCGAGAAGCGCATTGTGTTCCATCTCTCCTGCTCTTCCTGCTATTTTTAACCCGTTTCAGTCTGGCAGCCCGTCAGCGTGAGTCACGGATCCCAGAGGGCTAGAGTGCAGCTGTCCTTGGTGGAATAAGTGACACCAATTTAAGGCAAGAAGGAGAATAAAGCAGACAGCCTAAACTCCCTAATGCCCGCGCACTTAACGGTGTATGCTAATGTCCACGCGCACTTGCTAGATATGCGAATGCCAGCGTGTGTCTTTGGATTAAGGATTAAGGTTCCCACAGGCCATGTGGCATGTGTCAATGTTAGAGCATTGCGTTGTGTTCATTTGAAAATGGATTAAGTGCTAAGTTCTGCGTGACGTTCTGTAGGCTCGGCGATGCTGTAGTTCTGTGTGAGCTCCTGTAGGGGGCAGTGATGCTAGGGGGCAACAGGGCACAGTCTTCCTGACTCTTAGTGGAACGGAGAACCTGTTGCCATGGATACAGCTCTGATGGTGGAGTGCTTGTAATGTCCCTCCCTGGAGCTGGTGCTGTGTGTGTGTGTATATACTGTAGATGCATATCTATACACACACACACCTGCACCCAGATGTGTATACATACACACATGCATCTGTACACACACACACAGTACATACCCAGTACATCGATACACACACACACACACACACACACATATACACACACAGTACATACCCAGTACATTGATACACACACACACACACACACACATATACACACACAGTACATACCCAGTGTGGGTATGTACTCTGGGTGTGTGTGTGTGCTGTGTGTGTGTGTGTGTGTGTGTGTGTGTGTGTGTGTGTGTGTGTGTGTGTGTGTGTGGAGTGTGTGTGTGTGTGGTGTGTGAGTGTGTGTGATGTGTGTGTGTGTGTGTGTGTGTGTGTGTGTGTGTGTGTGTGTGTGTGTGATGTGAGTGTGTGTGTGTGTTCAGGTATATGCATGTGTGTATGTATACACATCTGTATATATATATATATATATATATGTCTGTTGTTAATGCTACTAAATATTAATTTCAGTAGACTTGGGGCCCAGATCTTTTTTTCTGAAGAAAACTCTGTCCTTCCTTCTGAAAAGCACTTGAGTCCTCATTGTGTGTTCAGGATAATGTGCCAGCCAACTCTGCTGCTATAGTAAGACCCAGCCTCGTAAATGAAAGAAAGTCTTGTGTGGCCATAGAGTGTGTGGCCATGTCAGTCATGTATGTCCACTGCCGATTGGGTGACTCCGTGTGACAGTCCTCTCATACGTGCTCATGCACCTCCCGCGTTATCATTTCACGAACGCCTCTCCCCTGTTCTTTTGCGTGACGCTATTGATTTGATTATGCATGCAGAATGCTCGGGAGCAAACCGGCGGTTATGTGTGCGTTTGTTTGTTTGTTTGCTTGAGCGCAGAGATGCCTGAGCGTGGGTCTCTTTCTCTTTAGACCCCTCAGGCATCTGCTGCACCCCCCCCGCCCCCGCCCCCAACACTCACACACACACACACACACACACACACGCACACACACATTCGCTGTGCTTTATCCAGTTTTCTTCTTTCTCCACGCATCCGAAAGAAAGCGCTTGTGCCCACGCGAGGAGTCAACGCATCCCGCGATCCTCAGCTTAGCCTGCAGGCAGGATTCTAACCCGTGACCCTCGGCGGCCCTCCCTGGAGGAAGCGGAAAGGAGCCTGCTCTTGTCCTCCCACTCCTAACCCGACGCCCCCTGCCCCCTTTAGCCCCTGCTCTCAGCACTGTAGCGCATGGCCTGCTCCTGGCTACTGCCGCTGGAGGTCTCTCCGGGCATCAGCCCCGCTCGCTCGCTGCTCCCGCTGAACGGAGGAGGAGGAGGCTCGGAGGATGGGGAGCGAGGCTCTGACAGTTATTAATAGGCAGCGTTTTCCAGCCAAGGTGTCACGTTGAGAGGCTTTTTGTTTGGGAGAGTGGGGTAGCGTTGATGCTGAGAGCTCTTTTCTTCTCCTGCTTCGCTGAGTGAAATATGCATATTACATCACCACCGCCGCATCCTACTCCCCTTCCACTACACATCCTCTCCTCCCACACTCCAGATCTGTGTGTGTGTGTGTGTGTGTGTGTGTGTGTGTGTGTGTGTGTGTGTGTGTGTGTGTGTGTGTGTGTGTGTGTGAGAGTGTGTGTGAGAGAGTTTGTATGTATGTGTGTGTGTGTGTGTGTGTGTGTGTGTGTGTGAGAGAGAGAGAGAGAGAGAGGGAGCAAGTGTGTGTAGTCCTTAGGTGTATTCAGTACAGTAATGCTTCAGTGTTGAGTAACTGATGTGTGTTCAGTAATGCTTCAGTGTTGAGTAAGTAATGCTTCAGTGTTGAGTAACTGATGTGTTCAGTACAGTAATGCTTGAGTGTTGAGTAACTGATGTGTGTTCAGCACAGTAATGCTTCAGTGTTGAGTAACTGATGTGTGTTCAGTACAGTAATGTTTCAGTGTTGAGTAACTGATGTGTGTTCAGCAGTAATGCTTCAGTAATGCTTCAGTGTTTTGGATAAATGAGGTGCTGGTGCCATGGCTTGGGCAGTGTGAGCACACCTGGATGATGTCATCGTGCTTTCTTAGGTTTTGGGGGTTAAAACCCCAGCACACTGACACAGCCCTCCACCCCTCCCAGAAACCCCTGCCCACCCGTATGAACCCGAGGGTACTGGACCCAGTCTGTCTTTGTGTGCATCACTCACTGTCTCTCAGTTTCCCCGTCTCACATCCTGTTTCAATGTGAGGCTTCTGAGCTCTCCCCAACTTGCCTCCTTGACCCTCCTCCCTCCACTCCGTTTGAGTACATGATCCTGGCCACCATCATCGCCAACTGCGTGGTCCTGGCCCTGGAGCAGCACCTTCCGGGAGAGGACAAGACGCCCATGGCCAAACGACTGGTGAGCACAAAGACTCTGACCTCAACACGCCCCCAAACCCCAAAGCCACAGCACACAGCACACAGCACACAGCACACAGCACACAGCCGCATAGCCCTGCCACAGAGCACACAGGCACACAGCCACATTACAGCCACAGGGGAATAGTCGCGGTGCAACAACGCGCACAGCGCACAGCACACGATAACACAGCACACAGGCACAGCACACAGCACACAGCACACAGCACGCGCGAGCCAGTGTTGCCAACACTTTAACGACCAATTTACTAAGGCTTTGATTTGATTACGCAATCAAAGGAATGAAACGCCCTAATTGCGTCAGGAGACACCCGTCTGCATCGTGAGCGTTCACAACCATGGGAGCAGATGTGGCCTCTGTCAATATGGGAGCGCTGGAGCGAACCATCTTTTTTTAAATATAATTTTTGTTTCTGATTTTTACCCCATTTTGGTAGCCAATTAGACCCGCTATTTCTATGTCAATCCCCCCGTAGTAATGTGATTTCGCTGCTGTAGTCCTGTGACCGGTAGTGACGAAGGCGACGTAACGCCTCCTCCGAGACGGCACTCGCCAAGCCGTCGACTGTAACCTGGTACTACAGGGCCACTCTTATGCGCAGCGAACCTCATGTCGGCTTGCCTCCCCCCTCCCTGGGGCGGACAGCTAATCACCGCCCCCGGTCGCACTCCCGGCCAGAGCCGACTCTGGCGGGACGGGGAATTGAACCCCGGTCTCCATGGCCAGCGTCGAACGTTGTAACCACTGGGCCCGTGAACCATCATTTTTAAGCCATATCGTGTCTCTGGCTCTTCTTCATTTCCGCTCAAACAGAGACAGACTGGCACGGTTTTAAAGGTGGAGGTTAAAGAACTGTGCGTGTGTAACTCCAGAGGTTGCAGGCTCAAATCCCAGACTAGGCACTGTACCTCCTTTTGGGCAAAGTTACTTAACTGGAATTGCTTCAGTGAACGGTCCAGCTTTGTGAACGTCTCGTAGGTGAAATGCGTGCGTGTCAGTCACCCTGGATGAGGGCGGCTGACGGGCAGGTCGGCGATGTCACGGCGTCTCTGCTGTTCTCTCCCCCCCCCTCCGCAGGAGAAGACAGAGCCCTACTTCGTGGGGATCTTCTGCTTCGAGGCGGGGATTAAGCTGGTGGCGCTGGGCTTCGTGTTCCACAAGGGCTCCTACCTGCGCAACGGCTGGAACGTCATGGACTTCATCGTGGTGCTCAGCGGGTGAGCTCCGCCGCCTTCCCCTCACGTTTCTGGGATGCGGTTACCATGGTTTCCAACACACGTTTACTTAAAAAATGAATGGCTGAAAAATGGCTGGAAAAAGGGCAGGAATGGTCCTTTGATTGTTAGAGCATTCGATAGTAGTGGGAAATTGTTTTGCTGTGGCGATGTGGTGTTGCTCTGGTGCTGGTTTGGTTTATGTCGTGATTGTTTCAGGTTCTCTCTTTCTCTCTTGTTCTCGCTCTCTATTATCAGCCTGTTGAATGGGCCACACACCAACTGGATCTATGGATTTTTCAATGGATCTGTTTATTTTGTGATGGGCTGTATCCTGCGCTCCATTCAGTGAAAGAGAGATACTGAATATGAATATTAATGTGCGGCCAGGGACAGATGCTGTTTTGTGAAGCAAACTGGCTCAGCTTTATATAAATCACTTCACACACATTTAGACACGCAGTCTCTCTCTGTCTCACACGCACACACCCACAGCCTCTCTCCCTCTCTCTCTCTCTCTCTCTCTCTCTCTCTCTCTCTCTCTCTCTCTCTCACACACACACACACACACATGCACCATCTCTCACTGTTGCACACACACAGTTCACACATGCACACATACACACAGTCTCTCTCTCACACACAGCTTCTGTCACACATACACACACACAAAATAAATCTCACACACACAGTGTCTCTTTTTCCTCACTCACTCACTCACTCACTCACTCACTCACTCACTCACTGTCACTCACTCACACACCCACAGCCTCTCACTCACTCACACACACACACACACACACACACACTCACACTGTTACACATACACACACACACACTCACTCACACACACTCACTCACACACACACACAGTCTCAGTCTCTCTGGTGATAGCAACAAGTGGTTGGTATGCAGCAGGTTGACAGACCATAAACCATGCATAGAACTACATTTACATTTGACATTTTAAGCATTTAGCAGACGCTCTTATCCAGAGCGACTTACAAGATGTGCATTAATACAAGGTAGGAACAATCATAGTTAGCAATCATAGTTAGCATCTTGAACTCATGTTCCAGATGCCAAAGCTGACGCTGTCACTTTAAACGTGGGGCTGTGAAGAGCTTGGATGTGAGTGTTGAACGGCTTTAGACGGAGCTGTGAAGGGCGAGGGACGCTTCGCACTGAAACCAGAGCCGTTTGCAATTTGACCACAAAAACAAACAAGAAGCCTGTGAAGGTGAACTGCACTGAGGGTTGCGTGTTCTACTGCAGCACAACGTGACTGGCTGATGAGTGTGTTAAAGGCTGTGGGAGTGGGTGGGTAAATGTTGTGGGAGGTGGTGGGTCAGTCCAGTGGAATCGGGTGGGTAAATTCTGTGGGAGTGGGTGGGTAAATCGCGTGGGAGTGGGTGGGTAAGTCCCATGGGAGTGGGTGGGTAAGTGCTGGGGGAGTGGGTTGATAGTGGGTATGTTCAGTGGGAGTGGGTAGGTAAATGCTGTGGGAGTGGGTTGATAGTGGGTATGTTCAGTGGGAGCGGGTAGGTAAATGCTGTGGGAGTGGGTTGATAGTGGGTATGTTCAGTGGGAGCGGGTGGGTAAATGCTGTGGGAGTGGGTTGATAGTGGGTATGTTCAGTGGGAGCGGGTGGGTAAGTGCTGTGGGAGTGTTGATAGTGGGTATGTTCAGTGGGAGCGGGTGGGTAAGTGCTGTGGGAGTGGCTGGGTAAGTGCTGCAGGTGTGGGTGGTGATGGTCTGAAAGCTGTCATCTCCTCACTCAGGGGTTTATATGTAAATGTCGTGGTGATGTGGGGCACAGTTACTCATGCATGCCCCCCCCATATCACGAGAAGGCAGAGACGTTATCCAACCCAATCCTGCTGCTCCAACGCCCCCCACTCACCACCTGACACACAGCGTCGTGTATATCATCCATCTGACGGAGGTTGGGGCTGTTTCTCCGAGTTGTGTTTCTCGGTGTTGAGTGACATCACGGCGTGAAGCTGAATTGAACGGGACCGCTGCGGAATCCATGGGTTTGGGGGCTTTGTGTGAACGGTGACATTCATTCATTCATTCATTCATTTATTCATTTGATTTGTTTGCTTTTCGTTGCTTTGAAGTGCACTGTGTGGCAAAGGCGTGACATCAATTAGGTGCAAAAAACGAACTTCAAATAGAATTCCTGGCAGGAAGTCGGTGGGTTTTTCTCTCTCTGAATGCATCCTATGCTTTTGGCATGTTGGCGTGTTGACATCTTCCGTCACCCTCACACCCACGCTGCGCTCACTGGCAGATGCACTTACATAAAAGCAGAATCATCGCACAGAGGCAGCATTTCAAATAGATATCTAAACACAGCCTCCATCTCCACTCTGTCACTCTTATACCAAACACAGCTTCCATCTCCACTCTCTCACTACTCTACCAAACACAGCTTCCATCTTCACTCTCTCTTTATACCAAACACAGCTTCCATCTCCACTCTGTCACTCTTATACCAAACACAGTCTCCCTATCCACCCTCTCACTCTTATACCAAACACAGTCTCCATCTTGACTCACTATCTCACTCTTATACCAATCACAGCTTCCATCTCCACTCTACTGTCACTCCTACACTGACTCTCAGGTCTGCAGGTTGCAGGTTTTCACATGACCTATTCCTGCCCAGAGTGGAGGCTAACATAGGCCTGTGCTACACATTACCTCAAGACCAAAGGACCAGCAATACGATAGACTTTATGACTCAGAACTACTGCTGGAAAAACCTTACGTGGTTAGTTATGTTCAAACTCTGTCTTTAATACTTTCCCAAAACACTGGTCACGCAGGAGTGAACGCTGGTCCCTGGTTTGGTCTCAATAGAGACCCTGCTTCATCCAGCAGCACAGGGTCTCCTCTGTCTAATTATACTCTAAATCCATCAGAGGGTACATGAGCCTCTCATCAACCTTAATGGTCCCCCAGCAGGGGGCAGTATGGAGACGATCTGTTTATCCCCATTCATCTGCCAATTAACTATCAACTATTAACCCCTGTCAAACAAAGGAGTGCTGTTTCTAGGGGCAAGCTGAAATTGGCAGGCCTGAGTGTATTTTGATTCAAACAGGGGATTAAAATTGTTTGCTGGACAGTGGAAAGAAGTGGCAGCTGGCGCCTGTGAGAGAATCACTCTGCTGAATCGATGGGCCATACTGCAGCAATGAGACCGGCCCATGAATATGCTTGGGTGTTAAAAATGACAATAGTAAAAAATGGGGGATTAGAATTGTTTAAAAAAAAGAGTAAAGGACCACATTCAGTCACCACAGGGGCATAAAATCTTGCATTTCCCGTAGATACTGATTTACTGGGCACGTTCCTCTCGGTGCGTTGCAAAACGGATGCTAGTGTTAGTGATAGTGCTAGTGATTAGACTGCACTGAACAGACAGAAGTAAGTCAGACTTAAAAGAAAACTGCAAATTAAATGTCAAGGCACAGTATGGGAAACAAGGCCAGTGGGTTAGGACTGGAGGCCTCTCATTTCACAAGGAATTAATGAACTGCAGCACGCAAAGCCACAGGGACCCCCAGCGCAATTAATAGCTTTTTTCCTGACGCGTGCGCGCGCGGGAGCTCGGACAGAACAGCGCACCGTGCCTGAAACCCAGCGAGTGGGCTGTCTCTGCGCTCGGCGATGGGCTGTCTCTGTGGTCAGTAATGGGCTGTCTCTGTGGTCAGTAATGGGCTGTCTCTGTGGTCGGTGATGGCGGCTCGTCCGGTTAAAGCCCTGTTTCAGTGCCGATGGCTGCCGTGTTCAGGATTCAGGGTTTCAGTCGGTAAGAGTGTCTGCGTCTCACTGTGCAACAGTGCCCTCCGCTGGCCAGAATCTTCTTTTCTTTTTTTTTCAAAAACGCTTAAGAATCTTCTTCTCATGAACCATATTATCTAACTCATAGCATATAACTCATTTGCAAAGGAGAAGTTGCTACGTTAAAAGACAGCAGAATGTTGGGTCAATCAAATTGTCCGCTTTTGTGTGTACGTGCACAATTGATGGTAATTCAGGTCAAATTTGACCATTGGGTTGTAACTTGGTACAATGATACTCCACCCAGGTATGCACCTGTGTATCAAATTCTAAGTTGATATCCTTAAAAACATGGAAACAAGGGCCCCCCTGGGTGGTGCAACCGGTAAAGGCACTTGCCTGGAGTGCAGGTTGCCCACTTCAGGCGCAGTTCGTTCCCTGGCTGCGAGTCCCGTTCAGGGGGGCGGTGATTGGCTGTCCACCCCTGTGATTAGGGAAGGGAAGCCTGCAGACATAAGTGGCTGTGTGTGTATCGGAGTTGCAGTCGACAGCTTGGCGAGTTCCATCTCGGAGGAGACTGTTCGGCGCCCTTGTCACTGCCAGTCCTGGAGCTGCAGGGGCGAGCTTTCAGTACAAGTTAATCGACTGGCTTCTGCAGGATTGGGTATAATATCGCCTAATGGATGTAGACCTTGGCCCCCGCAGTCGCTGCTTGCAGCTCTACTTCTTCCTCTGCCTCTCATCCTTCATTCTTCTTCCATTCATAACTTTTGGCAGGATCTCCCAGGCTCGCTCAAATACGGCACACGGATTGGTCATACTCCGTAGATGAGTTACCCATTGTGTAACTCCTTTGCCGTTTTGGTGCGCGTGTGGGATTGTGGACGAGGCGAGTGATTGCCTCTTGTTACCTCACTTTAACGCGGATTAACGATATGAGTTTTTTTCAGAATGCGTTTGGGTCCTTTGTTGGAATCCTTAGGGACTGAAATGGTCTTCAGATGAGAACTCTTTGGGAGCACTAGAGCTGGGCACAGAGAAAATGTATGCGTGTGCGATTATCTCTTTTGTTGTCATAGTGATAGTCTGTGGATGGGCATAAAATGCAAGGTCCAAAGCTACGCCATATAAAGCTGCCACAGATGATGTTTTTCAGACATCAGTAACTTGAGTGCCCACTCGCTCATATCTCACTGCACGGGCACACAGACGTGTGGTTGTGCCCAGCCGTGCCCAAGATGTGTCCAGATGTAATAATAATAATATAATAATATACACCATTTAGCAGATGCTTTTATCCAAAGCCACTTACAGTAGTGGACGCATACATTTTTCAGTGTATGGTATATACTGAACCCACAACCTAAGCTTTGTCAGCGCCATGCTCTACCTACTGAGCCATACAGAACCAGATGTGTGTGACATCACCCATGGTCACAGGCCACACTCAGACCACTGCCTTGATTTGTATCCCGCAAAAAGAAAATGCCATGCAGAAAAAGTAAAAGCCAAGCAAGACCTAGGAGGGGGCTAATTTTTATCATTGCTTAGAAACGATCATAAAACATCCCTTACGAACAACATTTGAATAAAAAAGTGATTTATTAAACTATCATAGAAGTGACATGCGCACATCTGCAAGATGTCAACATTGATAAATGCCAATTGTTCTCAAGCCAAGCACTCGTGCGCGGCTGGGCAAATCTGCATGTACGCACGCTCCCCCCCAATTGACCATACACGGTGAAATCATCCCTTTAAAACCCTCACAGGAGATGCAGTGACAATGAATTAGCAAAAAGAGCAAAGAAACCAACATTTTCAGATGCTGAAATTGAGCTCGTAATGTCAGGTGGTCCATTTTCTTCCCATTTCCCTCAGTTAGTGCTGCTTCTTCAGAAGGTTGGTCAGTACCTGAACTTTTAAAAAGAAATTTGATCTCAAACTTAATGCAAAAAATCAAAAAGAGTCATCGTCGTCATCCACACAAAAGTGTGACCAACAGCCAGAGGAGGTCAGAGACTAACAGAGCCGGAATGAGCTGGGCTCAGTTCCTTTCCCTTTCCAAACTAGGAGATGAGTCACGGCACAAATCCACCAAAATTGCTGGTAACGGCTGACGAGCTGGTCAGTACTTTATTACACACAGTCCACAGCGAGTTGGTACAAAAAGTCTAAAGTTGTACCTGAATATCTCTGGGACAGAAAACGCTAATAAGGCACCAGCAAGCAAGTCCAAACATTTTATTGAAGGTAGCCATGGTAAAATGTATGCATGGAATGGAATGTTAAACTCTGTTATGTTACATGTTACTTCCTCTATTTTACATATTTATAAACATAAGCCCTGTCAGTTGACTTGTTCTGTTGCGTCTGACAAGCAGTTCTCATTACTCTACCGCACGGTCGTGGGTGTGCGTTCATTTATGGACCATCTCAAGCAACCGTTTAAAGTGCCAGATATACTCCAATCCGTATAAATGTTCCCATGAATGATTTGGGATCAAATTTGTGTGCAAGTTGATAAATGCCCCCAGCCCCCCAGCCCCCAGCCCCCCAGCCCCCCAGTAGTCCCAGTGTTTGTTTGGATGCAAATCATCCAGTGGTTCTACTCTCCCTGTGCCTTAGAGGCCTGATGAAGGCAACAAGCAACACCTGGGCTGATTTGACCAATCAGCCTCAGCTGTGCAGTCCGAACAGCTGAGACCCTGGCCACCTTCAAGCGACGACTGAAGACTCACCTCTTCAGGGTGCACCTCTCCCTGTAGTCTGGGTTTTGTTAACTTAGGGACGTAGCTGTTTAGTATTGCACTCATGTCTACTTGTTTATGTATGTTTATGTGTTTATGTAGGTTTAGGCATTATTTTGCACACTGATTTTGTTTTATTGCTGCCTTTGAATTGTGGCTACAGTTCTACCTACAGGGCCCTAGTCTAACTATGTGGTTGCTCCTAGCATCTGGAACTGTACTTCCCGCTAGGGTGGCTTTCAGCTAAACTGTTCTTGACTACGGTTAACACTTTGTTGTACGTCTCTCTGGATAAGAGCGTCTGCCAAATGCCTGTAATGTAATGTAATGTAATGTTTAGCTTCAGCTGTGTAGGCCTGTAGGTTCAGCCTCAGCTGTGTAGGTCTTTAGGATCGGCCTCAGGTGTGCTGCCTGTAAGTGAGACTGCTGTCCGTGGCCCTGAAGGCCTCTCAGGCTTTGTGGGGGGAGTGGTGACGGTGGGCAAAAGCAGAGCAGCCCCCTCTCTGCTCCAGCATCACAAAGCTCCACAGTGTCCTGGGGAAAGGCTTGTTTGGGGGGGTTGGCTTTATTTATTAAACATTTATGAAAATGGTTTATTACACAGCGTTTAACCATGAATCATGGACACTGACCAGTGTCACTGTAATGCTGTCATAAACATACAGGCTCTCACGCATCTATGCCCACAGGCAATACAGGCACATACAAATGTATCCTCTAGGAAACATGAACTGAGCCACATTTTTTATCCTCTAGGACAGGGGTGGCCAAATAAAACCAGTTCAGAGACTAAGAGCCAGTCCGTGGTGCAAAAAAGTTGGGGACACGCTGCCCTAACTGTGTTTTTTTTTCGTCTTCTGAAATTTTGCGAGCGGTGCGCGTTTGACGAAAAAATACCATATTGAACTCAAGCGAAAGCGAACACGCATTAAAAAAAACAAAAACACAAACTTCGATATGAACGTAAGAGCCGCATGAAACCAGGCAAAGAGCCGCATGCGGCTCGGGAGCCGCGGGTTGGCCACCCCTGCTCTAGGAGGACCCTGTACTGGCGCTGGTCTCTCCATACAGTAGCAATGAGGGCATTCCATAGAACCTTTGGCAGAACCACGAGCATACACTATTTAGTGTTTGTGGAACGCCATAACATGGAGAATGTTTATTAGTTCAGTGTGTGCACACAGTGTAATCACTGCCTGTTGGGGTTTCAGAAACTCTGGGTCGTCTGGATGAACCGCTGCACACAGAACGATTGTCTTTTCATCAGTGTGACGGGAGCTGGAGAAATGTGTTGATCATAATTACAGGCCAGTCAGTTTGTTGTTATTTGTGTGTGATAGCAGGTGTCAGCCCTGTCACTTCTCTCTCTCTCTCTCTCTCTTCCCGTCTATCTTTGTCTCCCTCTCCCTCTCCGTCTCTGCGTTGGACAAGCTAACAGTTAGCTGAAAACACCGCGCCCTTTAGCCGGGATGAATAATTCTTCCGGGGGTGTTATTGTCAATGATTCACGAGCCATCTGGCACAGAAGTGCCCTTCCGGTGTGAGACGAGACCCGATCAGAGCGAGCCGGCGCTCCGGTGAGCGGCGTGGGAGCGGAGTACCTGCTCGGCCAATCACACGGCAGCATCAGGACAGCGTCGCCGGGCACACACGGAGGGGGCGAACTCCACCGCTCACACCGCGTGTCACTTCAAGGGGTCTTAACTCGGGAGAAATAATTGTCATTAAAAACGGAAAAAGAAAGAGAGCTCACCTGGACAGGGTTGCTGGAGGTTGATTACTGCTGCCTCAGAATAACCTGAAGGGACAGCCGGGCGTTAATGACGGCGGCTAGAGGGACGCTGCTCCCGGGTGATGCTCCAGCTCTGGGAGACGGAGCTCAGAGCCCCCGAGGCGTTGGCTTTCAGCACCGCTGGCGTGGGCAGCGGCCCTCTCCTTCAGCCAGACCTCCCGCTCGCAGGTGTGAGAATGTGGATGCGCATAAATACTGATGTATGCTGAAATATCGGAGAGTGGGAAGTGCAGCTCTGTATCACTGCTGTGTTGTAGGCGTGCTGGCGGTGTGACACTGTGGTTCAGGAGCTGGGCTCAAAGGCCGCGGTCCTTGGTTGAAAATGGGCATACATATGGGGGCGGTGTGAACAATAAAAATTCTGTTCTCTGAGGCACATGCCAGATTTAGCACTCCTCCAGCTGTGCAGTGGACGACCACACTTCAGGCACAGTTGGGGCGGACCGTAGGTGCCCAATAAACCAGAGGAGTCACTATTTGCCCGATGAGGCAGCGATACCCCACCGACTGAAGCCGCCACACCCCCCCGGGGGGCGCTAAGTCCTTCCCACGGGTCTCCCAGCTGCACTCAGCTACAGGCAGGGTCAGAACTCAACACTGGGACATTGGCGTGTGTCACTGCACACAAATAGAATGGTAGAACAATAACAACGTTTACAAACGCAACATTTCAGATCCATTCCGATTGAGTGTTAAATACGCGACAAGGTAGCGCAGACAGCATGGAGAGAACTTAGGATGGAAATTATTAACTGTCTAAAAATCACAGCGAGGCCAGAGTGTGATTAAAATATTGAATATTGGTTAATAATGAACAGATTCATTCTTACAACATGGCAGTGTTTTGGTGGGGGAAAAAATCAATTTGGAAAGATTGTGGGTGAATGTAGTATCCAGGCAGTGTGAACAGAAGGTAACGATTGCTGTGTGTTCTGTGAGCAGAGAGGGCGCTGCGCTGGAGCGGCTCCTTATTCCCGCGCGCGCAGGTAAACGCGCGCGCCCTGTTGCACAGACCGCAGTACATTACAGGAGAGTAGTGCAGGCTGCATCGCGCGGCGGTGACAGCTCCGCTCCTGGAGGGCCGTGGCAGCGCCTGGGTGGACGCTGTGTTCCCGGGCTCTCCCACACAGCTCTGACTGCAGGATTACAGCGCCGCTGAAGGCCAGATGCTTCCACATTGATTTCAGAAACCTTTTCTCTTTTGTCAAACACACTTCTCTGCCTCCCACCGCATATTTCTTATATTTTTCTTGAGATCCTGCACGATGTGGCTTCCTTTCAAAGGTTTCGCCCTCAGATTGGAGAGCCGTACCTTCATAGCCCACACACAGTTACACACACACACACACACACACACACACACACCCTGACAGTGTCTGTACTGATGTGCTGACACTCCCCATCCTGAGAGTGGTGGTAACCATCGGAGGAAAGAAGGAGAGAGAGAGAGAGAGAGAGAGATAAAGGGAGAGAGAAAGCTAGGAGAGAGAGACCGAGGGAGAAAGAAGAGACAAAGAGAAAGGCGTGTACCGAGTGTGTAAATGGTGAGGAGGAGGAGGGAGAGGAGGGGGAAAGTGAGCCTGTGGTGAGACCGAGGAGGCCCCAGGAGGGGGGGATCTGAAGGAGACGCAGGACAAACTTAATAAGGCCCTTCCCTCTCCTGCGCTCTCGCTCTGTTCAAAGACTCCCCGTCTTATTGGGGTGGATCTGCTGCGCCCAGCCATGGCTGAGAGGGAAATCGCCCCGTTTCAAAAGCTGATCATATGAGATGTTAGAACATCTGTGGCACATCACTGCAGTAATGACCATGAGGGCAAACCGGATGCCCCTCGGCATGGGGAACCTGCCTGCATCATACTGCTCACACATGTGTACACAGAGTTTGGTTTTGCAAGATTTCATTCTGACTATTTTTATCATTTTTCTCCCAATTTGGTAGCCAATTAGACCCGCTATTTAAGTCAATCCCCCCCCTAGTAATGTGAGTTTGCTGTCGTAGTCCTGCAACCGGTAGTGACACACGACCTGACGCCTCTTCCCAGACGGCACTCGCCCAAGTATCAACCATAACCTGGTATACTGCAGGGCCACTCTTATGCGCAGCGAATCTCATGTCGGCTTCCCTCCCCCCTCCCTGGGGCAGACAGCCAATCGCCCCCTGGTGGCACTCCCGGCCAGAGTCTGGCGAGACGGGGAATTGAACCCCGGTCTCCGTGGCCAGCGTTGGACGTTGTAACCACTGGGCCACGTGGGAGGCCCATTCTTTGGACTATTTTTTTTTAAACGTATTCCCCATGGATGAGAGTCTCTGAGACCTTCTTACCCATCACGTGCATTTCAGTTCTTAAGTTTCAGTTTCAGTTCTTAAGTTTAAGCACAAAATGTTGTTTTGTTATTTGTGTAGAATCCAGGTTTGGATCATTTACCTGGGATTTACCTGGGATCGTGTTGGGATTTCACTATAAAATCACTATAAATTAATTGATTAAAAAGTAACCTCTTTCTAAAGGAACTATTTGCCTTTGTCTGAGAACTGATCTGACTGACCAATTAGGAAGTCCTTAAATGAATGTGAGGTATGAATTCTTCGTATGTTCACATCGAGTGTCTAATTCAGAACAATGAACAGCTGGTTACACTGGGGGAAATTGTAATTATGGTTGGACAGAAAGTCTGCGTACACAGGAAGGTTTGAGAACCCCAGTGAAGCACTGGAGTACTGAAGTGAAATAACTGCATGTGTATTTATGGGTTCAGCGTTATCCACTTTACTTCACCATCATAGTTGAGGTGTGTTTTCACGGTCTCTGATGTTTATTGATGTATTAGT
>JAINUG010000296.1:525000-662500 GCA_029706075.1 Aldrovandia affinis | reverse complement strand
CCGTGAATACAGACGCGCCATGGAGCCCTCAGACAGTGCGCAAACACACTGCCACACTGTCACGCCAGCCCTGTGACCGAGTCCTGTGAGCCAGACCTGTGACCCTGTCCTGTGAGCCAGACCTGTGACCCTGTCCTGTGATCTAGACCTCTGATCTAGACCTGTGACCCTGTCCTGTGAGCCAGACCTGTGATCTAGACCTCTGATCTAGTCCTGTGACCCTGTCCTGTGAGCCAGACCTGTGAGCTAGACCTGTGAGCCAGACCAGTGGCCCAGACCTGTGATCTAGACCTCTGACCTAGACCTGTGACCCTGTCCTGTGACCCTGGCTCTAGAGTGACAGCACAGTCATCTGCCTTTCTGTAGCACATACTGTGCATACACTTACATTTACTCACTCACACAAACGTGCATTCACACATCCATTTATTTTACTTCCACACATATGCTCACATGAACGCACACACACACACACACACACACACACACACACACACACTCTTTCCCTCACGCACGCACACACACACACACACACACACACACACACACGCACACACACTCTTTCCCTCACATGCACGCACATGCACTCACACACATCTTCTGTCTCAGATGTATTCTTTCCCTGTCTGAGAAACACCATCTGTCTCTCTCTCCCATAGTCTCTGCCACTCAAGGATTGATAGACTCAAAGGCTTTATTAGCATAACATTTATCCAGTACTGCCAAAGCATTTTACAGCATAGATATTCAAAATCACCCTGTAGCAAGGTGGCAGCGGTGGCCACCCTGCCCGGTGGTGACTGGAGGAAAGACCAACCCAGTAGCAGAGTTTTAATAGGCCCATGGCCAGTTTATTAACCTTCTCCTTTTATAAAATACAACAAAACACTAAGTTAAATCGAAAACTATCAGTTAGATGTTAAACCGCAACAAAAAGCCAGCACCTCTTCCTCCATCCCCCAAAACTCTCCCCTCAGGCATGACAAGCTCTGCTTTTATAAAGGCCTAACGAGGGCAATGGCTCACAGCTGGGTTGATTGCTCATTAGCCTCAGGTGAGCCTTTCTGTAGGTGTCCAAGGCTATGTTCGAAACCGTTCCCTATTCCCTAAATAGTGCACTATATAGTGTGTTGAACAAATTGGCGAACACACTATATAGTGCACTATTTAGGGAATAGGGAACGGTTTCGAACACAGTCAAAGTTCCTGTAGTCCTCTCCAGACTGTGGGAGGGAACAGGAGCACCTGACAGCAGCCAAAAGGGAGGCGCAGCCCTCTCCACTCCTCCCTCCACCTTTCCCAGTGCCACACACGCCTTCACTTCCAGAGTAACGTAGATATATTTAACATTCAATAAAGTCAAATGAAATGAGCACGCTATCTCACTCACACACACCCACTCACACACACTACACACACACACACACACACACACACAGCCTCCTCTGACCTCCCCCAGAGAACGAGACGGTGGACTCGTCAGAGTGGCAGTTCCCGTGCGGGGTGAGGAAGTGTCCCGCGAAGTACGACTGCAACGGCACCTGGAGCGGCCCCAACGACGGCATCACGCAGTTCGACAACATCCTGTTCGCCGTGCTGACGGTCTTTCAGTGCATCACCATGGAGGGCTGGACCACCGTCCTCTACAACGTGAGTGTCCCGCGCCTGACCAGCACCGCAAACAGCCAAAACATGCCACAGATTCTATAGCCTAACCAGATGGTTAGCTCCATATTCTTTTTTTTTAATAAATTTATTTCAGATTTTTTCCCGTTTTTTCTCCCAATTTGGTTGCCAATTAAACCCTCTATTTGTTTAAATTCCCCACCCCCACGAGTCTGTCGCCCGTCCTCCGGGAGCGAGACACACATCCCTGGTTGAGTGTTCCCGCCTCTTCCGAGACGGGAAGTCTTCCACGGACGCCTTAACCTTCTCCTCGACAGACTCGTGCCGGCTCTCCCTCCCCCCTCCCCCGGAGGCGGACAGACAAATGCCGCCTCCGATCGGACTGACGACCAGGGCCGGTCTGGTAGAGACGCAGGTTTGTCGGGCAGCGCACACCACTCCGAAGCTCCATATTCTTTCAAAAAAACTTGAACGCACTGGGATTAGTTGCAGGTCTCTTTATTGGTGTTAAGCTTTTGGTAAGAAGAGCGTCATAGCATTCCCCTCTGTATTCTTAACACTGAAAGTTCTGTCTCTACCGTTTCAAGCATTTCAATTTGATGCACCTTTACAAATATTCATGAAGGGGGCGTGGTCAAGGGCTATACCTGTGGTGATGGATGTTGTGTCCTTGGGCACGCCTCTTCATGAATATTTATAAACTAACATGGCACAGGAAACTCCTGTTACCAAACGGAACCCCCTGTAGTCAGGAAGTCGAGAGGATTGAAGGAATGAAGGAGCTATATCCAGCTGTGTAAGTAGATTGCATGTAAAGGAATGCAAACTGTGTAAGTCGCCCTGGATAAGAACATCTGCTAAATGCCAGTAAAAAGCTGATGACCTGGTTACTATAGAGAATCTGTGTAGCAGCCTTGTTAAGAGACAGTGTATGGACCGCTCTGCCAACGCTGCTGCCTCAGGCACGGAAGGCGATGGTTTTACTCTTGCCAAGTCTGCTCTCATTCCTGTTTCTGACATTCTGTCATGTTGGTGTCAGCGGTGGGATAAGTGCATTGAGCAGCTCTCTCCTCTAAACACTGCTGTGGAAGGAGGAGGGCAGTGTAAGGGTTAAATGGGTAACCATACCCACCCTGGTATCTGCCCTCTGCATCTCACAGCCCACGCGGGCAACATTCGGCTACCGGGTCCAATTCCACCAATTCCTCTTCCTCTATGCAGTGAATGAACAGAACACGTCCAGGCATCAGCAGAGTGACCCGGGCCAGGTGCACAGTATCAGCTGCCCTTTGCATCTCACAGCCCACGCGGGCAAAATTCGGCTAGCGGAGAGTTCATCTCTCAACGGTTTAATTTTAGCCGGGTTTCAGAAAGGTCCAACCTGAGAAAAGTCTGGTTGTCATCCGAACGCACGGTGCTCCTCTGTGCCGTTGCCGTGACAATGCGGATAAGCATGTGAGCGCCTAAAGCCGCCGCGCCGCGCGCCCGATGCGGAGCGGAGCCCGAAACGGCCGCGTATCCAGAGCACCTTCATTTCCACTCGGCGAGGCGCTGCCGGGACAGAGAGACGCACAATTAGCTGCTGATTGAAGGGTATTTAAAGACCTGCTCTTGTGCCGGGAAGAGAGATGTTCATTTCAAGGACATCGCTCTTGAGTGACAGGCACTTCAGCGCCGGGCAGCACGCGCCGAACCAGAAGAGGCCTGGATTCAATCAATATTCCTCCTCGACTTTCACTCTCAGATAATGCACCCAAGTGCTGGTTTATCCAAATCCGTTTAACAAATAACACTGGTCAACACGATTTTTCTTGCATGGGGTTTTTCAACGGATTCTAGCTAACTTTTGGGTGCTGAATCCAAATCTGGCATTAGTTTTTTTATTATCACATCAGGTTTTTGAACTATGAAAAATCATTATTTTTGAAGAAAACAGCAAAATTTTACACTCAAAGTTGAAAAACACTGTTGCATTAGAAGATCGAGTCTTGATGCAAAAATGTTTACAATGAAAGGTACCTACTTCAATTACAATATTTAATTGTAAAACTTCGATTAGGTAGAGTCTTGACAGCAGATTAGGTATTTGAAGGCCCTAAATGAAGTAGTTTTGGTGAGAATAATCAAGCTTTTGCTGTTTTATCCCCACCAAGATTGCCAGACTGGATGGTCAACTTTAGTAAAATCCATGAATATGGAGCAAAGATAGCACAAAAACTTGATGTGATAGATTCAGCAGCCCAAAATTTGCCAAAACCAGTTTCCAAAGTCCATGCAAGAAAACAATTTTTTTTTTTTTGTAGACCAGTGAAAATATATATTATTTTCTCTACTGTCCACCCTAGGGGAAAACCGGGGGAGGGAGAGCCGACACGAGCTCACTGAAAAGGGCGTCGCTGTAAAGTAGGTGGCTGAGCTTTATCTCGGAGGAAGTGTATCATTGTCTAGTATGATTGTCTGGTATTAGCTTGTCCCATAGTGATGAGCGGTGGGCTTAGGGGGAGGGTGAATCAAAAGGAACAGAGGGTACAATTGGGCACCAAAATTGGGAGGAAAAAACGGGAAAAGAATCAGAAACAAAACAAGAAAACAAAACAAGCAGTGTGGCTATGTACTGCTTGATGTATACTACAGTGTATACTACAGTTTGTAGGGCAGTAGACCGCAATGTCTTTGTAGTTTGGTGTTAGACAGTAGACTACATTGTCTGTGTAGTTTGTGGGGCAGTAGACCACAGTGTTGGTGTAGTTTGTGTTAGGCAGTAGACCAAAGCTTTTTTTGACCTGCACCCACCCATAGTTTGACCCACTGTGATACAGTAAGAATAACAACCCACGCCCGACTTGAATGGACACATGTTGGAAACGCAGCCAATAATGAAGTTAAAGTATTTATTCAGGATATTTATTTCACAAGAGATTTATCCAAAGTATAGCCTACATTTTGTGAACTAGTTTTCGTTTTGCTCTTTTCCTTTTGAATGTAAACCCGCCCCCACCCCCGCCCCGATATTAAATGAAATATTTTGGACCCAAACTTGCCTGACCCGTGGGTTTTCGAGCTGACCCGTGCATCACTAGTGGGCCAGTACAAGTCACAACATTCTGCTGTTCCTTCTTCTCCACCACAGACCAATGATGCATTAGGCTCTACCTGGAACTGGCTGTACTTCATCCCCCTCATCATCATCGGCTCCTTCTTTGTGCTGAACCTGGTGCTGGGGGTGCTGTCAGGGTGAGTGGGGGGTTCTGGGTAAATACTGGAGTCTGGCAGGCGGTGATTAAGCACGCGGGGCGGAAGGAGGCCACCTCGTTCGGGGTTTGGCTGCGGGGGGAGTTCTCCGTTGGGGGGCCGGGGGTCACTGTGACACTTTGTCCCCGCAGGGAGTTCGCCAAGGAGAGAGAGAGGGTGGAGAACCGGCGCGCCTTCGTGAAGCTGAGGAGACAGCAGCAGGTGGAGAGGGAGCTCAACGGCTACCGGGCCTGGATCGACCGAGCAGGTACTGTACCGCTGGGCTTACTGCAGGTACTGCAATGCTGCCTACTGGAGCTGGCTACCGGGCCTGGGCTTACTGCAGGTACTCTGTGGCTCAGTGGGTAGAGCACGGCGTTGGCAACGCTTAGGTTGTGGGTTCAATCCCCACTGGGGCCACATATACTGAAAATGTATGCATTCACTACTGTAAGTCGCTTTGGATAAAAGCGTCTGCTAAATGGCGTATATTATTATTATTATTATATTACTGCAACGCTGCCTACTGGAGCTGGCTACTGGGCCTGGGCTTACTGCAGGTACTGCAACGCTGCCTACTGGAGCTGGACTGCCTGAGCTGGGAGTGTAGCTCCACGCTGCGTAGATGGTTAAAGAGAAGTGTGGGAGATGCAGACAGAGACAGAGGAGAACATGCTGTGACTGAGCGCGGAGGGCAGCTGTTCTCACACTTTACTTCAGTCGAGCAAAGGGCGGAATGGACGCGGCGTTTCTGTGCGCCTTTGCTTTCCTGGTCCCGTGTAAGTGCGCGTGCGTGTCTCCCACGCGCTCCCCTCCAGAGCTAACAGGTGAATGTGTGGAACAGGGAGACGGAGCGGAGAGCACTCCCACTCAGAGCGGGGGGTGAAGGAGGGGAGACTGACTCACTCGATCATGTGGTGAGACACACGGATCAGTCCACTCCTGCCCGCGTCCACAGCGCCCAGACTGCGCAGTGAAGCACTGCCAGTGTGAGCACAGACCTGCCACTGTTAGCACAGCCCCCACTGTTAGCACAGCCCCCTAAAGTTAGCACAGCTCCCCTCTGTTAGCACAGACCGTCGTCTTTAGCATAGCCCCCTACTGTTAGCACAACTCTCACTGTTAGCACAGCCTCCTACTGTTAGCACAGACCTGCCTCTGTTAGCACAACCCCCCACGGTTAGCGCAGCCTCCTACTGTTAGCACAGAGTCCAGAGCTGGCAGCACAGGCGCTCCCCAGGGCCAGGAGGTAGTGGCCTGCTCACCCTGGAGGGGTCAACACCCAGTACATTTACATTGACATTTTAAGCATTTAGCAGACGCTCTTATCCAGAGCGACTAACAGGATGTGCATTAATACATGGTAGGAACAATCATAGTTTGCGCACAAGATCAGTGCAGTAATACAGCGATAGACATCATTGCAGGCAGCTGCATACCACACCTGTAACACTGAGAAGGATGGGTTAGGAGTTTTTTTTTAAAGGCAGGGATACATATACAAGAAGTGTTGAGCAAGTAGGCAGTGGTGATGACAATAGGCTAGATGTACAGAATTCAGTGGTAGTGGAGTCTGAAAAGGTGGGTTTTGAGTCTTGCGGAAGAGTACCACAAGAGAACCACTGAGAATAACACGATAGGTTGGTGCCAGGAGGCATCCAGGCCGACCCACAGGAAGCGAGAAGCTCTCCCTCCTCACCGCTGTTGTTACTCACACTTGTGCGTGTGTCTTTTTGCAGTGGTGATTCTCGATGCGGTTCCCCCACGTCTCAAATCAGACCTGGGTCAAATGCTTTATTTGAAATACTTTGACCCTTTTAAATGCCTGCAGATCACTGACAATCTGAAAAGGTTTTCGCCTGTTAAATGTTCCGAACAACAGTCATTCAGAACACATTCTTTCTCAACTGTTTTGTTGAGAATTCTCAGGGATCTGCAGGAGTGTGTCTAAACGCTCAGAGCATTTGAGCCAGGTCTGTAGCAAATTCGTACAGATGGTGAGCCAGCATTGTGTGCTGGTGTGCGTGGGCAGCTCTGAGATTGGCATGAGGACCTGGACTAAATAAGGCCGCGCGGTCAGGGTGACGTGCCGCGACAGCGTGTCTGCGCTCACCGCTCGTCTCTCCGTTTCTCTGCAGAGGAGGTGATGCTGGCGGAGGAGAATAAAAACTCGGGATCTTCTGCTTTAGATGGTAAGGGCCGTCGTTCCAAAGAAAATGATATACTGCATGTCAAACACGGGGTGCTTTACCTTCCCTTTCTGTGCTGTTTTTACGGGGCTCATTAGGAGACATCTCACTGCTTTGCCATCGGGTGTGTGTGTGTGTGTGTGTGTGTCTATGCCTGTCAGTGTGAAGTACACACAATCATGTATTTTGTGAGACTAGACCTCTCCTGCCAGTTCCTTCTTAGGATAGCATAATATGAAACTTAAACCTGGGATTCAGATCATTTTTCACCAGAAAGAGGCGAATGATAGGCAGCATTGGGAGCCAATAAAAAGGCCGTATCAGTCTTCCACTTTGCATAGCCACTCCCCTAATATAAAGCATGGGCCAAATAGGGCTTGCTCTTACCCACGCTCCGTCCTGCAGTAATGAGATTCATGAAGCAAGAAATGAACACTACTCCCTCTAAACCTGTTTCATTATGACATAAAATAAGTGAGAAGCATGCCACCGTTGTCATGGTATCGGTGAAATAAAGAATAGGCTGGTTATCTGTTGCTCTCTTTACCTCCTAAAAACATTGCATTTCTCTAAACTAAATGGGAAATGTTGGAAAACCAATTAGGGCTTTTACAAAAGCATCTGTCCTTAGACAGCCAGCTGTATCATGGCTATGTGTGTGTGTGTGTGTGTGTGTGTGTGTGTGTGTGTGTGTGTGTGCGCTGTATCATGGCTATGTGTGTGTGTGCGTGTGTGTGTACGCTGTATCATGGCTGTGTGTGTGCTGTGTGTGTGTGTGTGTGTGCGCTGTGTCATGGCTGTGTGTGTGTGTGCTGTGTCATGGCTGTGTGTGTGTGTGTGTGTGCTGTGTCATGGCTGTGTGTGTTTGTGCTGTGTGTGTGTGTGTGTGTGTGTGTGTGCTGTGTCATGGCTGTGTGTGTGTGTGTGTGTGTGTGCTGTGTCATGGCTGTGTGTGTGTGTGTGCGTGTGTGTGTGCGTGTGTGCGTGTGTGTGTGCTGTGTCCTGTGTGAAGCTTATATTAGAAACAAGCATCGGCACAGGAGCCACGAGTAGTGGTTCTCTGCGGCTCAGTTGGTAGAGCACAGCGTTGGCAACGCTTAGGTTGTGGGTTCAATCCCACTGGGGCCACATATACTGAAAAATGTATGCTTTCACTACTGTAAGTCGCTTTGGATAAAAGCGTCTGCCAAACGGCATACATACAATGCAGAACTATTCAGGGTGCTACGACTGGTGTGTCGCTTGATTCAAAACAATGCAATTCAATGAAAAAAACATTTCACTCAATGTGTAAAGCCCTAACCTCCGAAATGAAGGAATTTCAACTGTAGATGAAAACCCATCAGCTACCAAGACAAATTAGCACAACCCACCTTTGTTCATTTTGAGTACAAGGGTAAAGGTTCTTCCCCTAGTGTTGTGACTGTGTTTGTCAGTGAATGTGTGTCAGTCAGTTGGAGTGTGTTACATGTTTGATGGTTAATACCATGTGTCATGGATTAATTTTTGTGTGCGTGTGTGTGTGTGTGTGTGCTGTGTCATGGCTGTGTATGTGTGTGTGTGTGTGCACTGTGTCATGGCTGTGTGTGTGTGTGTGTGTGTGTGTGTGTGTGTGCACTGTGTCATGGCTGTGTGTGTGTGTGTGTGTGTGTGCTGTGTCATGGCTGTGTGTGTGTGTGTGCGCTGTGTCATGGCTGTGTGTGTGTGTGTGTGTGTGTGTGTGTGTGTGTGTGTGTGTGTGTGTGTGCGCTGTGTCATGGCTGTGTGTGTGTGTGTGTGTGTGTGTGTGTGTGTGCGTGTGTGCACTGTGTCATGGCTGTGTGTGTGTGTGTGTGCACTGTGTCATGGCTGTGTGTGTGTGTGTGTGTGTGTGTGTGTGTGTGTGTGTGTGTGTGTGTGTGTGTGTGTGTGTGTGTGTGTGTGTGCACTGTGTCATGGCTGTGTATGTGTGTGTTGTGTGTTTGATAGTTAACGCCATGTTGGATAGTGTTGCGTGTTTCGTGGTTGACTCCATGGTCCCTGTGTGTGCTGTGTGTCCTCAGTGCTGAAGAGAGCCACCAGTAAGAAGACTCGTCTGGGTGGAGGCCGGCGTGGGCCCGGTGAGGACAAATACGGAGACATGACTGCTGGGGGTGAGTGAGACCTCCGATGGCCCTGTGCTGAGCCATCACACTATCATTTTATGGATTCTGATTGGTCAAGTTTATAATTTTATGGATTCTGATTGGTCAGTGTTATACTTTTATGGATTCTAATTGGTCAGTGTTATACTTTTATGGATTCTAATTGGTCAAGTTTATAATTTTATGGATTCTAATTGGTCAGCGTTACACTTTTATGGATTCTAATTGGTCAGTGTTATACTTTTATGGATTCTAATTGGTCAGTGTTATACTTTTATGGATTCTCATTGGTCAAGGTTATAATTTTATGGATTCTAATTGGACAGTGTTATACTTTTATGGATTCTAATTGGTCAAGTTTATAATTTTATGGATTCTAATTGGTTAGCGTTACACTTTTATGGATTCTAATTGGTCGGTGTTATAATTTTATGGAGTCTGATTGGTCAAGGTTATAATTTTATGGATTCTAATTGGTCAGTGTTATACTTTTATGGATTCTGATTGGTCAGTGTTATAATTTTATGGATTCTAATTGGTCAGCGTTACACTTTTATGGATTCTGATTGGTCAGTGTTATAATTTTATGGAGTCTGATTGGTCCCTCCCTGTCAGGTGCCCCGAGGCCCCGGTTCACCCTCAGCACGGGCAAGAGGGGCCCGTCGGCTTACTTCCGGCGCAAGGAGCGCATGCTGCGCATCTCCATCCGCCGCATGGTGAAGACCGACTCCTTCTACTGGACCGTGCTGGGCCTGGTGGCGCTCAACACCATCTGCGTGGCCATCGTGCACCACGACCAGCCCCTCTGGCTCTCCGTCTTCCTGTGTGCGTCACGCCACCTCTCCACCCCCCAAAAGAGTCGCATGCACCTCACTTATTAAATAACGTTTCACCATTACATTACATTACATTACATTACATTACAGGCATTTAGCAGACGCTCTTATCCAGAGTGACTTACAGTCTTACATTTCTTTACCATCCATTTATACAGCTGGATATTTACTGAAGCAATTTAGGTTAAGTACCTTGCTCAAGGGTACAACGTCAGTGTCCCACCTGGGGATTGAACCTGCAACCTTAACGTTACAAGCCCAGTTCCCTAACCATTATACCACACTGCCTGCCTGCCACCAAGTCTCATTCTATTCTCCACCCCTTTATATTTGACTATGAGTCAATGCTGCTTCCTACACTGTGTGTGCATTAATGTGATTGTGGTGGCTGGCAGTGTAGTGTAATGGTTGGGGAGCTGGGCTTGTAACTCAGAGGTTGCAGGTTAAATTCCCAGGTGGGGCACTGCTGTTGTACCCTTGAGCAAGGTACTTAACCTGAATTGCTTCAGTAAAATATCCAGCTGTATAAATGGATTGTATGTAAAGAAATGTAAAACTGTGTAAGTCTGCTAAATGCCTAAAATGTAAATGTAAAAATGTGAACAAACAGGGTCATCGCATTAGTAGACCAGAGCCACGCTATGTCACGTACCAGAGTCCCAGAGATGATTCAGTTTTTTTCCCTCTGAACCCCTAACTGCATAATTTGATGACTTATTAGGTTGAGTGGATGAGGTGACCACGTGCTGGAGGTGCTTAGCGGTTCACCTTTCAGACTCCAGGACCTGGTGCTTCATGACCAGGATCGTGCACCCCTGTTATACACTACAGCTGTCTCAGTGGCTCTCTTTAGTTTAAATGTAATCTTTTCCCCAGACACTCGATCTCTAGAAAGGAAGTGAAAGGGAAGTTACAGTTTGTGAAGATTACAGGATTTTTTTTAGCAGGAAACAATCAGATTGGTTTTAAAAGCAGGTTTTAAACCAGCGTTGAGTTATTTACTGACGCACCGCCAGATAATTTTCCGGTTTCAATTGTTGAAGCCCCACCTGCACAAGATCACGATTGATCAGAAGAGGCAACTGACCGTTAGTTTAGTTGGAAAGCACCTCTCTGAAAGTAGGACGGGCCTGTCTCACATCAGAGTGTCTTCCCGGTCAGGCTCGTAGTATCGTGAGGTGAGGTTAGTTAAAACTGGCGATGGTTAAAAATGATAAACACAGGTGCGGAATAGTCATACGTTCACACAGAGCCTTGATGTGTTTCTGCTGGTTCTGTTGATTGGTGCTGATTGATTGTTTCCCTTTGCAGACTATGCAGAGTTTGTCTTTCTGGGGCTGTTTCTCACGGAGATGTTTCTGAAGATGTACGGCCTGGGCCTTCGCCTCTACTTCCACTCCTCCTTCAACTGCTTTGACTGCGGGGTGCGTCCCTTAACCGCCCGCTACTCCCACTGGACACCTGGACACGCACGTGCACACAGAGACAAAGGGACAGAGAGAGAGAGAGAGAGAGTGTGGGTGTGTGAGAGAGAGAGGGAGGGATTGCGTGTGTGTGTGTGTGTGGGCATTTCAGAGAGAGGGATTGTGTGTGTTTGTGTGTGCGTGTGTGTGTGTGTGTGTGTGTGTGTGTGTGTGTGTGTGTGTGTGTGTGTGTGTGTGTGTGTGTGTGTGTGTGTGTGTGTGAGAGAGAGGGAGGGATTGTGTGTGTGTGTGTGTGTGTGTGTGTGTGCGCGCATCCGTGTGTCAGAGAGAGGGATTGTGTATGTTTATGTGTGTGTGTATGAGAGAGAGAGGGAAGGATTGTGTGTGTGTGTGTGTCCGCGTGTCAGAGAGAGGTATTGTGTGTGTGTGTGAGAGAGAAAGGGAGAAAGGGAGAGAGAGTGATAGAATATTGATATATACGTATATATGATATAAATGTTTCTTGGGGGTTAAGCTGGTCTGTTAGGTAGGGCTGTAAACACAATCATCTCACAGCACAGGGCTCAGCCACACAGAGGGCAGGATGTGAGGGGTGTGAGCGGCTGTGCTCTCACAGGTGTGGTCTCAAAACATTATTTTAACGTCACTAGGTGGTTTAGCCAGGGTCTCACAATGTTACTGTGTCATTACTGAGTGGTGTACCTGTGGTCTCAGACATCGCTTCACCGTGTCCGTGCAGGTGATCATGGGCAGCATCTTTGAGGTGGTGTGGGGGTTCTTCCGTCCGGGCGTGTCTCTCGGGATCAGTGTGCTACGCGCCCTGCGGCTGCTGAGGATCTTCAAGATCACCAAGTGAGTGTGGGCGTGGCCTGTGATCAAGTGACTGTGGGTGTGGCCTGTGACCAAATGTGTGTGGGCGTGGTCTGTGAACAAGTGAGTGAGGGCGTGGCCTGTGGCCAAGTGAGTGTGGGTGTGGCCTGTGACCAAGTGAGTGTGGGTGTGGCCTGTGACCAAGTGAGTGTGGGCGTGGCCTGTTACCAAGTGAGTGTGGGTGTGGCCTGTTACCAAGTGAGTGTGGGTGTGGCCTGTTACCAAGTGAGTGTGGGCATGGCCTGTAATTAAGTGTGGGCGTGGCCTGTGACCAAGTGAGTGTAGGTGTGGTCTGTGACCAAATGTGTGTGGGCATGGCCCTGAGTCTCGTTTCTTCTCTCCATAATAAAAATATGCTAAAAATACTAAATGAAATGTCAAACGAATACATAAATACTAAAAATGTCCCTCTTGTATTAAAAATGCCTACGCTTTTGGAGTAGCTTCTCTTTGGGACAGGAAGCTCCACGCATTACATTTTCCATTTACATTTTAAGCATTTAGCAGACGCTATTATCAAGATGTGCTTTGAATGTGAAAATTTGGATATTACTTGGGAAATGTATTTTTCTCATCAACTAACAATTTAGTTAACCAGTTATCACATCTTACATTTGTGCACAGGGTCTAAGTGACTGCTTATAAATGTGATAATGTGTCTGTAAACATAGTTGCTGCATCAGTCATTTGTGTACAAAATGTAAAGGAAGGGAGAGAGAACACACCTTTGAGGGTGAGCCAGTAGACGAGAAGAGCTGTTTAGAGAATAACGCCCTTACCGCCTAACGAATTTACCCTTAGCTCACCTGTTTGTGAAGAAGCCCACCGTCCAGCCGACAATGTTCACATCTAGATTAAAGTGTGAGAGAAGTGTCTCTGCCAGCAGGTGGGGTTGGATAGTATTAAAAGCCGATGAGAAGTCTTTAAATAAAAGCTGAGCGTGAGCCTCAGGGCCCTCAAGATGATGATACGGGAGATTGAGTAAAGTGAGCGTGACGTCCTCCACACCTCTCCCTGTCCTGTACGCAAACCACAGGGGATCAAGTGACCCCTTCCACCGGAAAAATTAAAAACATTCAATTGTTTCCCTCACAAACACAAGTTTGGCAACATCATTTTGATGATCACTTCCTTACTTCAGTGTGAAATAAGGTTAAGGGTAAATGTTGATTGAATCCAGACGAGAGCATTTTTGTATGTTTGCTGCGCTTGTGTGTGGGGCTGTACCCGTGGCTCAGAATGCAAACACAGCGGATGACACTGGCCCATATTAAACTGAACTTGCACAAGTCTTTATTGACGGGCTTTACTTCTTCTAAGAGGAATCTGGGAGAGCTCCGTTTAGTTATCCTATTCCCTTGATATTTTCATTTCTAAGCAAGGTTTTCCAGGACCAATTGTGTCACCTGGTTGGCCAAGTGCGGTCCTCTTTGTCATTGTTGAATCTCGCCCCCCCCACCTGCCCCATAAATGATTGTAATTGTTGAATATTAAGGCGAAAAGAACTGTCTGTGCAATGATCTGGTAGTGTATCTACATCCCCTACTATCCCTTCTCAATTCAACTTAAAAACTGTGCACCTTAAGCCACGTCTTCAGCATTTACATTTTACATGTACTCTTTAACTCTTTTTTGCTGTTGTGTCACTTAAAACTGATTATCCCAGGTATGTGTGTGTATGTATATATATTTGTTTAAGATATGTTTTATGTCATACAGGCACAATTATTAACCTGTTGATCATTTGAATTGTTTAACATTTGTTTAACATGTTTTGAACATCAAAACCAAAGACCATTTTAAAATGTGTTTCATTCACTCACTCTGGTATAAATACTTGTTTTCAGTTCATATTTTGTACAAGAGTCCAGAGAACCAAAATCAAATCTGAAGCAATGAGTAAATAATGTCCTAGATACATTCTCTGAATATGTTTATCAGAAAACAAAGAATGGCAAATATGTTCCTACATTTTTACATTTACATTTACATTTTAAGCATTTAGCAGACGGTCTTATCCAGAGCGACTAACAAGATGTGCATTAATACATGGTAGGAACAATCATAGTTAGCGCACGAGATCAGTGCAGTAATACAGCGATAGACATCATTGCAGGCGTCTGCGTCCAATACCTGTGGCACTGGGAAGGAAAAGGTTCGTTTTTATTTTTATTTTTTAGATGGAGTAAGGAGGGGTATATAGTGTTGAACAAGTAAACAGTGGTGAAGATAATTTAGCTAGGACAGAGTTCAGTGGTAGTGGAGTCTGAAAAGGTGGGTTTCAGCACAATTACTCAGCACAATTCGGGTTCAGCACAATTACTCCCTCTTCAGCGTGCGTGAAATCAGGGCTCTACCGAGTGTGCTGCAGCATTAAGTCCTCTGTTCTTTCAGGCGGTATTAATCTGGGGTTAAGAAGGAGCTCATTATTGCACTGATATACAAATTAGCCTGTCAGGCTAAGCACACAACAATTGGTTGATTTGCTTAGGAGCCAACGCAGAGTAATTAATGAGCTAATGAATTTAGCCGATGAAAGCTGTCCCCGAAGTCAACATTGTGGCTCATTAATTGTGTGGTTCCCCGTTGCATTGTGTCTAGTTGCTGCATTGTTTTCACCTGTTTCGTTTGCTGTCTCTACCCGTGTTTACTTCTTGTTTTGTCTGTACTTTATTTTTTGTTGTGTTTGCTTACCGCGTGATCTGTGTGCCTGATTGGTTGTTACATGTGTGGGTGTGTTTGACGTCTTTGATGCTGATTGTTTTTTTAATTTGCAGGTGTGTTTGAACGGCTACTGGGTGTGTCTGATGCTGGTTGGTTCTAAAATTGCCGGGCGTTGTTTGTACAGGTGCTTCCTGTCTCTGATGCTGATTGGTTGTTAAATTTGCGGGCGTGTTTAAACAGGTACTGGGCATCTCTGAGGAACCTGGTGGTGTCTCTCATGAGCTCCATGAAGTCCATCATCAGCCTGCTGTTCCTGCTCTTCCTCTTCATCGTCGTCTTTGCTCTCCTGGGCATGCAGCTCTTCGGTGGCAGGTGCGACACTGCACAGAGCCTGCCAACACAACACAACACAACACAACACAACACTGCACAACACAACACTGCACAGAGCCTGTCAACACAACACAACACAACACAACACAACACAACACAACACAACACAACACAACACAACACAACACTGCACAGGGCCTGTCAACACAACACAACACTGCACAACACAACACTGCACAGGGCCTGTCAACACAACACAACACTGCACAACACTGCACAGGGCCTGTCAACACAACACAACACTGCACAACACAACACTGCACAGGGCCTGTCAACACAACACAACACAACACAACACAACACAACACAGGGCCTGTCAACACAACACGACACAACACAACACAACACAACACAACACTGCACAACACAACACTGCACAGGGCCTGTCAACACAACACAACACAACACTGCACAACACAACACTGCACAGAGCCTGCCAACACAACACAACATGACACTGCACAACACAACACTGCACAGGGCCTGTCAACACAACACAACACTGCACAACACAACACTGCACAGAGCCTGTCAACACAACACAACACAACACAGGGCCTGTCAACACAACACAACACAACACTGCACAACACAACACTGCACAGGGCCTGTCAACACAACACAACACAACACTGCACAACACAGGGCCTGTCAACACAACACAACACAACACAACACTGCACAGAGCCTGTCAACACAACACAACACTGCACAACACAACACTGCACAGGGCCTGTCAACACAACACAACACAACACTGCACAACACAACACAGGGCCTGTCAACACAACACAACACTGCACAACACACCACTGCACAGGGCCTGTCAACACAACACAACACAACACAACACGACACTGCACAACACAACACAGGGCCTGTCAACACAACACAACACAACACTGCACAACACAACACTGCACAGGGCCTGTCAACACAACACAACACAACACTGCACAACACAACACTGCACAGGGCCTGTCAACACAACACAACACAACACTGCACAACACAACACTGCACAGGGCCTGTCAACACAACACAACACAACACAACACAACACAACACTGCACAGGGCCTGTCAACACAACACAACACTGCACAACACAACACTGCACAGGGCCTGTCAACACAACACAACACTGCACAACACTGCACAGGGCCTGTCAACACAACACAACACTGCACAACACAACACTGCACAGGGCCTGTCAACACAACACAACACAACACAACACAACACAACACAGGGCCTGTCAACACAACACCTGTCAACACAACACAACACAACACAACACTGCACAACACAACACTGCACAGGGCCTGTCAACACAACACAACACAACACTGCACAACACAACACTGCACAGAGCCTGCCAACACAACACAACATGACACTGCACAACACAACACTGCACAGGGCCTGTCAACACAACACAACACTGCACAACACAACACTGCACAGAGCCTGTCAACACAACACAACACAACACAGGGCCTGTCAACACAACACAACACAACACTGCACAACACAACACTGCACAGGGCCTGTCAACACAACACAACACAACACTGCACAACACAGGGCCTGTCAACACAACACAACACTGCACAACACAACACTGCACAGAGCCTGTCAACACAACACAACACTGCACAACACAACACTGCACAGAGCCTGTCAACACAACACAACACAACACTGCACAACACAACACAGGGCCTGTCAACACAACACAACACAACACTGCACAACACACCACTGCACAGAGCCTGTCAACACAACACAACACAACACAACACACACTGCACAACACAACACAGGGCCTGTCAACACAACACAACACAACACAACACTGCACAACACAACACAACACAGGGCCTGTCAACACAACACAACACAACACTGCACAACACAACACTGCACAGGGCCTGTCAACACAACACAACACAACACTGCACAACACAACACTGCACAGGGCCTGTCAACACAACACAACACAACACTGCACAACACAACACTGCACAGAGCCTGTCAACACAACACGACACAACAACACAACACAACACTGCACAGAGCCTGTCAACACAACACAACACAACACTGCACAACACAACACAACACAACACAACACAGAGCCTGTCAACACAACACAACACAACACAACACAGAGCCTGTCAACACAACACGACACAACACAACACTGCACAACACAACACAACACAGGGCCTGTCAACACAACACAACACTGCACAGAGCCTGTCAACACAACACGACACAACACAACACTGCACAACACAACACAACACAGAGCCTGTCAACACAACACAACACAACACTGCACAACACAACAACACAACACAACACAGAGCCTGTCAACACAACACAACACAACACAGGGCCTGTCAACACAACACAACACAACACAACACAGAGCCTGTCAACACAACACTGCACAACACAACACTGCACAACACAACACAACACAGGGCCTGTCAACACAACACAACACTGCACAGAGCCTGTCAACACAACACTGCACAGGGCCTGCACAACACAACACAACACAGGGCCTGTCAACACAGCACAACACTGCACAGGGCCTGTCAACACAACACAACACAACACTGCACAGAGCCTGTCAACACAACACAACACAACACAGGGCCTGTCAACACAACACAACACAACACTGCACAGAGCCTGTCAACACAACACAACACAACACAGGGCCTGTCAACACAACACTGCACAACACTGCACAGAGCCTGTCAACACAACACAACACAGGGCCTGTCAACACAACACTGCACAACACTGAGCCTATCCTTCATAATAGATCCACCCTTCCATAATAGCTCATAGGGCTACACTGCACTCTGTATTTTGTTTCTTTTGGAGTTCATAAGTTTAAGAACTTCTGTAATTGGGATGGCAGGTATGCCAGACAGAAATGCACCAGTGTCTTTTTATAAACATTATATTATATACAGTTAACTACAAAGGAGAGTGTAAAAACCTAAACACTGTAAGGTATTGAAGGTTTAAATGTTTCTGTGATTGCTGTAACTGTAAATGTCTCATGTGAGTATTATCCTGCCCTCAGGTTCATTTTTGAGGACTACACTCCGACCAACTTTGACACCTTTCCTGCCTCCATCATGACTGTGTTTCAGGTTTGGCCCAAACAAACCCTTCCTGTCTGTCTCACGTCTTGTCTTTGCATCTACCTCAGGCAAAAACCAGGTTGAAACTCAAATGTATAGTTTTCAAATTAAATTAGATTTGACGGGGGCTGCTGGGTGGCTCGTCCTGCTATAAATACTGGCAATTTTATATAATAATAATAATAATAAATATAATAAATCCACAGTGTGTGATGAGTCCCACAGCCTGGTGCAGGATCGCTGACTGTGGCCGGCAGCCCTGCAGGGTGGCGCGTGATTGGCTGTAAGGAGTGGCCCAGGGAGGGAGCAATTCTGCAAGAGTCAGGAAGAGTCTGCCTGCACCAGCTGTGAAATGTACTCCTCCAACTCACTGTCTGCGCAGCTCAACCGATGGGACGGGCGTCACAAACACAATTAGGCTTTACAAATTGGGAAATTCCAGTCTGAAAAATTCCTGTTTTATAAATTGGTGATTTTTTTCTTTTTAATTGCATTGAAAATTTGAAAGCAATGATTGTAGTGCTGGTATTTGGCTTTAATCACAGCTGTACTGGACTAGGTGAGATGCATGTACTGACCTCTGAGTGCATGGCACAGACGTACAGTGCTCATGCATATCTATCTGTGTGTGTGTGTGTGTATGTGTATGTTTGTGTTTGTGTATGTATGTATGTGTGTATGTATATGTATGTATGTATGTATGTGTGTGTGGCTGTACTCTCCAGATTCTGACAGGAGAGGACTGGAACGAGGTGATGTACAACGGCATTCGCTCCCAGGGAGGCGTGCAGTCAGGCATGTGGTCGTCCATCTACTTCATCGTGCTCACGCTGTTTGGCAACTGTATCCTCTCTGACCCCTGACCCTGACCCCTGAATCCTGACCTGGCACAACATGCGAAGCGCTAGCTCTGCCTTCTCGGGCATCACAGGAAACCTTTGTAGTCTGAGAGAAAAAACAAAATAACACTATTGTAATTTATTTGTTTTTACTCAAAATTAGTATATGATGTAGCCCTGTGAGCTGAAATGCTTGTGAGTGCGGGCTCACAGATGAGCCCACAGATGAGTTCCTGTTATGTAAGCAGGAACTACCTGCAATAGATCCAGGACCATTATCAGTGTAAAGGGGAGGTCTTCCTCATTGTGGAGGGGGGACTCTTATGCCTGCAGTCTCCTTGACAAAACCGAAGACACTCTGCTGAACGTGTTCTTGGCCATCGCCGTGGACAACCTGGCCAATGCTCAGGAGCTCACTAAGGTGGAGTATAGACTCGGACCCAGGGGGGGGTAGGGGGCCTGCATTGTCACCAGGAGGGGCGGGACGCTGGGACACTCTAAGCTGGGGATCGGGAGATCAAACAGGGTCTCTGAAGTGACATGGGGGGGATGAATGTCTGTGTGAATTATATTCACATAGCACCATTCAAAACTATGTTGTGTGTGTGTGTGTGTGTGAGTGTGTGAGAGAGTGTGTGAGAGAGTGTGTGAGAGTGTGTGTGTGTGTGAGAGAGTGTGAGAGAGTGTGAGAGAGTGTGTGAGTGTGAGTGTGTGTGTGTGTGTGTGAGAGTGTGAGAGTGTGTGTGTGTGTGAGAGACTGGGATAAGAGATGGTGGGCGTGAGTGTGGGTGAGAGTGAGAGTGAGTGTGTGTGTGTGTGTGTGTGTGTGTGTGTGTGTGTGTGTGTGTGTGTGTGAGAGGCTGGGATAAGAGATGGTGGGTGTTAGGGTGTGGTGTGTTTGTGTGTGTGTGTGTGTGTGTGTGTGTGTGTGTGTGTGTGTGTGTGTGTGTGTGTGTGTGAGAGACTGGGATAAGAGATGTTGGACATTAGGATGTGGTGTGTATGGGTGTGGTGTGTGTGAGAGACTGGGATAAGAGATGTTGGACATTAGGGTGTGGTGTGTATGGGTGTGGTGTGTGTGTGAGACTGGGATAAGAGATGGTGGGCATTAGGGTGTGGTGTGTATGGGTGTGGTGTGTGAGAGACTGGGATAAGAGATGGTGGGCGTTAGGGTGTGGTGTGTCTGCCAGGAGGAAGAGGAAGAGGAAGCGTTTTTCAATCAGAAACACGCCCTGCAGAAGGCCAAGGAGGCGGGCCCCATGTCCATCATATCATCAGAGTAAGTACCCCGGCCCCCGACCCCACCCTGCCTGTGTACCCCACCTCTGCACCCCAACATCAGCGGACATACCGTCCCAGAGTGCCCCCCTCCCCCCGGTCCCAGCATGTCCCAGCACTGTGCATCCGCAGTCCGGTGGATTTTACTGAGCATCGTTACAGCTCAGCCCAGGAGAGACACTGCTCTCTCAGCACATGCCGGGAGCAGCAGGAACACAGCTGAACACACAACACAGCACAAAGATAAGACATAGGACTCAAAAGCCATAGGGCCTGAATGAACTTATTCACTGGGGTTTTATAAAAATCTACAGATCAGTGCATTGCATGTGCAAGCATGACGCAGCTCAGAGTTTCTGTAAATCTTTGTTCGGGGGAAGTGTTGGGGTCGCTGAGGTTTGGATGTTAAGGCTGGAGGTGGGGGGGAGCGTGACTGAGCAGCAGGGGGTTGGGGCTGTGGTGGTGGTGGTGGTGTGTGTCGGGGCTGAAGCGCTGCTCGCGGGGTCTTTGGGAGCGATCAGCGCTCTGCATGAGGCACGGCACGCTGCTCCCTCTGTGCCTCTGTGTGGCTGCTCTGTCCCGGGCCGGGCTCCACCACGGACACGCCCGTTATGACGGCCAGGCCAGACCAGCCTGCCACCGCCGAGCTGGAGCCGCTCTCCCAATGTGGGCTGTGGGTCCCAGCCTGCCCCCCGCCCCGCCCCACCGGGGCCCCACTCCGCCCCCCGCCCTGCCCCGCCCCGCCCCGCCCTAATATTAATTACAAATTAATTTCAAATATTACTAATGTTTTTTATTTGTAATTCTTTAAGAAAAAGCTTTAGTTTTTTTTTTATTATTTCACATTATAGAGTATTTTGTGTTGATCAGTGGCAGGAAATCCCAATTAAATACATTTAAAAAGTATTCCCTGAACCCTTTAAAAGGCGATCAAGCTGAACTCTTGGTCTTGGCCTGTATTGACAAACCCAAGATTTTATGTGGAGGTCCACATGGATTCATGTTTCAAAACATTACATTATTTATTTTCTTAGCACCAGGTCAATGTACATAGCTGACATTTTTGTTTGAAATATTATGTGGATGTTCATGGCAGCATGTCTTCTTGGCTGACTCAAAGGTGTACCAGGACTGAACCTGTAAGCTGTGGGCTTTGGGCATAATGCAGTACACTACACTACACTAAACTACACTACATTAAACTACACTAAAGTACACTGCACTACACTAAAGTACACTACACTACACTGCACTACACTACACTACACTACACTGCACTACACTACACTACACTACACTAAACTACACTACATTAAACTACACTAAAGTACACTGCACTACACTAAAGTACACTACACTACACTGCACTACACTACACTACACTGCACTACACTGCACTACACTGCTACACTACACTACAGTACACTACACACTACACTACACTATACTACACTACACTGCACTGCACTAAAGTACACTACACTAACTGCACTACACACTACACTAAACACTACACTACACTACACTACACTACACTACACTACACTACACTGCACTGCACTAAAGTACACTACACTACACTACACTACACTACACTACACTACACTGCACTACACTACACTACACTACACTACACTACACTGCACTACACTACACTACACTACACTACACTACACTGCACTGCACTAAAGTACACTACACTACACTACACTACACTACACTACACTACACACCAGCATCCCAGTGCCTGTGATGTTAGGATGGGGGTGGTAAGGAGCTAAGGGGCTCTGCTGGGCCAGTAGCACATAAGGACTGAATGCTGACAAAGCATGAATTACCCCCCCAAACTGACCAAACTGCATGCCATCTCACCCCAACCCCTGCCATCCCCCACCCCCACCCCCCCCCCCCCCACCCCACCCCACCCCAGTTACCTTGGCCAATTTGGAAAAAACAAACCTGCCTGGGCACTGACACAGACATCTCTCTGAAGTGCACCTGTATCTCTCAGCATCGTTTCTATGTGTGTGTCCGTCCCATGTGTGTGTCTGTCCCCTTCTGAATGTCCTGTCTTGCTGCCGTCTGTGTCTGGTTACTGTGTGCTGCACCAGATGTCAATGTTGTTCTTGATCTAACCATCTGGATGTCATGTGACACTTTGCCCCCCCCCGAGTGACACGGACCAAAACATTTGCTCTCCAGTCAAATCAACACAGTTGGACGTATTCCGCTGCCAAAAACGAACTGTGATGTGATGATCTGCTGCCAGACTGGTGATTCGATGCCAGACTGTTCATTTCAAATCAGACTGATGGCTTGATATCGGACCGACAATTTTATATCAGAGTGGTTGATATCACAATTGGCGAGTTGATATCACGATTATGATTGGATATTGAACATGATTTGATATCGGACTGATATCGGATATCGGACTGGAGCTTCGCAGCAGCCTCCTGGTGCCTTTTGCCGGCTGTTTGTCACCTTGTTTTGGGCAGTCACTGGGGCTGGTGTCTGTCTCCTCATGAAAACACTAATGTCTTGTTTTCAACCAACCGCTCATTGATAACGTGGATTACACAAGATTACAAGTGCGAGTAAGTAACACTGTCTGTTCCCTTATATTCTCACATACCTGCATTCTCACGACCCGGCCAGTGTTTTTGGTTCAGTGCTTCTACCAAACCATTCAATCTTGATTTATACTGGCATTCTTTTGTGTTTATATTATCTTCTATATTAATTTATGATTGAATGATCCTTCCACACCTCCCTATTTCCTTCGCTTTACTCTTTAACTCTTTTTTGCTGTTGTGTCACTTAAAACTGATTATACCAGGTATGTGTGTGTATGTATATATATTTGTTTAAGATATGTTTTATGTCATACAGGCACAATTATTAACCTGTTGATAATTTGAATTGTTTAACATTTGTTTAACATGTTTTGAACATCAAAACCAAAGACCATTTTTCAAATGTGTTTCATTCACTCACTCTGGTACAAATACTTGTTTTCAGTTCATATTTTGTACAAGAGTCCAGAGAACCAAAATCAAGTCTGAAGCAATGTGTAAATAATGTCCTAGATACATTCTCTGAATATGTTTATCAGAAAACAAAGAATGGCAAATATCTTCCTACATTTTTACATTTACATTTGACATTTTAAGCATTTAGCAGATGCTCTTAGTCAGAGCGACTTACAAGATGTGCATAAATACATGGTAGCAACAATCATAGTTCTCGCAAGAGATCAGTGCAGTAATACAGCGATAGACATCATTGCAGGCAGCTGCGTACCATACCTGTAACACTGGGAAGGAAAAGGTTAGTAATTAGAAAAAATATATATATTAAATGGAATAAGCAGGGGTATATAGTGTTGAGCAAGTAGGCAGTGGTGATGACAATTCTGACAGTATTTTGTCCCTCTGTGCTTCCCGTACTGACTGTACTGACAGTATTTTCCCTCTGTCCCTCTGTATTTTGTCCCTCTGTGCTCCCGTACCCGTACTGACAGTATTTTGTCCCTCTGTGCTCCCTGTACTGACAGTATTTTGTCCCTCTGTGCTCCCCGTACTGACAGTATTTTGTCCCTCTGTGCTTCCCGTACTGACTGTACTGACAGTATTTTGTCCCTCTGTGCTCCCCGTACTGACAGTATTTTGTCCCTCTGTGCTCCCGTACTGACAGTATTTTGTCCCTCTGTGCTCCCGTACTGACAGTATTTTGTCCCTCTGTGCTCCCCGTACTGACTGTACTGACAGTATTTTGTCCCTCTGTGCTTCCCGTACTGACTGCACTGACAGTGTTTTGTCCCTCTGTGCTCCCCGTCCTGACGCTGTTTGTGTTGCCCTCTGCAGCAGGAGGAGGAGACACTACCTGTACAGGAAACGGGCCATCCACAGGAGCAGGCCCGCCTACGTGGAGGCCGAGGCAGACAACCAATCGGAGGGGACGGACAACCAGCCGCTCACTGCCCCGGGCGGCCGGAGGGAGAGGAGGAAGAGGATCAACATGTCCGTGTGGGAGCAGAGGACCAACCAGCTGAGGAAGAGGCGGCAGATGGCCAGCCGCGAGGTCCTGTTCGGCAGCCCGGGCGAGGACCTGGACACGCCCTCCAGCGGCCCCCTGCAGCGCCGGCCCACCCTGTCCCCGGCCGAGAGCCCGGCGCGCCTGTCCGAGTCGCCCCTGTCAGTGGCCATGCCCCTGCCCGAGCCCCCGATGTGCACGTCGGTCGCCCTGCCCGAGCCCCCCGAGTCCCAGCCCTTCCCCCTGGAGGAGCGGCCCGCGCGCGGCCTCAACGCCAACCGCCGCCAGCGCGTGGCCCGCAGGCTCCGCCCCCGCGGACACAGGCACGGCCGCGCCCGAGAGTCGCTGCACGCCGAGGGCTCGCGCCCCGCGGCCAGGAGCCCGGCGAGGAGAAGGAGGAGGGAGGAGGAGAGGGAGGAGAGGGAGGAGCGCGCGGAGCAGGAGGGGAAGGGCCGCGGGCGAGGGAGACTCCAGCCTCCCCGAGAGAGGAGAGGAGAAGGCCAGGTGAGGAGCGACTCTCGCCCACACCCTGGATCACACGCTGTAACCCTTTAGAGAGCAGTCATCTAGCGGTTATAAGGTTCGACGCTGGCCACTGCGACTGGGGTTTGATTCCACTGGCCGCGCCAGAGGATCTGGCAGAGAGTGCCACTAGGGGGCGGCAATTGGCTGTCCGCCCCAGGGAGAGAGGAGGGAAGCCGACATGAGTTCACTGCGTGTAGGAGTGGCTCTGGAGTACTGGAGTTATGGTTGACGGCTTGGTGAGTGCCGTCTCGGAGGATACGATACTTCGCCCTTGTCACTGCCGGTCTCAGGGCTATGGCAGCAAACTCACAATACGAGGGGGGATTGACATGAAAAAGAGAGGGTGTAATTGGCAACTAAATTGGGATAAAATCTGAAACAAATTCTTTTAAAAAAAGAGAAAACCAGTCATCATCCAGATCACTGACCATTTTAAGAGAAACGTCTATTCTTCTGTCATAGAATTGTACATTTTGGGAAGTAACATGTTTTCATTGAAAATGTTCAGGGATATGCAGGATTTAAATGTTTTTTTGTTTTTTTAACTCTCAAGCACCAACACATGGAGCTGGCAGAATTATTCCAGTTTCCTCTCAGGAAGGCACTGATCGTGGCCAAGTCCAAATGGCCGCTTGAGTTGGCTTCCTCCTCCCATGTTTTGTTACATTCCGTAGATGGCTGCTTTAATCGGCAGTGCCATCGCTTGTCCTCCAGCATGGTAAACGCAGCTCTCCTCCCCGTCCCATGTGTTCACAGGCCAGATGACGCCGCTCCTGAACTGGGGGAGTTTCCGGCGTTCTGTGAGAACCAGGAGACCCAGCCCATGCTGGAGCAGGGTGTGGCTGGGAGAGGGAGGGAGGGGCCGCCCCCCCTGCGGGACTCAGAGGAGCCCCTCCACCAGGGCCCTGACCCCCCCGCCCTCGGGGGGAGCGACGCTGAGACCAACCCCACCTCTCTGAACCGCGAGGGCACGCCGCTGGACTCCAGCGTGGTGATCGAGGTGGCGGGCGTGCAGTCGCTGCTGGAGCTGACCCCCATGACCGGTACAGACAACCCTAACCCTGACCCCCATGACCGGTACAGACCACCTCACACTACTGACACACAACCTCACACTACTGACACATAACCACACACTACTGACCCCCATGACCGGTACAGACAACCTCACACTACTGACACATAACCACACACTACTGACCCCCATGACAGGTACAGACAACCTCACACTACTGACACACAACCTCACACTACTGACACACAACCTCGCACTACTGACACACAACCTCACACTACTGACACACAACCACAGGTACAGCACAGACAACCTCACACTACTGACACACAACCTCACACTACTGACACACAACCATGGTAACAGACAACCTCACACTACTGACACACAACCACAGTAACAGCCAACCTCAGCACTACTGACACACAACCACAGGCAACAGACAACCTCACACTACTGACACACAACCACAGGTACAGACAACACAACCTCACACTACTGACACATAACCACAGGTACAGCACAGACAACCTCACACTACTGACAACCCTTGCCTGACAAACCACAGGGCACGCTTTGGCACTGAGTTTTGTCCCCTCTGCCATAGCATCACTGAACAAAATACCTCAGTAATGATCATGTGTAGATGAATATGACTGTGTATGTTGGCAAAAATGTGGATGTACCCATGTGACACACAACCACAGGTACAGCATATTTAATGTATGTATGTAATAGTGGTGTGTATATTTGTACATGTAATTTATGTGAGGCTTTTTGTACAGACTGTGGCAACACATTTCCTGTAAAGGACAATAAATAATCTATCTATCTATCTACTGACACACAACCACAGGCACAGACAACACAACCTCACACTACTGACACACAATCACAGGTACAAACTACCATGCAGTACTGACACCCAATCACACAAATACGGCAAAGAAAACCTTGCCAGACACACAACCACAGGTACAAACTATGAATCAAAGTGTGAAATTCAACTGCCTTTCCCTGTCATGCTTCGTCGTTGACAGGACAGTGGGAGGTGAAGTGGAAGGGGATTGGTGGGGAAAGGGAGAGAGTTGTGTGGTAAACAGAGCTGTGTTCCGTAGCCTGTGGCTGACTGGCAGATACCACACACCCTCAGTGCACACTGTGCAGTCAGAGCTGTGTGAGTGAGGCGTTCCAGCCCCGAGGGAACATTTGACCTGTTGGGTGGTTTTAAGAGTTTTTCTGTTTCCCGCCCACGCTGTGAGCCCTCCCACAGTGCCACACTAACTCACAGGGTAATGAGTCTGCAGGCTCACTGGCGCCCTCTACAGGGACTCTGCATTACAGCAGGGGCTTCTGACCATGTTCCAATGTTCATGTTCTGCAGTGAACAGCAAGGACATGGACGCATCCAAGTCTGACAAGGAGGAGGAAGAGGAGGAGGAGGAGGAGGAAGTGCCCAGTAAACCCAAAGTTGTGCCACCGGACAGCATGTTCCTCTTCGCTGCCAGCAATCCGTAAGACTATACTATACACACACACACACACACACACACACACACACATCACTACCAATCCATGAGAATGTACTACACACACACACACACACACACACACACACACACACACACACATCACCACCAATCCGTAAGAGTGTACTATACACACACACACACACACACACACACACACACACACACACTCACACACCACCAATCCGTAACACTGTACTATACACACACACACCACCAATCTGTAAGAATATGCTATAAACACACACATCACAAATCCAAAAGACTATACTATACACACACACATACACACCACCAACCTGAAAGACTGTACTATACACACATGCACGCAACCACAAACCCATAACTTGCAATCGACTCACTCACAGTACAAAAACTCACACATATACTCACACACACACACACACACACACTGAACACTTGCACGTGCACGCTCGCACACATACCCACATGCACACACTCACACAGTCAGCTGTGCTTGGTCCACAGTAAAGGTGTTGCTAATGTGCTATCCCGCCCCAGTATCAGGAGGGTGTGTCACTATGTGGTGAACCTGCGCTATTTTGAGATGACCATCCTGCTGGTGATCGTGGCCAGCAGCATTGCCCTGGCTGCTGAGGATCCTGTCTGCACCAACTCTGAGCGCAACAAAGTGAGTGCTCTCTCCTCCCCTTTAATAACACAACTGCAACAAAGTGAGCCCCCTCTCCTCCCCTTTAACAACCAACCGCAACAAAGTGAGTCCCCTCTCCTCCCCTTTAACAACACAACCGCAACAAAGTGAGCCCCCTCTCCTCCCCTTTAACAACCAACCGCAACAAAGTGAGTCCCCTCTCCTCCCTTTTAACCAAGTCTGAGTGCAACAAAGTGAGCCCCCTCTCCTCCCCTTTAACAACCAACCACAAGAAAGTGAGTCCCCTCTCCTCCCTTTTAACCAAGTCTGAGTGCAACAAAGTGAGTCCCCTCGGCCATGCGTTCAGGGTGCTTAGCCTCAGCAGTGAAGAATTACAAGGTCAGATAACATGGTCAAACTTTCTCCTGATAACATAGTGAGACACTTCTGGAGTTAGGAGAAATCATATCGATCCATGAAAGATTTAAACTCTTATGTGACTTTTTGGCTTCCACCAGAGGTGTCCCTGACTCAGCCACTGACTCACTCACTGACTCACTGATTCACTCACTGAGTAACTGGCTCCCACAATAGCAACCACTAAACAACCACCTTTAGGGGAATCTAAAAGTGGCTACCACTGAACAATGCCTGTCAAGACCTTATATTTTGTAGAAGATGTTACTCATAGGAAGGATAACAACTTAGGATAGGATAAGAAATTGGATTATTGGATTGAAATATCCCCCGACCCCTGATTAAACTGGTGAAAGTGTGCTGCTTCATTGGGTCCCCTTGTGGACCCTGCGGGGGAGATTCTCAAATGCTGATGTTGAAGGCAAGCCACCGGGAGGGAGGGGGATGCCTGCAGGAACCGGACACACGGACACGCACTGTTACCCAGGGAACAGGGACAGAAGAACAAACTGTCTCATTGTTCACAGCACTCACCAGTGTATTACATTAGCAGTTGCAACATTATTACAGTGTTGCAATGGACAGTGTACTTATCCAATTCACATTCAGCTGATGTAGGCAAAACTGAGCAGAAAACAGAGAAGCGTGAACAGGTTACAATCAATTGGCGTCGGTGTTAAATTGTGAAATGAATGCATGTAGCTATTATAGTTATGGATCGCGTCATTGTTCAATTTGAGCGCTACAGACCTACTGTATTAATTGACAATTAATTGTGATTTTAAAAATCTATACATTTATGTGATTTTTCTGCTTTTCATTTTTTTTCCGGCATGCCGTAGGTTCTCCGTTACTTTGACTATGTCTTCACCGGAGTCTTCACCTTCGAAATGATCATCAAGGTGAGCGGTTCCCCGTTGCGTGATTGGCTGTTTATGTGCTCTCAGCTGATTGGCCAGCGCAGTGTGTTTTCTGATAATGGTGGTCGAGAAGGCGGCACAATCATAAGCGTTCCAGTCTCTGAAGCAAATTAATACAAATTAATATAAATTACATTGACATAAATGATATTAGTACATTAAACACATTACAGGGTAAATAAAATGTACATCAGGACACAGCAGATAGACAGATAAGGGCTACTAAAGATTAAAAAAATTACATTTATACATTTACAGTATCATGAACAATGCATTCACAATCTTTCAGAGACATGAAAGAGGCTCATCTTAATTGTTCCTGCAGCATGTTCCAAGACCGGGGTGCAGAATGATTAAAAGCACGGCGTGAGAATGAGTAATTTTAAAACATTCAGCAATGTTTTTAGAGAGATGGGGAAAACATCAGAGGGGAGCTTTTTCAAGATTCATTTTGCTGTCTGGGTTTAAAGATAATTGATCGATTCTAGGTGGACTGAAAAGAAGATTGCTTTATTCTTTGAGGGTTCAAAAGATGATTCTTCTGATTAGTTGATTCTCTGTGGGTTTACAAGACCGCCGGTCGATACTTTGAGGGTTTAAACGATGATCGATTGGCTCCGTGCGGGTCTGGAAAGGTAACCGGTCAATACGGTGGGTTTAGAAGATGATTGGTTGGCTCTGACTGGTGTTTGTTTGGTTTGGTTTATTTGGTGATTAAAAACGGCACATAGGCCAACACACATAACATACAAGAGAAAGTAAAAAATTACAAATCACTGAGGCTAAAAACACAATAAAGCCCGAAGGCTTATTTCCATTGTGGTCCTCACAAAACACTAAACATCAGACCATACACATTGCAGAAAAGAAAAGAAAAAACACACAAACACATCAACAGAGTATCAAGTCAGTCAGTGTTCAGTCAGACGGTTCGCCAGCTCTGTGGGCGCGCTCTCAGGCGATTGGCCGGTTTTTCTGTCCGTCTCCAGATGATCGACCAGGGCCTGATCCTGCACGACGGCTCGTATTTCCGCGACCTGTGGAACATTCTGGACTTCATCGTGGTGGTGGGAGCCCTGATCGCTTTCGCCCTCACGTGAGTGCCGACATCCCCTCGCTCGCGCCACCACCACCAGCATCCTGTCCTTCTGTGCAAGCTGCTGTACACTGGACCTGGTGGAATGTCTCAGGTTGTGGCCCCCCAAAAAATAAGAAGCTGTTACAGGCATCAAATTATTTCAAAACATACTGTATGCAGTGTGTGGGGGCGTGCTGGCCCAGCCGAGCATGTAGCTGAATGGAGTCAATAAATGAATACATTAAGCTTCTGGAGGAGAGGAGAAGCTGGCAGTGGGAAGGCGGACTGGCAGAGGGGGCCAAGCGGGGCACTCCGGCGTTGTGAATAATGTTGTGCTTTTCTCTGTTGTGAATGTAGATGTGTTCTCTGGGGTGGTGCACACTCACTATCTCCCTAAGCCTCTTGTTTCTCTGTTCTTCCTGTGGATTATGTCACTGTGGGGCTGCCAGGAATTTGATTGGGTAAAAATACTTCTCATATTCCCGTTGTGGTCTTTTTATGTCGTGCTGAACGTGACGTGTGTGTGTTTGTTTGTGTGCGTGTGCGTGTGTGTGTGTGTGTTCATCTTTGTTGATTTCTACAGCCAACCGGTACACTATATGCACTTGTTTTGGCATGTGGTTGAAGGCATCACAGATGAGAGGTGAAATATGCTGTATATATGGTTTATATATACAGAAGTGTGGCGTGTGATACTGTCGGTGCTCAGCTGTCATTATCTTATTGGTTCCTTAAACTGTTTGTCTGTCAGAGCAGGTTTTCTGTCTTTGTCGTGGACTAGAGTGTGTGTGTGTGTGTGTGTGTGTGTGTGAGAGAGAGAGTGTGTGTCTGTGCACACTGGAGAGACAGGTAGTTTGTAGGTGTGTGTGGATGTGTAGTGAGAGTTTATGTTTTGAGTGTGTGTGTATGGGCACAAGAGAGAGAGACTGAGTTTGTGGATGTATGTTAGTTTGTGCACTAGAGAGGGAGGGGTGTGTGTGTGTGCGCATGTGTGTGTGTGTGTGTGTGTGTGTGTGTATGTGTGTGTGTGTGCGTGTGTGTGTGTGTGTGTGTGTGTGTGTATGTGTGTGGGCGTGTGGGTGTGTGCATATGTGTGTGTGTGTGTGTGTGTGGTGTGGGTGTGTGCATTAGAGAGGGATTGTGCATTTGTAAAAGTGAGCGTGTATGTTGTGAGTGTGAGTGTGTGTGGGTGCGAGAGAGAGAGTGTGGGTGTGGGGGTTAGTTTGCCTGTGTGAGTGTGTCTGTGTGAGTGAGCGTGCATGTTGTGAGTGTGAGTGTGTGTGTGTGCGCGAGAGAGAGAGAGAGAGAGAGAGAGAGAGAGAGTCTGTGGGTTAGTTTGCCTGTGTGAGTGTGTCTGTGTGAGTGAGCGTGCATGTTGTGAGTGTGAGTGTGTGTGTGTGCGCCTCTGTGGGTTAGTTTGCCTGTGTGAGTGTGTCTGTGTGAGTGAGCGTGCATGTTGTGAGTGTGAGTGTGTGTGTGTGTGCGAGAGAGAGAGAGTCTGTGGGTTAGTTTGCCTGTGTGAGTGTGTCTGTGTGAGTGAGTGTGCATGTTGTGAGTGTGAGTGTGTGTGTGTGTGCGAGAGAGAGAGAGTCTGTGAGTGTGGGGGTTAGTTTGCCTGTGTGAGTGAGGGCATGAGAAGACAGGGTCTGTGGTTGACAGGGCGTGTCTGTGTCTGCAGGAACAATAAGGGACGGGACATCAAGACCATCAAGTCCCTGCGTGTGCTGAGAGTCCTGCGTCCTCTCAAGACCATAAAGAGGCTCCCGAAACTCAAGGTAACTCCAGCGCTGTCCCCTGAGCTCGAGCTGTTCCAGTCCCATTCCCCAAAATCGAGGCGTCTGTATCTGAACCTGTATCTGTGTCTGTCACCGTGATCACCAACCCACCCTCGTTCAGGAGACTTCAGATTGTGTCTAATCTACTCTGCTTAGACCGTTAGTTTAATTTGAGCCTATTCCCTTGGAGTTAGTCTTAGTTGAGGAGATAAGGAGTTGAGTGTAAGTCCGGTTGTGCTTTCACATAAAGAAAAGTGAGAAGAGGAGAGTAAGTATGTCTTGCATTTAGTGGCAGACTATTTGTTAACTCCTGTTTGGAGTTATGGCGAGTCTGGTTGTTCATCAGAAATACTGACGCCTTTCTTCTCTCCTCCCTTTCTGTCCTCTACTGGTTCTTATGACTCCTGGTGCTCTCCCTGTCCTCTCTTTGTCCTTCCTCTCTTCCCTCTTTTCCCTCTCTCTCTCTCTCTCTCCCTCTCCTCCCTGCAGGCGGTGTTTGACTGTGTGGTCACCTCCCTGAAGAACGTCTTCAACATCCTGATCGTCTACAAGCTCTTCATGTTCATCTTTGCTGTCATCGCCGTGCAGCTGTTCAAGGGGAAGTTCTTCTACTGCACCGACGGGTCCAAAGACACGCAGAAGGAGTGCCAGTAAGTGGCCTCCCCAAAAATGGCAGATTTTTCGTTCAACGTTCCATGAACCAATCAGAGATCAGGCTGTAATTCAACAGGTGCTGGTTGAACGACACTGAAGTAGCCAAATTCCTGTTTGGTGTGTGTAATGGGAAATTACATTAATGGGAAAGCTGTGCTGTGCTGTGTGGGTTCTGTTGTTGTAATACCCTGCTCTGTCCACTAGGGGGTACTATATTGATTATGAGAAGGACAAGAAGGAGGTGAAGAAGAGGGAGTGGAAGAGGCATGAGTTTCACTATGACAACGTTATCTGGGCTCTTCTCACCCTGTTCACTGTTTCAACTGGAGAGGGCTGGCCACAGTGAGTGACCCCCCCTAAAACTCTACCCCCACCACAATACTGTACCCCCCTACCACACTGTATCCTAATACTGTACCCCCAATACACTACACCCTAATACTGTACCTCAAGTGTGTTAGGAGAGAGGTGGTGTGTGTGTGTGTGTGTAGGGGAGATGGTGTGTGTGGTGTGTGTTGGGGAGAGATGGTGTGTGTGCTGGGGGAGAGATGGTGTGTGTGTGTGTGTGTGTGTGTGTTAGAGGAGAGATGGTGTGTGTGTGTGTGTGTTGGGGGAGAGATGGTGTGTGTGTTGGGGGAGAGATGGTGTGTGTGTGTGTGTGTTAGGGGAGATGGTGTGTGTGGTGTGTGTGTGTGTGTTAGGGGAGAGATGGTGGTGTGTGTGTGTGTGTGTTAGGGGAGAGATGGTGTGTGTGGTGTGTGTTAGAGGAGAGATGGTGTGTGTGATGTGTGTGTTAAGGGAGAGATGGTGTGTGGTGTGTGTGTGTTGGGGGAGATTATGTGAGTGTGTGGTGTGTGTGTTAGGGGAGAGATGGTGTGTGGTATGCGTGTTAGGGGAGAGATGGTGTGTGTGTTGGGGAGAGATGGTGTGTGTGTTGGGGAGAGATGGTGTGTGTGGTGTGTGTTGGGGGAGATTACGTGAGTGTGAGATGGCTGGGCCTCCCCAGGGTCCTGCAGCACTCTGTGGATGTGACGGAGGAGGACCGGGGTCCCAGCCGGGGTAACCGTATGGAGATGTCCATCTTCTACGTGGTCTACTTTGTGGTCTTCCCCTTCTTCTTCGTCAACATCTTTGTGGCCCTCATCATCATCACCTTCCAGGAGCAGGGAGATAAGATGATGGAGGAGTGCAGCCTGGAGAAGAACGAGGTGAAAGCACACACACACACACACACACACATTCACACACACACACACATACACACTCACACACACTCACACTCACACTCACTCATACTCATACTCACACACACACACACACACTCACACAGGCACACTCCCAATACACACACATATGCTCGCTCACACACACACACACACTCCCAAACCAGCACACACACAGTCCTGACATCTGATGTAAATGGGAACAGCTGTTCAGCAGTGCTTTGAGCTCCAGTTTTCGGTGAAAGCTGTTCTCTTCCATGTTGCAACCAGGCAGCATGGCATATTGCAGGGCGTGATTTGGGACCTCTCCTGGTAGAAATCCTGTTAGCATGGCACGGATGCTGATGTCCTCCCCCTTCTCTCCCCCAGAGGGCCTGCATAGACTTTGCCATCAGTGCCAAACCCCTGACCCGCTACATGCCCCAGAACCGGCAGACCTTCCAGTACCGGCTCTGGCACTTCGTGGTCTCCCCCTCGTTTGAGTACACCGTGCTGACCATGATTGCCCTCAACACCGTCGTCCTGATGATGAAGGTACGAGGGCCGTGCGGCCCTCCTCTCGCCCCCCCGGCTGCTCCCCTCTGCGTCAGCGCCACACATTCTCCACGGGCAGGCAGTGTGGTATAATGGTTAGGGAGCTGGGCTTGTAACGTGAAGGTTGCAGGTTCAATCCCCAGGTGGGGGCACTGCCGGTGTACCCTTGAGCTAAAGGTACTTACCCTGAATTGCTTCAGGATAATATCCAGCTGTATAAATGGATTGTAAAGAAATGTAAACTGTGTAAGTCGCTCTGGATAAGAGCGTCTGCTAAATGCCTGTAATGTAATGTAATGTCTCCATGGCGGGGGGGCGGCCAGCTCATCTCATCTCTGACCCTTTTCCTCTCCCCCTGCTGGTGTCCAGTATTACTCGGCCCCAGCGGCGTACGACACCGTGCTCAAGCACCTGAACACTGCCTTCACCGTGCTCTTCTCCCTCGAGTGCATCCTGAAGATCTTCGCCTTTGGCTTCTTGGTGAGGAGCAGCACATGTAAACCCCCCCCCCCTGAGCAGATGGTCTCGTGTTTCTGGACAGACGGTCCTGTCGGGGGGACCTTAAGGGATGAGCCAGCATGCTGAGGTCATGCCTAGCCAACCTCCTGGACTACATTGAGGAAGCTTGCAAAGTGCTTTACTGTAATGGAACCGGGCTTATGATATTACATATTTGGACTTCCAAAAGGGCATTTGACAAAGTAGCACGCGGGAGGCTCGTTGTCAAAATGGATTCAGTAGAAATGAAATGAGTCATTTCAGAGTGGGTTTGAAATTGAAGGTAGTTCTGCAAGGTGTAATACAGAGAGCGTATCTGTAGGAGGGATCATATCTGACGTAGGCGCTGTGGGCAGGGGAGTCCCCCAAGGATTGGTGCTGGGACCTCTGCTTTTTCTGATTTACATGAATGATCTTGATAGAGATGTTAGTAGCAAAATAGTTACAATTGCAGATGATACAAAACTGAGGGGTAGAGCAAACAGTTGAGAATCGACTAAGGTTCATCTACATCTACATCAAGATTAACAAAGTGAACTAACTACCAAAGATGTTTCAGGTTGAGTTCAGTTAACAGAACAAGAGGGCAAATTCTGAACTGACATCAGGAAGTACCTTTTAAACAGAGAGTTGTGTTGTGTTGTGCATGGATCAGCTTGCCAGGTCATGTAGTAGAAGCAGAAGCAAGTCCAGGCTGGATGCGGTGCTGGATATTCTCTATACTGGGAAACGGGTCGACAGGCCTGTTTCTCATCATCATGTATTCTTATGCTCTTATTCTTACGCTCTTATGCTCCTAGCCTATGGTCATGGTTCTGAACAGACAGGTGTGTTCCCAGCAGACTTTCATGTTCCTGAGGGCACACTAATTGACCTCGGATTGATTTGTGTATAATTGCCCAAGTCCAGTTTCATGAGCTCAGCGGGTTCAGGGGTGGATGGGACTGGATACATGAATGGTTCTGCTCACACCTGTGGGCGACGGCTCTCTCCTCTCTTCCCACAGAACTACTTTCGGGACACGTGGAACATCTTTGACTTCATCACGGTGCTGGGGAGCATCACTGAGATCATCGTGGATCTGCAGGTAATCTCGCCACTCTGCTCCAATGCACACGGTCCTGTTCTGGCACGCAATACTAGGTCTTCCTGTTCTCGTTCATGCTGCTCTCTCTCCCTTTGCTTCTCTTCTTCCTTACTCTACGCTCCCTCTCTCCTCTCTCTCTCTCTCTCTCTCTCAATTCAGTTCATTACCCTGATAAGCCTGTTTGTGCTGCCAAACCATATCCATTATAAATAACTGTAACGATAAGCCGCAGTATGATAGCTGCTGCCAGTAGTGGTCTCTGTGTGTCCCTCTCTCAGTCGGTGAACACCATTAACATGAGTTTCCTGAAGCTGTTCCGCGCTGCGCGGCTCATTAAGCTCCTGAGACAGGGCTACACCATCCGCATCCTGCTCTGGACCTTCGTACAGTCCTTCAAGGTGAGCCGCACCTCACCTGCCTCACCCTGGTACCACACACACTACACCTGCCTCACCCTGATACCACACACACACCTGCCTCACCTGTCTAACCCTGATACCACACACACTACTATACCTGCCTAACCCTGATACCACACACACCTCACCTGCCTCACCCTGATACCACACACACCGCACCTGCCTCACCCTGCCTCACACACACACACTACACCTGCCTCACCCTGATACCACACACACCTCACCTGCCTCACCCTGATACCACACACACTACACCTGCCTCACCCTGATACCACACACACACAACACCTGTCTCACCCTGATACCACACACACTACACCTGCCTCACCCTGATACCACACACACTACACCTGCCTCACACTGATACCACACACACACTACACCTGCCTCACCCTGATACCACACACACACTACACCTGCCTCACCCTGATACCACACACACACTACACCTGTCTCACCCTGATACCACACACACACTCACCTGTCTCACCCTGATACCACACACACAACACCCTCCTAATCCTGACACCACACACACTACACCTGCCTCACCCTGATGCCACACACACACCTCGCCTGCCTCACACTGATGCCACACACTCACTACACCTGCCTCACACTGATACCACACACACAACACCCTCCTACACACTACACCTGCCTGACCCTGATACCACACACTACACCTGCTTCACCCTGATACCACACACACACTACACCTGCCTCACACTGATACCACACACACACCTGTCTCACCCTGATACCACAAACACACACAACACCTGTCTCACCCTGATACCACACACACACTACACCTGCTTCACCCTGATACCACACACACCTCACCTGTCTCACCCTGATAATCAGCTGTCTCACCCTGACACACACACACACCCTCCTAATCCTGACACCACACACACTACACCTGCCCCCTGCCTGACCCTGATACCACACACTACACCTGCCTCACACTGATACCACACACACACTCACCTGTCTCACCCTGATACCACACACACCTCACCTGTCTCACCCTGATACCACACACACAACACCCTCCTAATCCTGACACCACACACACTACACCTGCCTGACCCTGATACCACACACTACACCTGCCTCACCCTGATACCACACACACTCACCTGTCTCACCCTGATACCACACACACACTACACCTGCCTCACCCTGATGCCACACACACACACTACACCTGCCTCACCCTGATGCCACACACACCTCGGTGCTTTTCTTTCAGGCTCTTCCATACGTGCCTGCCCTGATACTACACACTCGCCATGCTGTTCTTCAGGCTCTTCCATACGCCATCATCGGCATGCAGGTCTTCAAGCCCATCGGCATGCGTGTGCAGCGTGAGAGACTCTCTCTCAGGGCTCACAGCTTAGCGCTCCGGATTAGCATTCATATTATTCATACGTTCTTGTGCTTATTAAGTTGTCTGCCGAACACCCAACTTAATAGGCACAATTCTCTGAATTATAATACTTTACCAAACGAAATATTATCTCTATACACCAGTATAACTACATTCTCTCTCTGTCTATCCATTGATCTATCCCCTCATCCCTCCATCCAAGCTGATGATGTAATTTATAACATACTACTGGAAGACTATTATAAATTTGAATTACAATACATTACTACGTATTTTATTAGAACTAAAACTCTCTCCATACTGCCATTTCTAAGCTTTGAAAATACGCTGAAGGCAAGCCAACTAAAATTAGTTTTTCAAACTTTCTAATCTAGTTGTAGTAATTTCCCAATTGTAAAAATCCCAATTCCTTGGCCAATACACCACACCGCCATCTGCGCTTACGTTTTTTTACTTCCCTGAATATTGCTGCAGGTTTTTGGAAACATCAAACTGAATGACGATAGTCACATCAATCAACACAACAACTTCAAGACGTTCTTCAGCGCTCTCATGCTGCTGTTCAGGTGGGGAATGCTACAGTAATCAATCAATCAATCAATTTTTATTTTTGTATGGTGCCATTTACAAACAGGTTGTCACACAGCGCTTCACAATTGACATTTTCCAGAGGGAATAAAAAAAACTGAAAACCATTAGAGACAATTATTCCCTGACCCCTTAAAAGGCGATCAAGATGAACTCCTGGAAAATGGTGGGATACAGAGAAAAACAAATAGTCCTTGAGGCTCATGAGGCTTAACAGACCACCGGAAGGGCATTCTTCGGCATCCTAAGTGTAGGGGTGGGGTGGACCTCATCCCCCCAGATACCAGGGCAGGGCGGGGGATGGAACCAGCAGCTAGGGTCCGGGCCAGCGGCATCCGGCTAACACATGGCAGAGGTGGGGGTTGACTCTGGGGCAGGTGAGCTCTGGGCAGGTGCCACGAAGCCGGGGAGAGAAGAGGAAAGGTGCAATTATGACTATGATAAATATCACACCGGATCAGGGGAAAGAGTAGTGATAACACTTTTGTAACAGCAGCAATGGAAAAACAATGAGCCTACACCTATATTGTGTCACAATCCAAAGTTGTGTTAGTTCCTGATTCCTGTTAGGGCTGATTGCTGTTCTGTGATGTCTTGTGTGTGCCTGTGTGTGTGTGTAGGAGTGCCACAGGGGAGTCCTGGCAGGAGATCATGCTGTCCTGCCTGGGGGGGCAGGAGTGTGAACCTGACCCCTCCATCGCCCCGTCCTTCCTGTCCCCTGACCATGAGGGGGTGTGGCACCGACTTCTGCCTATTTCTACTTCGTCTCTTTCATCTTCTTCAGCTCGTTCCTGGTGCGTTCTGGGAAACGGGGTAGAGATCAGTGTTCTGGGGGGGGGGGAGACTATAGCGGTGCCTGACTCTACTCTTGCTCTCCAGATGCTGAACCTCTTTGTGGCTGTGATCATGGATAACTTTGAGTACCTGACACGCGACTCCTCCATCCTGGGGCCTCATCACCTGGATGAGTTTGTGCGGATCTGGGGAGAGTACGACAGAGCAGCCTGGTGAGAGAGAGAGAGAGAGGAGAGAGAGAGAGAGAGAGAGAGTATGACTGTGCAGCATGGTGAGAGAGAGAGAGAGAGAGAGAGAGAGAGAGAGAGAGAGAGAGAGAGAGAGAGAGAGAGAGAGAGGGAGAAGAGAGAGAGAGAGAGAGAGAGAGAGAGAGAGAGAGAGAGAGAGAGAGAGAGAGAGAGGGAGAAGTATGACTGCACAGCATGGTGAGAGAGAGAGAGAGAGAGAGAGAGAGAGAGAGAGGAGAAAGAGAGAGGGGGGGGCTGAGTGAGAGAGAGAGAGAGGAGGGGTATGGCTGAGTGAGAGAGAGAGAGAGAGAGAGAGAGAGAGGGAGAGAGGAGAGAGAGAGAGAGAGAGGTGGGTGCTGCTGGGTGCATTTGTAGGAAGTATTGGCGTGACTGTTATTGAGAGGAGATTGTGGAGGTGGGCGGGGCTTATGGGATTATGCATGTTAATTATCCCTATTTGCTCATGCCGGGTCTCTCCCAAACCTCGAACCCAAATTACAGTGACTCTCATTCTCTCCTTCTTTTGGTCATCCCAACATTTCCCTCCACCTTTTGGTTTCCATGCCAAAGGCGCATGAAAAGTTCTCTTTTTCTTCATCTGTTGCACCTTTATGCGCACACAGTAACCCTCTGCCTCTTCTTTTCCCCCCTTTTCCTGTGTTTCCTTTCTGTTTGTTTACTGTGTGTGCACTTCTTCCTCCGTTCCCCTGGAAATGCTCACCTTCCTCCTCTTCCTCCTCCTGACTCCGCCCAAAGTGGGCGTATCCACTACACTGCCATGTACGAGATGCTGACACACATGTCTCCTCCCCTTGGGCTTGGGAAGAAATGTCCCACCAAAATCGCCTATAAGGTAGAACCACAAGTCAACTCAATTCCATATTTTAACAGGGGTTAGGGTGGCATTTAATAAAGGGTGGGTGATAGAAAATGTATTTTGTCACTGAGTGGGTCGTGGACTCTGAAGGTTTGGGCAGCCCTGTGTTAGATGGTACTTGTGTGTTGTGTGTGAGTCTCCTGCTTGTTCACCTCTGCTGGATTCACACACACCTCCAGTCTGGCAGGACCATGCTCTTTCCTCCATTAAACTCTAGATAGATGCGCTATTGATTTCATACCAGCGAGCAGGTCAGTGAACAGCCCATCTTCTGTCATTATACATGTCTTTGGGACCCTGGTTGCTTGGACCAGTGAGTTCTCGTGAATGGAAAGGTAAATAAATAGATAGATAGAGTATGGAGCTCAAAATCATCACCTTCTCATTGCTTTCAGCCGTTCTTAAGTGTGTCTGAGGCTGTGGGTTTATTTCTCAGCTGTGTGTTGGGTGTAGTTGGCACTCGGGGCCCGAACAGGGCTGTGCATGGTTTTCACTCAGTACATACTATCCCACTCAGTATAAACTCTCCCACAGTTACTCTGACTCATCAGTAGTCCACATTCCTGGATTCCTCACCTGCTCTGTGTCAGTTTTCTGTCTCACAGATCAGCTGTGTGTGTAAAACCAACTGTCCTTGCCCTTCCCAGCATGCACTGTGTGTGTCCTTGTGTGCATTCATGTGTACATCTCTTTCTCTTTCTCTCTCTCTCTCTCTCTCTCTCTCTCTGTGTGTGATGTCCTTAGCGCCTGGTGCTGATGAACATGCCGGTGGATGAGGACATGACCGTCCACTTCACCTCCACTCTGATGTCCCTGATACGCACGGCCCTGGAGATCAAGATCGCCCGCGGTGAGGATAACCCAGCGCTGCATCACCCCACGTTACACTGCGACTGTGACTGAGTGTGAGATATGCACTGTGACTGTGACTGAGTGTGAGATATGCACTGTGACTGTGACTGAGTGTGAGATATGCACTGAGACTGTGACTGAGTGTGAGATATGCACTGTGAATGAGTGAGTGTGAGAGATGCACTGTGAATGAGTGAGTGTGAAGAGACACTGTGAATGAGTGAGTGTGGGAGACACTGTGAATGAGTGAGTGTGAGAGACACTGTGAATGAGTGAGTGTGTGAGAGATTGTGAATGAGTGAGTGTGAGAGATGCACTGTGAATGAGTGAGTGTGGGAGAGACACTGTGAATGAGTGAGTGTGGGAGACACTGTGAATGAGTGAGTGTGGGAGACACTGTGAATGAGTGAGTGTGGGAGATGCACTGTGAATGAGTGAGTGTGGAGACACTGTGAATGAGTGAGTGTGGGAGATGAATGAGTGAGTGTGAATGAGTGAGTGTGTGAGACACTGTGAATGAGTGAGTGTTGGAGATGCGTTGTGAATGAGTGAGTGTGGAGACACTGTGAATGAGTGAGTGTGGGAGATGCGTTGTGAATGAGTGAGTGTGGGAGATGCGTTGTGAATGAGTGAGTGTGGGAGACACTGTGATTGAGTGAGTGTGGGAGACACTGTGAATGAGTGAGTGTGGGAGACACTGTGATTGAGTGAGTGTGGGAGACACTGTGAATGAGTGAGTGTGGGAGACACTGTGAATGAGTGAGTGTGGGAGATGCGTTGTGAATGAGTGAGTGTGGGAGACACTGTGATTGAGTGAGGGTGGGAGACACTGTGAATGAGTGAGTGTGGGAGACACTGTGATTGAGTGAGTGTGGGAGATGCTGTGTGAATGAGTGAGTGTGGGAGACACTGTGATTGGAGTGAGGGTGGTGAGGGTGGGAGACACTGTGATTGAGAATGAGTGAGTGTGGGAGACACTGTGAATGAGTGAGTGTGGGAGAGTGAGTGTGAATGAGTGAGGGTGGGAGATGCGTTGTGAATGAGTGAATGAGTGAGTGAATGAGGAGAGACACTGTGAATTGAGTGAGGGTGGAATGAGTGAGACACTGTGATTGAGTGAGTGAGTGAGTGTGGAGACACTGTGAATGAGTGAGTGTGGGAGTCACTGTGAATGAGTGAGTGTGGGAGACTGTGAATGAGTGAGTGTGGGAGTGAGTGAGTGAGTGTGAGACACTGTGATTGGAGTGAGTGAGTGGAGACACTGTGAGACACTGTGATTGAGTGAGTGTGGGAGACACTGTGATTGAGTGAGGGTGGGAGACACTGTGATTGAGTGAGTGAGTGAGACACTGTGATTGAGTGAGGGTCCTCTCTCTCTCATTATTCTAGGAGGGGAGGACCGGGAGCAGCTGGATTCAGAGCTGCAGAAAGAGATCAGCATCATCTGGCCACACCTGTCCCCGAAAACGCTGGACCTGCTGGTGCCTCTGAACACAGGTGAGCACCGCGACACGCCTGCGCAGTGTGTGTCTCGAGGTGGTCCGTAATGTAACGAGACTGTGTGCTCTTACAGACAGCACCATGACGGTGGGTAAGATCTATGCCTCCATGATGATAATGGATTACTACAAGCAGAGCAAAGCCAAGAAGCTGAGGCAGCAGCTGGAGCAGCTGGAGGAGCAGGTGTGCAATTATACTCAGTCACTTGGGAAAACAATGTTATCCAATGTGTTTTTTTTAAGTTTCTCTGTTCTGCAGTATGGTTGTGCTCCAGTAGAGGTCAGCATTGGGCTCCATCTCTCTCCCTGTGTAGAAACACTCCACTATGTTCCAGCGCTTGGATGCCTCATCTCTGCCTCAGGAAATTCTGTCCAGCACCACTGCCATGCCCTTCCTGTCTCGCAGCGCCGGCTCTGCTCTGTGAGTCACCTGTGTGTGTGTGTGTGTGTGTGTGTGCGTGCGTGTGTGTGTGTGTGTGTGTGTGTGTGTGCGTGTGTGTGTGTGTGTGTGTGCGTGTGTGTGTGTGCGTGCATGTGCGTGTGTGTGTGCGCGTGCGTGTGTGTGTGTGTGTGCGTGTGTGTGCGTGTGTGTGTGTGTGTGCGTGTGTGTGTGTGTGTGTGTGTGCACTTGTGTGTGTGTGTGTGGGTGTGCACGTGTGTTTGCGCATGTGTGTTTGCGCGTGTGTGTGTGTTTGTGTGCGTGTGTGCGCGCACGTACATGTCTAGGCTCATTTACCTACAGTCGAGAGAATATCCAGCACTGCGTTAAGCCTGGACTTAGGATCTCCATCTATACTACAGCTACTCTAGCTTCTACTACATGAGCTAAATATGTGTTAAAATATTTCTGATATCATGGCAGAATTGACCTTTAACTTTCCCCCTGTGCCCTCTTGTTGCTGACAGAACTCAACCTGAAAAATCTTTTGTTGTTTGCATTGTTTATCTCTTTTATGAATTTAAAAACCTCAATCAAAATTCCCCTCAGTCTCTTTTTGATGAACAAAGACTTAAGTGTCTTAAGTCTTTCTTCACAACTTTCCTTCCTCACATTTCATACCAGGGACCAATTTAGCTGCCCTTCTTTGTACTTTTTCAAGAGCTTCTACATCTTTCTGACAGTGCACACAGTACTCTAAATGAGGTTTCAGGTATTATATACAGTAGGCTCAGTTTTTATTCACACCCTTGATAAAGATGAACAAAAGAGATTGTATAAAATAAACTATATAAGTAATGAGGTATATTTTATGCTCAAAAATTCAGAAAATTCCAAACCTACATTTTGTTTTATTAATAATATGTTTTTTCCAGAAAACATCTGGATCACAATTATTCATACCCCTAACTATTCTTTTAAATTGAATTCAACATAAACAAATATTCATAAATATACAACAATTTGAAGTTCATTGGAAGGTTATGGAACTATACAGTGGCCTGCAATGGTTTCCTGTTTCCCTTGGGTATAAAAAGGAGGGAACACATGTTTGAAATACTGTGGTCAGCCATCATCAGGGTGAAAGGCAAAAAAGTTAAAAGATACCACAGGCAAAAAAGTGCCTACAAAAAAACAAAAAGTTAAAAGATACCACTTTCCACTGTTGTGTCAATTATTAGGAAGTTTAAGGCCACTGGAACAGTGGCTAGCCTGCCAGGTAGAGGATGGAAGTCTATCTTGCCCCCACGTGTAGTGAGATGAATGGTTCGAGAGGCAAAAAGAAGTTCAAGGGGAGCAGTTCAAGATCTCCAAAACAACCTGGCATCTTGGGGTTACAAGGTGTCTAAAGCTACCATTTGGCGATGCCTACATGACAATGGCCTTATGGCAGAGTTGCAAGAAGGAAGCCTCTTTTGAAGACAATTGACTGAAAAAGGCATCTTGAATTCATCAAACTACATCTGAACTATAATTGGAACCGTGTCTTGTGGCCAAATCAAGATTTTTGGACATGCGCATCAGTGTTATGTTTGGCATCCAAAGAGTGCAAGTAATGTTGAATAGCACCTCATGCCTACAGTGAAACATGGTGGTGGATCTTTAATGCTTTGGGGTTGTTTTGCATCCACAGGCCATGGGGCCCTTATTAAAATAGATAGAACCATGAACTCCAGCATGTACCAAGACGTTTTGTCCAAAAACCTTGTTCCCTCTGCCAGGAAGCTACACCTTAGCCGCAAATGGACCTTCCAACAAGACAACGATCCCGAACATACATCCAAAGAAACTAAGAAATGGTTGACAGAGCACAAGACCAATGTCCTGACATGGCCATCTCAGTCTCCAGACCTGAATCCAATTGAATATTTGTGGTTTGAACTAAAAAAGCAGTCCACAAACGTCAACCCAAGAACCTGAAGGAACTAGAACAATTCTGCATGGAGGAATTGTTGAGATCCCCCCCAAGAAGTTCCATACCCTCATACGACACTACAGAAGGTCACTACTTGCTGTTATAATGGCGGAAACACAAAAGTACTGATAACAGGGGTGTAAATCTTTGTGATTCTTGATTTGTCTGTGAAAAAAAGTATAATTTCTGAACCATTCAATTGTGCTTCGTGCCAGTGCATTATTATTAAATAATATAATTTTCTGAATTTTGTGAGCATAAAATATACCTCATTACTTATACAGTGCATCCGGAAAGTATTCACAGCGCTTCACTTTTTCCACATTTTGTTATGTTTTAGTTTTATTCCAAAATGGATTAAATTCTTTTTTTTTCTCAGAATTCTACACACAATACCCCATAATGACAAAGTGAAAAAAGTTTTAGACATTTTTGCAAATGTATTAAAATAAAAAACGAAAATATCACATGTACATAAGTATTCACGCCGTTTGCTATGACACTCAAAATTGAGCTCAGGTGCATCCTGTTTCCACTGGTCATCCTTGAGATGTTTCTAGAACTTCATTGGAGTCCACCTGTGGTAAATTCAATTGATTGGACATGATTTGGAAAGGCACACACCTGTCTATGTAAGGTCCCACAGTTGACAGTGCATGTCAGAGTAAAAACCAAGCCATGAAGTCCTAGGAACTCTCCATAGACCTCCGAGATAGAATTGTGTTGAGGCATAGATCTGGGGAAGGGTATAAAAACATTGCTAAAGCATTGAAAGCACCCAGGAGAACAGTGGGCTGTGACATGCACTGTCAACTGTGGGACCTTACATAGACAGGTGTGTGCCTTTCCAAATCATGTCCAATCAATTGAATTTACCACAGGTGGACTCCAATGAAGTTCTAGAAACATCTCAAGGATGATCAGTGGAAACAGGATGCACCCGAGCTCAATTTTTGAGTGTCATAGCAAACGGCGTGAATACTTATGTACATGTGATATGAACAAAATGTGGAAAAAGTGAAGGCTGTGAATACTTTCAGATGCACTGTATAGTTTATTTTACATGATCTCTTTTATTCATCTTTATCAAGGGTATGAATAAAAACGGAGCCTACTGTAACATCAATATATCGTCCTTTGATTTATACTCATTGCCTTTGTTATATATCCCAGCATCCTGTTGCCCTTTTTACTGCTACAGCACAACACCCAGTCCTTGATAGACTTTTAACATTTGATTATATTAAATGTAAGTTACCAGGTTTCCGCCCATTTCTGAATTATGTTTAAAACTTCTTGGGTTACCTTAGTAGAGTCCAAACTGTTTGCTGTTTTGCATGATCTGTAAATGGAACTGTTTTGGGAACACATCCCTATCAAGATCAGTTATGTATATAAGGAAAAGTAGATGTCCCAACACTGATCCTTGCAGGACTCCACTTCCCACAGCTCCTTGCTCAGATATGATCCCTCCAACAGTTACTTATTGTAGCCATTGTTACTCTTGCAGCCAATTTTGAACCTGCTCTGAAATCCCACTCCTGTGATCGCTACTGATTTCATTTTGTCGATGAGTCTCTCGTGAGGGACTGTCAGACAGGTGCGTTTGTATCTCTGTCTGCGTGTGGGTTATCGCCTTCTCTCCCACTCCAGGACCAGAGGGGGGTTTGTGGCTCTGAGCCCCATCTCTCCTCAGGAGCTGTTTCTGCAGTCGGGCTCTGCAAGCGTGGAGGACAGCGAGGATTACCATCCGCAGCCCCACCCTCCCCAGCCCCACCCCCGGGTAAGACTACCACCCCCACCCCCAACCCCACAACTTCCACCCAGACCTCCACCCAGACCACCCCTCCACCGGCTCCACACAACCCCAACCCCTCACCCCCACCTCCACCGAACCCCAACCCCAACCCCCCCCACCAAAGCCTCCACCCCACACCGACCTGCTCCACCCACAACCCCACCCCCTCAACACACAAACCCACCCCCTCCTACAGCCTTACCTACTCCACCCACAACCCCACCCCCTCAACACACAACCCCACCCCCTCCTACAGCCTTACCTACTCCACCCACAACCCCAACCCCCTCAACACACAAACCCACCCGCTCCTACAGCCCCACCTGCTCCACCCACAACCCCACCCCCTCAACACACAAACCCACCCCTCCTACAGCCTTACCTACTCCACCCACAACCCCACCCCCTCAACACACAACCCACCCCCTACAGCCTTACCTCCTACAACCCCAACCCCTCAACACACAAACCCACAACCCCACCCCCACCTGCTCCACCCACAACACAACAACAAACCCACCCGCTCCTACAGCCCCACCTGCTCCACCCACAACCCCACCCCCTCAACACACAAACCCACCCCTCCTACAGCCTTACCTACTCCACCCACAACCCCACCCCCCTCAACACACAAACCCACCCCCTCCACTAACATTCCCGGGTAAGACTACCACACCTCCACCTAAACTTTCACCCCCTCCAACCACAAAACCAAACACTCCACCCACAGCCCCACCTGCTCCCCCCACACCTTTGTGTTAAGGGCCTTGTTCAGTCCTCTCCTATATGTAATCGTTTTCACCAGCCACCCTTTATCTAATGATGAGCCTATGTTTACATCATAGTCTGCACTCCATTCCAGATCAGTAGACAACAGGCGACCGACATCCATCAAATGGTCGATTTTATCTCACAAACTAAACCAGCTGTGTTTTTTTGGCCATCCTGATATTGCATTTTGTGTTTTCAGTAAAGCGTTTCGACGTTGACTAAACGCTGATAATTTGTTGACACAGCTCTCAGTGCAGGCTGTGTTGGTCATTGCCGGTCAGTGCTCAGTCAGTGCCCAGTGGCACTGCTGTGGCGGAATGAGGGTTTCATATTACAGGGCCTCTCTCTTTGGATCGGGCGTCTGCGATCTGCCTGCACCAGCTGCACAGTCCTCTGCTGCAGTAGCCGTGGCAACCCTGCAAAGTGGACAGTGGATGTTGCACTGATGGGAATGAGCATTCATTGGCAATTTAGGCTATTCCAAAACGTAAGAAAAGGTGTACATTATTCCGGAGAGAGATTGGGGCAGAGTTGCTGGAAAACATGTGGAGTCAGTAACAAACCTGCTCTTTTAAAAGGAATGCAAGGAAAATGAAGGCTATAAGAACATATTTAGTACTGTGAGATTCTTCCATATTTCATATTATCATAAGATAAAAAAAACATAATGGATGACATTTCTTTGGTGTTTTCTCTTTAATAAAAAACATTGTTTCCTGTTTTTTGAACCACCTTTGCAGCAAGAACATGTCTGTACATTATTTAAAAGAAATTTAAGAGAGCCAGTTACGCCTTTTCTTATGATAACAAAATTGTATTGTTTTGCCCATCTTCACAGCCTCATCTATGACTCACTCACCCGCTCATCCGCATCTCTGTACAGACTCCATTTTGCAGAGTTGTGGACTCGAGTCACAATTTTCATGACTTCAGACTTGACTTGAAAAATTAAAAGTACTTGAGACTTGACTTAGTCTATGACTTGGGACTAGACTTGAACTTGAGCTGGATGACTCGAGAGACTTGTTTTTAATGAAAAAATTGTGTTAAATATTGGTATAAAGCATGCTACCTTTGATACTTGAGGACTTGACACCTGAAATTTGTGACTTGTGACTTGACGTGACCTGAACACGATGACTTGGGACTTAATTTAAACTTGAAGGTTAAGACTTGAGACTTACGTATCACTTGCATAACAGTGACTTGGTCACAACTCTGCCATTTTGTCTCAACAAATCAACAAGTGGCCCGTATCAGAAAGCAGTATGCAGTGTACTGACGTCAACCCTGGAGGGGCTTGTTTTGATTTGTTTGCTTCACCGAATTCGATGGATGGTTTATGCCTTGCTGTCACCATCGAGCTGCGGTTTGGAAAGCGCTGGTGCTCACCCGCCTGTCAGAGTGTCCTCGTTGTGGCCTTCCTTGCCGTTGGCCTTGTCGTCCTTGTTGATGTCGTCGTCGTCATGGCGCAGGGGCAGGGCCGGATCTCCGCATAGGCCAACAAGGCCTGGCCCAAACGTCGCATGGCACCCAGAATTATGGGGAAAATATTATGGGGAAAAATGTGGTTCTCTGTGGCTCAGTTGGTAGAGCACAGCGTTGGCAACGCTTAGGTTGTGGCTTCAATTCCCATTGGGGCCACATATACTGAAAATGTATGCATTCAATACTGTAAGTCGCTTTGGATAAAAGCGTCTGCTAAATGGCGTATATATTAAATATGAATATTTATATTATTTTTTAACATATATACATATTTTTGTTTTGCATGATTTGTATTACACTTACAGGTGCCTAATAAATATATGTTCATCACACAGGATCCTTATTATTATTAGTAGTAGTAGTAGTCATAAAAAATAAATAACTAGAATGAAATCATATCTCCAATCTAACGTTAAATCTAAGAACTACATCTCCCAGAATGCCATGGGGGGTTGGGGGGCCCAAAACAGAAGCTTGGGTCCATGAACGTCAAGATCCGGCCCTGCGATGGGTCACACCCACGCTCTCATCCCACTGCTGCTGAGTTCTGACGGGAGACGGTGAGGCTTCATGAGCTCTGTAATGAGTCAGTCAATGACTCCTGTGAACCAATCAAAAGTCTTTGCTCTGGAGTGGCGGATCCAGTTAAAACACTGGTTGCTGGGCACTGATGAGCCCCACAGGCCAGAATGGAATCCTGACTGTATCGAGGCCGCGTGTGGCTGGGAGTCCCACAGGCCGCAAGCTATTGGTCAGGGCGTCACCCAGGGAGGGATTCTATTGGTGGGATACTCCCCGCCTCATCGTACGACCGCGCAATCAGGCGCCTGCGGTCTGCCTGCCCCAGCTGCGTAACAGGGCAGCCCTCAGGACAGCAGGCTGCGCAGCTCAGCTGCTTGACTGCAGAGTGACGAGCAGAGGCAGCCGTCTGCACGCGTCACAACGGACATCATGGGCTCGTCTGCACCCTCCCAAACTGGCAGGAGGATGTTGCAGCGATGGGACAGGCCTACGAGTTGCAAATGGGCATTCCAAATTGGAGAACAAATAAGTTATTTGGGGATGAAAAGTAGAAGAAAAAAAAACGGGCAAGGTTCATTCAAATCAGTGCGCCACTGATAGCACCTGATGGCTCTGTCCGTTTTTGGGTTCATTGTCCCATCACTGCTGATGAGGGCCTCTCCCTACTTGCGCTGAGGTGACCTCCATCAGACCCGGGCTCATTGCCCATCTGTGAGTGCACGATTTCCCAGCTGCTCCCATTTCCCATTGAGCTGGGAGACACCGTGTTAGAGCCACTACCTCTGTGCTGCTGAACTTTCCATCTGGTACCCCCTTCACCTGTCGGCTGTGCCACACCTTCAGCCTGTTCAGATCACCTCATAGTTCCCCCGCCCCCCCCACCCCACCCCGCCCTGCCCCTGCCTCACCCCCCCGCCCGAGGGAAGCTTTGCTGCCTCTCGCTGTGAGCGTCAGAACATGTGAACACAGAACACGTGTTCAACGCGTTTCATTTCGTTTTGTGAGAATGCTGCGCAACGGACCCTCCTAAGTGCTGTTAGACTTTAGAGATCACGTTACCATTTTACTACATTTATTTATATATTAATTTTAGTTGTTTTCGTCCACATTTTTTTCCCCCGGCCCATAAATAAGCTTTGTGTTTTTTTCTCAGTCGCAGGCGTTTGCAGTAACTTCAGTCCCATTTTCTCAATGTAGCGACCGCTGCTTACAGCATGTAGTCAGTCGAGCGCTAGTCTCTGGGGGGCCCTGGTGATTTTGACATACTGTACAGTATTTCAGCTGTGAGAGGTGTCCCTCTAAACCTCTGTCGGACTGAGACTCGGTCTGTGGTGTGGTTCTCTTGGAACAGCAGTCAGGTTCTAGGTTTTGTTAGTGTTTGCCATCCTATTCTGTGTGGTTGTGCGAAGGCACAGTTTGCTTTGAGAGTGAGAGTATTCGTTTCTTCTATGTTCAAAGGCATGGTGGGGGTGTGTGCGAGTGTGCAAGTGAGTGTGTGCATGTCTGTGTGCGTGAGTCTGTACGTGTGTGTCTGAATGCATTCGCATGTGTTGAGCGTGTGCGTAAGTGTGTGTGTGTGTGTGTGTGTGCATGCGCACGTCTGTGGGTGTGTGCGCACATGTGCATCTGGATGTATGTTTTTGAGTGTGTGTGTGTGTGTGTGTGTGTGCTTGCTTGTATGTGAGTATGTGTGTGCATGCTTGTGTGTGAGTGTGTGTGTGTGTGTGTGTGTGTGTACATGCTTGTGTATGAGTGTGTATGTGAGTGTGTGTGTGCATGCATGTTTGTGTGTGAGTGTGATGGTATACACAGATAAACACCTTTTTGTCGGTCTATACCAGGGGTGTCCAAGTCTGGCCCTGGAGATCTACTGGGTGTGCAGGTTTTGGTTCCAGTCCAGCACCAACACACCTGATTCAAATATTGTCTTGATGAGCAGTTGATTAATGAAATCAGGTGTGTAAGTGAAGGGCTGGAACCAAAGCCTGCACTCCAGTAGATCTCAAGGACCGAGCTTGGACGGTGTGTGGCTCCCCTTGCCAGCAGAGGGCGCCCTGGTTGTGTGAGATTGGCACTCCATTGCTGGGCTCCCTGATTGTGTGAGATTGGCGCTCCATCATCGGAATGGCTTGGCAGAGGCCACAGGGCGTGTCTGCATGAGGGGCAGTGAGCTCTCCTGCCTCTGGCAGCCTGGTGTTGCACAAGTGCTTTAGAACGGTAAAGCACCCGTAGAGGGAGACGCCTGCCAGAAAGTCGGGCTCACGTCAGCATACTGCCTCTGCTGCCCCCTGGTGGCATTCTGACATCGTTGCGGCAGCCGTGTTTCGCCTGACCTTGGGAATTTGTGGTGTCTCTCTCCCTCTCTCCGGTTGTGTAGGTGCGGGAGCGCAGAGAGTTTAACAAACAGGTGCCAGGGAGGGCGGGGTCAGGCCGCGCCTTCTCTCTGCCTCACCTGACCATAGAGATACAGGTACAACCCCCAGCCACGCCCCCTTCCCGCCAGCCTGCGTTCACAGCCGTTGCCGTGTGCAGGTCTGTGTTCAGGGTCAGCGGTATGCGCAGAGGTGTGTTCAGACGCAGCGGTATGCGCAAACGTGCTCAGAGACACTGGTATGTGCCGGTCTGCAGCTCTCTCTTTTCTCTCTCTCTCTCTCTTTCTCTCTCTCTCACCTGCCTCATAACGTTGGCTTTGCGTTGGAAATCAGTTATTCACCTGACGGAATCCGCTGATGAGGGAGAATAACTTTTCTTCCTTTCTCTCTCCTTGGGAAGTTTGCTCGGTAACACTTTATTTTATGGTTCTCAAATTAAGGGCTAATTAAGACCTTATCAATGGCTCAAGAACTACTTATTTCAGACACTATTAAATGGTGACTAACCATTTATTCTAACTTTGTTCTAGTTTAAATCTTTAGATTTTTGATCTTATTCATACGTTATTAGCCAATGTTAAAGGCTTATCACTAATTACACCAATATTAGTCAAAATTATGCATTTCTAATAGTCTGTCAGGAACACGTTATAGACTACCAATTTATATAATTTATTCCTGACTACTTTGTGAGTAGTTCATGAAGTTCTTCTTCATGAACACGTGCAAACATGAACCCCGAATTCTTCATGAACCAGCATTCAAAAAGTGTACGGGTTCAATAAATTACCTTAATTCTAAATCTTTAAGCTATCAAACTAGTGAGCTTTAGCAATCCCCTGTGAACACAATCTCATTTTACCCACTCAAAAGAAAGAAAAACATAAAAAACCTAAAACCGTTAGCTGCTGTTATGGCTGTTAAGCTATAAACTGCAGATTTTCTAAGTTAGTTTGTGAACATCTTAATGAGCTTAGCCAGCACTGGCATTGTAGCTAGTTATGGCCTAGCCAGGATGAGCCATCTTTAGCAGATGAAGCCACAATCTCGTATGTCCATATTAGTTAGCCCTTAATATGTGACTAAATAAAGTGTAACTGTTTGTTCTTGCATGTGTTCTTTGGTGCCATGAAGAAACAACTGTATTGTCTGTGTGTGTGTCTGTGTGTGTGTGTGTGTGTGTGTGCGTGCATGTGTCCATGCGTGTGTATGTGTGCGTGTGTGTGTGTGATGTTTGTGTGTATGTTCATGTGCGTGTGCATGTGTGCATTTGTCTATATGCGTGTGTGTGTATCTGTTTGTGTGTGCTTGTATGTGTGTACATGTGTGCGTGTGTGTGTGTGTGCTTGTATGTGTGTACATATGTGTGTACGTTGGTGTGTGTTTGTGTGTGTGTACGTTGGTGTGTGTGTGCGTGTGCGTGTGTGTGTGTGTGTGTGCGCGTGTGTGTGTGCATGTGTGTGCATGTGTGTGCAGGTGGTGACGGATGGCAGTTCGATGAAGCGCTCCTTCTCCACCATCGGAGACCAGCGTGTGAACGGGCTGTGGCGGGACGAGCACTCTCTTGAGAGGACCAGCCCAGAGCACAAACCCCGTCAGCGCAGCTACAAGGGGGCAGGTCAGTCTCCCTCAGCGTTACCCCCCCCACACTCCCTAATGACCCCCCTCAGTGTTAGCCACCCCCACCCAGGACCCACATATATACGAATATTTGTGAACCCTGTATTTCACCCCCTCCTATCGACATTCTATTGTGTTTAATTAGTCATTAGTATTGAGACTAATGGTTTTCCATATTTCTGAATTAAAGGTATGTTTTAACAAGGCTTGGTTCCCAGAAAGTGTATTCCCCCGTTAAGTGGATCCATGGGCTTGTTAAAGTGTAGGCACCAGTTAATTTACCTTGCACAAGTGATGACACATGTCTCTCAAATACCCCCTAACTGTATCATAGTAAGTTTGTGATCATATTTATTTGAAAACACATATGGGTCAATGACAAATAAGGCCTCTAAAAAGTTATTACAAAAAAGTTTGTTCAAAATAGATAAAATGCATATTTTTGAATCTGTGACAATGTGCTTAAACAAGCCTCGTTTGTTAAATAACATTTCAATGTGTTTAAATTCATTTTTTGACTGTATTTTTAACTTGACTGACCAAAAATGTCAGGTGGCGCAAACCAAATATTTGTAAAATTATTTATATTTTCCTATTATTTATTATTTATTTATTTGAAGTGAAATCTTGGTCAAGTATCTATTAGAGTGTCTATAGTGCCTTACAGATTTGTTTTTTGGGGGTTGATTATTATATTAACAATAATTTAAGATTACTCCATTCTAACTGTCAGTTATTTAGTATTTTTAACATCCAACATGTATAACATATTTAACTTGAAACGAATAAACATTTTAGAGCATCTTGAAGCTTTAAATAACATTATTTATTTCATATAGTGGCATTCCTTACGGTTTGCCACCTGACTTACAGGTTGCGCCACCTGATTTTTGCAACTGATTTCAAATTAAACAGGCTTCTACTTGGACACCTGCATTAGCTTTGACCTATGCTAGCAATAGCATACAAATCATTTTAAAACAGAATAAGTCGTTTTATGATAAAATAACATTTTCCTAGTTTTACATTGGTTGTACCACCTGACATGGAAAGTGTACCATCCTACCTATGAGGTGAACGTAGCTATTTTTATCAATATTTGAGAGAGCTCCGCAAACCTTTTCAGTCAGCCATGGATGTCAGATAGGGTCTTCTGGATGATGCAACATCTGGCTGATGCAATAGCCTCTTGACTTTAAAATAAAAGTCCCATGTTTACGGTTGTGCCACCCTGACATTTGAAAAGCACAAATTGCCGGACAAAAGTTCCTCAATTATCTCAATAGCTTTAAAACTATTCCATCCATCCATCCATTATCTAAGCCGCTTATTCCTAGTCAGGGTCGCGGGGAAGGGGGGCTGGAGCCTATCCCAGCATGCGTTCCGGGCGAGAGGCAGGAATACACCCTGGACAGGTCGCCAATCCATCGCAAGGCACACACACCATTCACTCACACACTCATACCTACGGGCAATTTAGACTCTCCAATTAGCCTAACGTGCATGTCTTTGGACTGTGGGAGGAAACCCACGTGGACACGGGGAGAACATGCAAACTCCACACAGAAAGGCCCCTGGCCTGGATTCGAACCCGAGACCTTCTTGCTGTGAGGCGACAGTGCTATCCACTGCACCACCGTGCCGCCCTTTAAAACTATTGTTATTTGTAAAATTATGTTTATTTGAAAGGTTTCAAACATAAAATCATGCCACAGTATTTTATATTGAATTTATTATTATTAAAATACCACTTTTTACAGTTTTCTTAATCTGTTCCTTTGCTCGGACGGTTGCGCCACCTGACATTTTGGGGGTTTGAGATGCCAAAACACAAAGTAATATATATTATTTGAATGTACTGAAAATTGATTCAAACTAAACATGTTTTATATAATAAAATCATATATGACTTGAATTGATTAATTTATTTTTAAATGGAAATAATGAACTCAGACACAAAAATATGCATGTCATGTCATTGACCCATATGCATATTTGAAGTTTAAAAACTTGACTCAAATCTTCGTAAATCTACCCACAATGCAATTTATGTGACGTAATAGATAGAACACGATATGGAGCTAGCTGCTAGCACTGCTAGCCTGCTAGCTATAGCAGCTAGCTAGCCAACTACCGACAGACCTGAGGACATGAACGTCCAGGCAAACAGTTGTGAACCCCGGGTGTACGGTAATACACCCGACTCATGCATAGTGTTGAGTGTCTGCCTGTACTCCCAACAGCAGACACTCATTATGCGTAGTCATCGCAACACAGTTGTTACAGGTGCACCTACAACTGAAATATTGTTTTCCCACTTTTACTATTGATTTTACGGCCACTGAATATGAAACTAATTAATAATGCTAAACAAATGTATTTACGGTCATGATCTATGCGGGCGTTTTCATGATTCACGTCGCACATGTACAGTAGGTAGGCAGACGGAAGATGCATAATATTTTGGATGTCATGATACCAGCGCAGCTAAGCTAGCTAGCTAGCGCCTATATTACAATAACGATGTGTTTATAATTTTATACCATAACTGAGCTATGTAGATTTATAAAATGAGCTAGCTAGCTACTTGTGATTAAGACAAAAAACCCGGAAAAGACGTAGACATGGTATGTAGAAAATGTTTAATATAAAGACAGCTGGATCATACAGTGTAACTAATCTAGCCTGCGCTAGCTTGCTGCTATCCAGCACTCAGCATAGCTAACGTTAGCAGTAGCTAGCCAGTAGTAATGTTAGCTAGGTAGGTAGCTAGCTACTTTCCCTATGAATATCGCAAAACGCAAAATTATTTTTAAAACCATCACGTGTGATAGAATACATAGCAGATGGTTTGTCATGTTGATTAATAACGTTATTTCTAAGAGTGTAGAATATTGTAGTTGCTATATCCTCAATGCTTTTCAGTACAGTGTAACGTTCTCTCTATGATATGTTGATCTGACTCGTGCTTTTCCGACACGGTTGACATAGACTTCGGGGATTGGGCTTTTTTCGGCCTTACCTTTTCAAAAAACTCTTAAAATAGAAATTTGAAGTGTATACTTGCATTGGGAATTCTGTTCATAACTATTACACAATTAGATTGTGGACAAGCACAGCCCGTCTTGTTGCTTGTTGTGTGGTGTGGTGTGTTCAGTTCCTCTAAATATGTGCATGATTGCTGTACTTGTACCCACCCCCCCAACGGACACATACACTGCAGGCTCCAGGGCCGGCCACTGGCATCAGGGGGACAGGGAGAGGGGCCGGTCCCGGGAACGGCGCCACCTGCTGTCTCCAGACCTGTCGCGCTGCAACTCTGAGGAGCGAAGCCAGCCGCTGTCACGCTCCCCCAGCGAGAGCCGTGAGCACACACCACACAAAGAGGTGAGCTGGGGCACTGACACACTCGCTACTGACACACCTGCTACTGACACACCCGCTACTGACACACTCACTACTGACACACCTGCTACTGACACACCCGCTACTGACACACTCACCACTGACACACTCACTACTGACACACTCGCTACTGACACACTCACCACTGACACACTCACTACTGACACACCCGCTACTGACACACCTGCTACTGACACACCCGCTACTGACACACCCGCTACTGACACACTGACACACTCACTACTGACACACTACTGACACACTCACTACTGACACACTCACTACTGACACACCCGCTACTGACACACCCACTACTGACACACTCACTACTGACACACCCGCTACTGACACACTCGCTACTGACACACTCGCTACTGACACACTACTGACACACTCACTACTGACACACTCGCTACTGACACACCCGCTACTGACACACTCGCTCACTGACACACTCACCACTGACACACTCACTACTGACACACCTGCTACTGACACACTCGCTACTGACACACTCACTACTGACACACTCGCTACTGACACACTCGACTACTGACACACTGACACACACGCTACTGACACACTCACCACTGACACACTCGCTACTGACACACCCGCTACTGACACACCCGCTACTGACACACTCGCTACTGACACACCCGCTACTGACACACTCGCTACTGACACACCCGCTACTGACACACTCGCTACTGACACACTCGCTACTGACACACCCGCTACTGACACACCCGCTACTGACACACCCGCTACTGACACACCCGCTACGGACACACTCACTACTGACACACTACTGACACACCCGCTACTGACACACCTGCTACTGACACACCCGCTACTGACACACTCACTACTGACACACTCGCTACTGACACACCCGCTACTGACACACTCACTACTGACACACCCGCTACTGACACACCCGCTACTGACACACCCGCTACTGACACACTCGCTACTGACACACCCGCTACTGACACACCCGCTACTGACACACTACTGACACACTCACTACTGACACACCTGCTACTGACACACTCACTACTGATGTAGCGGATGGGCTCACATGAGCGCCCGCTGCAGAGTGACGTGGATAAGAGTGCGATTAGTTCCCGGAGTTAGGGACTTGAGTCTTTAGCTCGGCGAGCTTAATCGCTCTCTTGTCGCGTCGAGATCCCTCGGTTCGAAACTCGCTGCGGGCAGAACCAAGACCCTCACACTGACACACTCACTACTGACACACTACTGACACACTCACTACTGACATGCTCACTACAAACACTCACTACAGACATTCACTACTGACACATTCGATGGCAGTATGTTTATTCAAAAACAGGCTTTAAAAAATGGTACGTACCTCAGCCCATTACCCAGACTCTCTTCGTTTCCAGGGCAACAGCTCCGACAGCCCTGTGCCGTCCACCTCAGAGTCCAGCACCCCCAGCGGCCGACGCCACACCCCCTCCCGGCCACGCCCCCACATCTCCTACTCGCCCCTGGTGTGCCACGCCCACTCCTCCCCCCCTCCGCGTGACAGGGGCGGGCCGCTGCCCCGGGACGCCTCCCAATGGGAGGAGGGAGAGGCGGAGCCGGGGCGGAGCCTGGCGGAGGGGTCAGCGACCTGTCCACGCCCCAGCGCTACGCCTCCGGGCCTTACCTGGGACAGCAGGAGCAGGAGGAGCGGCGCAGCCTGGACTCCACCGGCCAGCAGGAGACGCTCACCTTCGAGGCTGCCGTGGCAACCAGCCTGGGACGCTCCAACACCATCAGCTCCGCCCACCAGCTGCGGCACGCCTGGCAGGTCCCCAACGGCCACTTCCGCAAGCGCCTAGCCCAGGCCAGCTCCGTCGCCGGGGGAGAGATCTTCAGCGACACCGAGGAGGATGACCGCTGCTAAGAGGAGGAGGAGGAACGACTGCATGGGAGAGAGGAAGAGAGGAAGGGAGAGAGAGGGAGGGAGGGAGAGAGAGGGAGGGAGAGAGGAAGAGAGGGAGGGAGAGAGGAAGAGAGGGAGGGAGAGAGGAGGATGACCGCTGCTAAGAGGAGGAGGAGGAACGACAGCACAGGAGAGAGGAGGAGAGGGAGGGAGAGAGAGGGAGGGAGAGAGAGAGAGGGAGGGAGAGAGGAAGAGAGGGAGGGAGAGAGGAGGATTACCGCTGCTAAGAGGAGGAGGAGGAACGACTGCATGGGAGAGAGGAAGAGAGGAAGGGAGAGAGAGGGAGAGAGAGGGAGGGGGAGAGAGAGAGGGAGAGAGGGAGAGGGAGAGAGAGGGAAGGAGGCGGATGACCGCTGCTAAGAGGAGGAGGAACGACTGCATGGGAGAGAGGAGGAGAGGGAGGGAGAGAGAGGGAGGGAGAGAGGAGGATGACCGCTGCTAAGAGAGGAGGAGGAACGACAGCACAGGAGAGAGGAGGAGAGGAAGGGAGAGAGAGAGAGGGAGGGAGAGAGAGGGAGAGAGAGGGAGGGGGAGAGAGAGAGGGAGAGGGAGAGAGAGGGAAGGAGGCGGATGACCGCTGCTAAGAGGAGGAGGAATGACAGCACAGGAGAGAGGAAGAGAGGGAGGGAGGGAGAGGGAGGGAGAGAGAGAGGAGGATGACCACTGCTAAGAGGAGGAGGAACGACAGCACAGGAGAGAGGAAGAGAGGAAGGGAGAGAGAGAGGGAGGGAGAGAGAGAGGGAGGGAAGGAAGGAGTTGATAGAGCGATAGAGAGAGGGAGATAAACGCGTAGGGGGTAGAGAGAAAGGGACAGAGGGAGATAAACACAGAGAGGAAGGGATGGAGGGAGAGAGGGAGGGGAGGAATTCCTCAAAAGAATAGTATTTTTGTGTGTGCGTGTGTACTCGTGTGATTACAGTATGTTTACCAAAATGTAAAAAGAACTAAGTTTATTGTACAGTGGACAGTTTCTTTTTTTTTGTTTGCTCTTTTTGTTTAAATTTCTTCCTTCACATCTCTTGGAAATCCCTGACCTTATTCTCCAAACACCTGAGGCTGTGAATCCTGGATATTTTACCGTAAAACAGAATCTGGGAGAGATTTACTTCTAGAGCAGACAGCCGGGCTTGGTTTTCAGAAAGTGAATGTTTTCAGCGCGTGAGCTTGGTAATATGCCAAGGTAAATACAAACCTGTGTCTATGTTTCCGGACATGTGTGTGTGTGTTCAGATCTTCTCAGCCTGTCTCAGCCCTGCTATGAGAGCAGCCAATCAGGTCTGTCTAATTACATTCCATATACAGCCACGCCCTTATCCACTGATTGGTCCACACAGAGAGCATCACAGAAAACAGTGCAGGTGCCATTAGACCTGAGTGAAGTGAATGGATAAAGAAGCAATTACACAATGAAGGCAAAAAAGCTCTAATATTAAAAACAAAGAGGTTTGAGGATGCAAGAGGTGTACCAGACAGTAACCCTGGGCTGTCATACAGCACGGACACACACACTCTCTCACACACACACACACACACACACATGCACACGCATGCGCACACACACACACACACACACACACTCACACACACACACATACGCAACCATGAGCACACACACACACACACACACACACACACACACACTCACACTCACACATGCACACGCACACACACACACACGTATGTGTGTGTTTATGCACTGCCTTTAGATGGGGAGAAAAATGTCTCTAAAAGCCATCTAGTCTGTAAATAGAATGAAGTGATTTTTTCGATCTTTAGTTTGTCGTCTTTATGAACGCCCTTTTCATGCACGGATCCATTGATTTACCAAGAACATGCACTGTAGAGTTATAGCCACAGAGCTGGGGCCTCATAACACAGGGCATCGCTAAAAGAACTTAAAATTTTCTCTCACAAAGACCGAAATCTGAGAGAGAGAGAACGAGAGAGAGAGACAGAGAGAGCGAGAGCGAGAGAGATGGAAAAAGGGAGAGAGATTGCGAGGGAAAGAGGGAGAGTACGAGAGTGACTGTCATTCTGTGCTGTGGAAAAGGAAGCTCTCTTTCCAAACCTGTCTCTTCACCTCACTGCTATGCCAGTCCTGCACATTTGTATTTGTTGGACTTCGGACTTATCCTCTATATGTAATATCTAATTTCTTTTATGTATCATTTAAATATATCTACAATATTCAATGGTATCAAGTTTATTTAAAATGTTTGATGGAAATTACTTTACCTGCCACTCAGAATGGCATTTGAACTGTGTACATGTGCAAAAAGGTTGATTTCCAACATCCCTGTATCTCGGCAGACTTTGCTCCCAGGGAACCGACGGCACATACCGTATTCGTAATGGGCGGTGTACGGTTTTTGTGAATTTATTTCTGACATGCGAACAGAAGGTGTTTGGTATGCATTTTATTGGCCTAGATGACAACAGCAGCCGTGTGAAACGCACTTAACGAAGGGATTCACAGCTCCGGAGCACCTGCTGCGGAAACGTTGATTGGTTTACACTGTATATGTAGTATATATAAATAAACGGTCTCTTTGGTTTCACTGTTTATATTTCCATATCGATGGTTGTCTTTACCTTTCAGACATTGTGTTGTGAAGGATCTATGTTTACACTGTCAGTGTAAAGGACCAATAAAGATGATCGATGCTTTTTAATAAAATGGCGGCCCGCCAAGCAACGGACACGACTCAGCTTGAGTTCATGATGCGGACGAGTGATAATGTACTGATTGTGCTGTCTGTATTCTTTTGATGATTAAACCTTAAAAGACCTCACGGACGGAAATAAAAGGAGTGGGTGAAGGTGATTGGAGGGAGACTGTCCATCTGTACCCACAGGCTGACGCTGCTCTCCTAAATCGGGCGGGAGAGGAGGGCCCCCGCATCGCCGCTTGGACTTCCTGCACCTAACCCGTGACGTCATCAGCAGGAGACCACCGAGGAAGTAGTGCACCTAACCTATGACATCATCAACAAGAGACCACAAATTAATTACTGATGGGAGAGGTAGGCAAGAGCTGGTGGTGTGAGCACAATCTATGTGTTTTGAAATGTGTTTTTTTTGTTGCTCAGAACATTTGGTCAGGGAGCTCTTGCAATCAGTAAATCGTACCAAAAACTGAATTTACATGGAGCTGTGAAGATGTCTTAGAACGTAATGGGTAAACCACAAGCATGTTATAGATGATCACAGAGTTACCAACATCATCTAAACCTAACACCTATGTAACATGTTTTCCTAGGTGTTTTTAAAAACATAAATGCGAGTAGCTGTGAGGCTCAGGCTAGTTACTGTTCACCAAGGCAGAGGTTTTACTGAAACACCTTGTACTCTTAAGAATATTGAGCTTTTAATGTAAATGGCTGCAATGGGAGCCCTCTGCACCTGGTTTCTCATTAATGACAGATTTGTGAGCTGTAGAAAGGTCAGAGGAGATGAGGATGTTTTAGTTTGGGGATTCTGTGCTGACGCTTCCAGGAGCAGTGCTGCTCTACTAACTAGAACAGATTCATAATGGGTTTGTAAATGGCTCTTAAGGAAGGGGGCTGTCGTTCAGTGTGCGTTTGTTTGACTTGTTACTGACTCTGGAGATACAGTTAGAGAACAATATCACCCCTTTGTGTGAGTGTGCGCTCTGTTCCTCAGACTGGGACAGGTTTGTACATTTACATTTACATTTTGGCATTTAGCAGATGTTCTTATCCAGAGCGACTTACAAGATGTGCATTAATACATGGTAAGATCAATCATAGTCCGCCAAAGAGTGTAGTGTAGTCAGTGTAGTAATACAGTAATAGAAATAATCGTTGGCAGCTGCATACCGTACCTGTAACACAGGGAAAGAAAAGTTAGTCCATTTATGTATTACATTTTTCTTTGGACAGTCATCAACATAGATATATAATACAACATGCAGCATGTCCTTGGTAGTGGAGTCTGAAGAGGTGGATTTTGAGTCTCTTGCGGAAGATTGCCAAGGATTCCGCGGTCCAGAGGACAGAGAAGAGACGAGACCATGAGGAGCGGGTGCCTGGGGCCCGGAGGGATGGGTCAGTCAGTTTGTCAGAGGAGGCAGAGCGGAGGGGTTTGGCTGGGGTGTAGGGTGTGATAGAGGAGGCGGAGCGGAGGGGTCTGGCTGGGGTGTAGGGTGTGATGAGTATCTGGAGGTAGGAGGGAGGGAGTAGTTCCTCTAGCAGCTTGATAAGCCAGCACCAGTTTGTGAAACCCATCGATGAGCAGAGGAGCTTCAGCCCACCATAGCGTCCTGGTAATAGAGGAAACTGAGACTCAAAGCACTGCAAGAGCTTTTTATCAGTCACTTGTATCAAGGACAAGCACTGCATTGTTACTGAGCAAGATGATGGAACATCATCAAATAATAGCTTGCACTGTAAGAAATAAGAAAATAAACAGTTTTTAATTTGAAATTTGTATCCATAGTTATTCTATTATTCCCCAAGAAAATAGGTTTCTCATATAATAATACTGAATAATATATATATATATACGTATGTGGCCTATATATTGTGGTGAAGTTTGGGGCCTGGTGGTACAAGGGAGATGGTGTAGTGGCATGATGACTCCACCTGATGGAGCCATAGAAACCTTCACACCAGGAATACAGCTGGAAGTGTACACACCTGATTCTAATACTCGTCAGTGGCCTATATCAGGGTTCAGCAGCAAAACAAAACATGGCAAATATTGTTATAAGCTGAAAGAATGCTGTATTGAATGTACGGTCACAGGGTACTGTTACTGTGATTTAGGGGCGACTTTGTACGGTGTGACACCGATTCATAAATGCATCACTCACTGCTTCTGGACAAAGCCGCGATATGCCCACCAAACTGGAATGGTGAGGTCGTTGTGAAATTGTGCCCAACCTTGAGAGCAAACGAGGTGCTTTGCGCGCTGAACATTCCCCAGGTGTGGTATGTCTGTCCACCCAGGTGTGAAGTACCTGCGGGGGAAAAACATGGAGGGAGACTGATGTGAGTGTTGGCTTTCTGTGGATTAAAACCTCTCTTTTATTGGAGAATCTGATTTTGGAACTGACCCGTGCATGACTGAGGACCTGGCCTGGATTTCTGTGGAAACTGGAACTGGATTCATTACGTTACCAATTCAGGTATAGTTCATTCATAAGTGAATGTACACTCCAAAATGAAGCAAGGTTTTACTTTCTATTCTATTTAAGGTAATATATTTATTTATTCTTAAAGAAATCAGTAGCCATTACAGGTGCGTCACAGGTACTGCACAGGTGTCCAACATGAACAGGAGAACAGTGCTCACTATCAGACTGCTTTGGTTACAGTGGGGACCGTATATCATGCTTTAAAATGGTGATATTATTAAACGGAAGAGCCTTACGTGGGATAACTCTGAAATTACCAAAATACAAGAGGCGCAAAAGCAAGAATATTCCATATATTAATCCACAGTGAGTGTAGAAACAGCCAGTGAAAGCAAAACTAAATTATAGACTTTGAACAGAGCACACAACAGCTTGTAGATCTGAGAAGGAATGGCATCCAGATTTTCTCACCTGGAAGAGGAGCTCTCCTGTCCTGTGTGCTCTGACATCTTCAGGGATCCTGTTGTCCTGAAGTGCAACCATAGCTTCTGTAAAGCCTGTCTGCAGCAGTTCTGGGGACAGAAGGGATCTCAAGAGTGCCCAGTTTGCAGGAGAAAAGCATCTTTGGATCCCCCTCTCCCTAACATGTCTCTGAGGTATACATGCAAGGCGTTCTCAAAGTTGAGAAGTGGGAGAGCTGCAGCAGGATCTGAAGAGCTCTGCAGTCTGCACAGTGAGAAACTCAAACTCTTCTGTTTGGAGGATGAAGAACTCGTCTGTGTTGAATGTTTAACACGACAACACAGAAATCATAACTTCTGTCCAATGGAGGAGGCTGCTCTGGAATGTAAGGTAAGAAAATGTATCATTCTCTTAATTAAAAGGTAAAGAAACAATTAACTCACTAATACAGCTCAGCCAAATTCATATTTTAAAATAATAATAATAATAATCTTCCAACAAAAACAAAGAACATTGAAATTTGTTAGCATTTACTGTAGTTTAGCCAGATTTAAAAAACGAACAAAAAAACATGACATAATAAGTAAGATGTTTTCTCTTCAATTTAGTTTGTTTGTGTGCATGGGTTTGAAATAGGCTGTTTGCAAATGCAAGCGTCTTATCACATACACACCTTTTTCCTTTTATTTTATGATAAAATCAAAATAATATTAAACCGAACGAGCCTGGATATCTACATTATTTAGTGCACGTTATGTGGCAAATGGCAGTTTGCTAGTTGGCTAACAATATTGGTACAATGTTGTTTCTCACCACCAGCGGGGGGGCGCAATTGCAGAGGCCGGTAAGGTCAATAAGGGGTGCTGTAGAACACAGACCCCCTGCAGTGAGTCATGATGAGACACACAAGCTGTGACCTGAGTCTCCATTCTGGCTCCCCTCTGTCTGAGCAGGGGCTCTTGTGCTGTCTGTGCAGGCAGTGAAGTTTACTGTCGGTCTGTTTCCTCAGTAAAGTGTGGACTGTGTCATTTCATTCCAGGAAAAACTCAGGACTGCACTGGCACCACTACAGAAGAAGCTGAAAGCCTTTAATAAAGTTAAACTAATCTGCGGTCAAACAGCAGAGCACATCAAGGTACTTCACTGATGCCTTTAAATCACTATATTGAAAATGCAGCATTGGATTGTGCTGAAATGATGGTGAATAATGTTTATTCCAGATCCAGGCCCAGCACACAGAGAGGCAGATAAAGATGGAGTTTGAGAAACTTCAGCAGTTCCTAAAAGATGAAGAGGCAACCAGGATAGCTGCACTGAGGGAGGAAGAGGAGCAGAAGAGTCAGATGATGGAGAAGATCGAAAAGATGACAGAAGAGATATCCTCCCTTTCAGAACAAATCAGAGACATAGAACAGGAGCTGGGAGCTGAAGACTTCTCATTCCTGCAGGTAAGACCTGTTCACTCTGGCTGTAGGAATCTCTATAATTCATAATTGTTGACACACATTCATTGATTTAATACATTATTCTTTAATCCATATATTCATGTATATTTTCAAATATCATTTCAAGGATCCTTATAAAGCAGTATATTTCCATTAAAATTGTGCTTTCCTATTTACAGGTTTAAACAAATGTGATGCTAACTTTTAGAAATACATTTTGTTTGTCATATTTCCATATAAATCACATTTATCAAATAACAGTCAGATATAAATATGATTATTGACACAATATTAATGGATTGAGTATGGGCTACAGTGATAATAATTCACTCTTTATTTCAGAGCTACGAGGATACAGAGAAAAGGTATGTAAACTCCAGCCTCACGTCTCCGTCTCATCAGGTTACCTATCAAAAATAGAACGCTACAATGCTAATAAACTATCAATGACATGTATGGAATAATAAGGAATGTCTTGTCACAGAAAAATGCTATATTTAATTCAAACTGAAAAGACAAATGGGGAATGGTGAAATAAATACATATAATAAATGCATTTCCCTCTAAATATAATATTAATACATATTGTGACAAACCCCGGGGAGTATGGAGTTGTCACGAAACCAAGCCAGATAATTAACGAGATTCACAACCAAAGGAATGAAATAATCACTTTATTATTATTAATAATCACTAATATTTTTAGTATATTTCCAGGGAAAGGGAAAAGGGGAGAGAGAGTCACTTGGGGTTTTCCGGGAAATCCTTAATCCGTGAGAATCGTCGGGGCTGATAGCTGGGGTCGGTACACAGACGCAGATTCTCACACGGTCCAGGGCGGGTTTTCCAGTAGGGTAGTCAGACGTTCCAAGTTCGTTTCACAAAGCGGGTTCTCCTATCCAAACAAATGATCAAACACTTAATTCACACAGCACTATTCCTTTCTTCTTTCTCTACTCACTCTCCTTGATTTCCCTTGCGGTACTCTCGCTGGCTGAGTGCTGCGCCTCTTTTTGTAGCATGGTCACTCAGCCCCGTGATTCCTTTCAGGTGTGCTGAGATTCTCCCCCGTTGCAGCTCGTTGAGCAGGAAGCCCTAATATGGGCATGGGGTGGAGCCAGCGTGCTGCCACATACCTGCCCTCTATAACCATTCCCCTCACTACTCCCTCCCGGCTGCCACACACCCCCCTCCTCAGCTCCGACCGGGAGGGAGGTGCGATCCAGCTTCCCAGCGCATCCCTCCGGGACAGCGCATCTGCATTCCCGTGGGCCGCTCCCGACCTGTGGATGACAGAGAAGGCAAATGGTTGCAGGGATAGGAACCAGCGGGTGACCCGTGCGTTGTTGTCCTTGTTCCTGGACATCCACACTAGTGGTGCATGGTCAGTGACAAGGGTGAAGTGCTGTCCCAACAAATAATATTTCAGCGTTTCCAGAGCCCACTTGATCGCCAAGCACTCCTTTTCCACCGTGGAGTATTTCTGTTCTCTGGGCAGCAGTTTACGGCTGATATAAGTAACGGGATGTTCCTCACCTCCTTGTAGTTGGGAAAGGACGGCACCCACCCCTGTCTCAGATGCATCTGACTGTACCACTAGTGGTTTGGTGAAGTCCGGGGTCACCAACACGGGTCCCGAGCACAGAGCTCCCTTTAGCGCCTGGAAGGCCTTCTCCGTCTCTGTGGTCCACGCCACCTTGTCTGGCAGCCGGCTTCGGGTCATGTCTGTCAGGGGGCTGGCTAGGGAGGAGAAGTGGGGAATGAAGCGCCGGTAATAGCTTGCGAGCCCTATGAAGGTGTGTACCTGCTTCTTGGTGCGGGGGCGGGGCCATTCCCGTATCGCGTCCACCTTCCTTACCTGGGGCCTCACGCATCCTCTCCCAATGGTGTACCCCAGGTAATCCGCTTCCTGCAGGCCTAGGCGACACTTCTTGGGGTTAGCAGTCAGCCCCGCCTCCCGCAGGGCTCGCAGCACCGCACTCACTTGTTCAAGGTGTTTTCCCCACTCCTCCCCGTGAATGATGATGTCATCCAGGTACGCGGCGGCGTAGTCTCGGTGGGGTCGGAGGACCCGGTCCATCAGCCTCTGAAAAGTAGGCGGGGCCCCGTGCAACCCAAATGGCAACATTCGGTAATGAAATAGGCCGTCTGGGGTGGCGAAGGCTGTCTTCTCTTGGGCCTCGGGTGCCAGGGGTACCTGCCAATAACCCTTAGTGAGGTCCAGGGTGCTCATGAATCTGGCCCTCCCCAGCACTCTATAAGTTCATCAATTCTGGGCATGGGGTAAGCGTCGAATTTAGATATGGCATTGAGCTGGCGGAAGTCATTACAGAACCGGATAGTTCCGTCTGGTTTGGGGACTAGCACAATGGGGCTACACCATTCGCTGCGCGACTCTTCGATGATCCCCACCTTCAGCATGGCCCTTACCTCCATTCGGACGGCCTCCCTCCTCGCCTCGGGAATGCGGTAGGGCCGCTGTTTCACCTTTTTCCCGGGCTCCGTTACTATCGAGTGCCGTGCCAGCTCCGTGTGCCCTGGCTCTTCCGAAAACACGTCCCGGTTCCTGCCGACCAGCTCGAGCATGTCCTGTCTCTGGGTCGGGTCCAGCTGCTCCCCCATTGGTACCCCCGTCGGCTCAATTTTTTCTGCCACCTGTGTTGGAGAGAGTGAAAAGAGAGCCTCCCGCGCAATCCATTTCTTTAGCAGGTTAATGTGGTATACTTTTGTCGGGGGTCTTCGTCCCGGCTGTCTCACTCTGTAATTAACTTCACCAACCTTTTCCATCACCTCATAGGGCCCGTTCCATCGGGCCAGGAATTTGCATTCGGAAGTGGGGACTAGCACCAGCACTTTGTCCCCGGGCGCAAACTCCCTCCGTTGCGCCCCCCTGTTGTAGACGCGTGCCTGTGCGGTCTGGGCCTCTGCCATGTGTTCCCTCACCAGGGGCCACAGGGTCGCCATCCGTTCTCTCACCTCCTCCACATGCTCCACCATAGTCCGATGGGGGGACGGCTGGTGCTCCCAGGCCTCCTTGGCGATGTCCAGTAGTCCACGGGGCCGTCTCCCGTACAGCAGCTCGAAGGGGGAGAAACCTGTGGATGCCTGTGGAACTTCTCGAATGGAAAACATTAAGAAAGGCAGCAATTGATCCCAGTTTTTACCGTCGGCCTCGATCACCTTTTTAAGCATGTGTTTTAAGGTCTGGTTAAATCTTTCTACCAGCCCGTCTGTCTGGGGATGGTACACCGATGTCCGCAGTTGGGTGATTTTCATCAGTTTGCACAGGTCCTTCATTATGCGGGACATAAAGGGAGTACCTTGATCGGTTAGGATCTCGCCAGGAAGCCCAACACGTGAAAACAGCAGCAACAACTCACGTGCAATGCCTTTTGTTGCCATGGTGCGCAGGGGAATAGCCTCTGGGTACCTGGTGGCGTAATCAAGTATCACCAGAATGTATTGGTGCCCTCTATTGCTTCTGGGAAGGGGTCCCACTAAGTCCATTGCGATCCTACTGAATGGGACCGAAATTATGGGAAGGGGAATCAACGGGCTCCGCAGGTGCGGCCGTGGCGCCACCTGCTGGCAGTCCGGACAGCTGCGACAGTAGTCCTCAACCGCTCTTTTCACTCCTGGCCAATAAAATCGCGCTTTAATGCGTTCCAGCGTCTTCTCCACTCCGAGGTGGGCTCCCAGCAGGTGTGAGTGGGCTAAATGTAACACAGAGGGAACAAACGGGCTGGGCACTAACAGCAACTCCATGCGTGCTCCCGCCTTCATTACTATTTGATACAACAGTCTGTCTTTGATTGCAAAATGGGGATATGTTAGCTGACTTACCCCATCCATCAGCCGGCCGTCCACCACTGACACCTGCTGGAGCGCGCTGGTCAGGTTGGGGTCCTCCAGCTGGGCCGTCCTGAAGCGCCCTGCCAGAGGGGCGGGCCCTGGTGTCGCTTCCTGGTCCATCGGGAAGAGGTCGCCCAGGCCCTTCTTCCTCCTCCTCCTCCTCCGGTGTGGTCCCCTTGACCACCCCTGGTGCCTCACTTGACTCCCCCTCGGGTAGTGGTTCGGTGGATGCGAGGGGTCCACCTCCTGGAACCCACACAGCCTGTCACCCCCTCGGTGAGGTCGTCTCACTCCCCGTTGGTCTCTTTGGCCCTGCACGCCACCAGCCAAGCTGACCCAGAGGGGGCGAAACACTGGGATGTCCCTGCCTATGATTACCGGCACCGGTAGGTCTGGCACAATTCCCGCGGGTCCAGTGTACTGCCCTTTTGTGGTCTGTAGGTGGAGAAGGGTGGTTGGGTACTTCCGGGTTTCCCCATGGATGCAGGTGACCCCCACTGTGCCCATCAGGTGTGGGAGCTGTGCGAATTCCAGTCGGACCAGTGTCACCGCACTTCCTGAATCCAAAAGCGCCGTGGTGTTCCTCCCAATGGCCCGCACAGGGGTGACTGGGGAAGTGCCGCTCTCCTCCGCCCAGCAGGTCATCAGCAGGCCGCACGGTCGTCCTGTGGCCACCTCACTGGCCGAGGCTGTGGGCATCGGGACGTCTTCACGCCGGGGGCAGTTCCACGATATGTGCCCTGTCTCACCACATACGTAACACTGCCTGCGGTCGGCATCACAACCGGGTCTTCTCGAGCTTGAGCTTCAGGGTTTCTCTGGCTGGGGTGGGGTCCTCGGTCCCGGGACGTTCTTTTGGACGCGTATAGGTTTCTACCTTCGTCGGGCGTCTGCTGTGGAGCACTCCTTGGGCCGCTTGATGTCCCTCTACCAGCTCCACGAGCTGGTCTGCACTCTGGGGGTTGGCCTGGCATGCCAGCTTCTTGGCGTCGAAGGGGAGGGAGCGCATGAACTTGTCGATGACCACCCTCTCGAGGGGTCCCAGCGTCTTCGGCTCCGAGATCAGCCAGCCCTTTGTCAGCCGAATGAGGTCATGCATCTGAGCCCTGGGGGATGCGGCGGGGTCATAGAGCCAGTCCTGGAACCTCTGGGCCCTGGTGATCAAGGTGTAGCCACACCTTTTCAGGATTTCCTCCCTCAGTTTGTTATATGTGGTCGTCTGGCCGCAGGTCAAATCCTGGTAGGTGTTCTGGGCCACACCGGATAGGAACGGCGCAATCAAGCTGACCCACTGGCCCTCCGGCCATTTCTCCCGCTGCGCGGTGCGCTCAAAGGTGAGAAGGTAGGTTTCCACGTCATCAGCTTCGGTTTGCTTCACCAAATATCTACCGGGGTCAGCCCGTCTCACCAGGTTGGCTGCCGCTTGTGCTTCCTGGGCGGTAATGAGTTGTTGGAGTTCGGCACGCATGACCGCTGTGTGCTGCTGCTGTTCAGCCATTAGCTGGTCATGCCTCACCTGCTGCCCCTCCATTTGTTGTTCATGCCTCACCTGTTGCGCTTGGTTGGTCGCTATGAGCTGCGCGATGAGGCCCTCAAAATTGCCACGAGATTCCATTGCTTTGGTTGTGCATTTATTATCTGGCTTTAGTTTGAATGTGTGCCCGCATTCTCCACCATATGTGACAAACCCCGGGGAGTATGGAGTTGTCACGAAACCAAGCCAGATAATTAACGAGATTCACAACCAAAGGAATGAAATAATCACTTTATTATTATTAATAATCACTAATATTTTTAGTATATTTCCAGGGAAAGGAAAAGGGAGAGAGAGTCACTTGGGGTTTTCCGGGAAATCCTTAATCCGTGAGAATCGTCGGGGCTGATAGCTGGGGTCGGTACACAGGCGCAGATTCTCACACGGTCCAGGGCGGGTTTTCCAGTAGGGTAGTCAGACGTTCCAAGTTCGTTTCACAAAGCGGGTTCTCCTATCCAAACAAATGATCAAACACTTAATTCACACAGCACTATTCCTTTCTTCTTTCTCTACTCACTCTCCTTGATTTCCCTTGCGGTACTCTCGCTGGCTGAGTGCTGCGCCTCTTTTTGTAGCATGGTCACTCAGCCCCGTGATTCCTTTCAGGTGTGCTGAGATTCTCCCCCGGTGCAGCTCGTTGAGCAGGAAGCCCTAATATGGGCATGGGGTGGAGCCAGCGTGCTGCCACATACCTGCCCTCTATAACCATTCCCCTCACTACTCCCTCCCGGCTGCCACAATATATTTAGAGTGAACCTTATAAAATATGTAATCAATGATGAAATGAATATTTCCCATCTAATATAAATCCATCCCACACTCCTGTGTGTGTGTCCCTCAGTGGGGTCGGGCTGCTTCATATCTGGCAGCCAGTGGGGCTGTGTGGCAGAATGCAGGGAAGGATGGAGCCATTTTCTTATAGAATGAAGATCTCATGTTGATGCTTGTAAATAATCCTCTATTGTAATGAACCCAACCCCACAGCACAAGTGACTCCTGAATGTTATTGCAGAGCCCAGTGCACACTGCAGGATCCAGAGAAGGTCTCAGGAGCGCTGGTTGATGTGGCCAAGCACCTGGGCAATCTGAAATACAGAGTGTGGGAGAAGATGCTGGGGACTGTTCAATACAGTGAGTACTGGGGGCAAGGAGTTCCACATTCTCACTGTACAGGGGGAATCTTCAGCATCCTCTCCACAAGCTGATAAACCTAGTCAGAGTCATATTGGTCCTGTCTGTGTAAGAGCCCTGGAGTGGAGAGACTGAGCGCCAGTCCTTAATCTCACTGGTGCTCATAATAAGATGCTGCTTTAAGAGTGATTACTGTATTTAAGGGGAAGAACAGGAGCTACACAAATACTGACAGGCTTTGTTTCTCCTTCCAGTGATTATAGAACTTTTGAAGACAGGAACTATTGCTAGCTTTTCATACTGGTATTTCTCTCACACATGAATTTGGCATTGTAATAGTAGTTTTTCTGAAACCCAGTTTATATAAATAGGAGTCCATTGTGTGTGACAGTCTCCCTTTGTGCAGATCAGTGCTGATGTCTCATTCTTTACACCTTCAGCTCCTGTGATTCTGGACCCAAACACAGCACATCCCAAACTCTCATTGTCTGAGGATCTGACCAGTGTGAGATTCAGAGATGAGAGACAACAGGTTCCTGGTAATCCAGAGAGGTTTGATGAGTTGTGGGAATGTGTGCTGGGCTCTGAGGGATTGAGCTCAGGGAGACACTGCTGGGATGTTGAAGTGGGGGATGCCCGTTACTGGGTGTTGGGTGTGGCTAAAGAGTCCATCAGTAGGAAAGGGCGCTTCCCTCTGTGCCCAGCAGGAGGAATGTGGAGTATAATGAAGATCGATGAGAAATACACAGCATGGACCTCCCCACCCACAGCCCTCACAGTGCAGAGGAAGCCCCAGAGGATCAGAGTGCAGCTGGACTGGGACAGGGGGGAGGTGTCATTCTCTGACCCCAGCGAGACCCCCCTCTCTTCACTTTTAAACACTCGTTCACTGAGAGGGTGTTTCCATTATTCAGCTTTGGTGGACTGTGTTCAGCTTTACACTCCCCATCTCGTCCTCTCCAGATCTGTCCACTGAAGGTGTTTCTAACTCTGGAATAACACTCTGTTTTTTAAGAGCTTTTTATAAATAATTTATTTCTCATTCTTATTTCTGGTCTGTATTTAGAACATTTAGAATGGTCTCATCTATGGCCAGTCCTAGATTATATGGGATTTAATTTAAAAAAATTGTTTCTGATTTTTTTCCAGTTTTTCTCCCAATTTGGTAGCCAACTATACCATCCGTTTCTTTTTCAATTTACCCTCCCCCACAAACTCGCTGCCTGCCTCCACGGGATGAACTAATATCTTGAGGCAACGTTCGCCTCCTCCGAGACGAAACTCGCCAAACCCTGTTTACGAGATTGCCCTACAGTTCCTCGGCAAGCTCGTGCCAGCTCTCCCTCCCCCTTCCCCCTGGGGTGGACAGCCAAACGCCGCCCCCCGATCGGGGCGCCCCACCAGGGCTGGTCTGATACAGTCGCGTTTCGAACCGCGACCGTGATAGGCAGCTCACACTCGTAAAGGACCAGCCAATAGGAGTGCCTAGAGGCACCCGTCAAGACTGTCCACCATCTCCCATGTTATTTGCCTTCTCCTGAGAACCCCTGGCACAAGCGCTACAGCAATCTCAACATATTCAGCTGCTCTCCTTTGAGTCTCCACTACATATCACTGTGGTTCTGTGTGGCTCAGTTGGTAGAGCACAGCGTTGGCAACGCTTAGGTTGTGGGTTCAATCCCCACTGGGGCCACATATACTGAAAATGTATGCATTCACTACTGTAAGTCGCTTTGGATAAAAGCGTCTGCTAAATGGCGTATAAAAATATCACCAAATTTCCCTCCCCCGGGATTAATAAAGGATATTCTATTCTATCTCATTATTTTTTCACAACATTTCACAGTCTCTTCCAAATGTCCTTAATACTTATAGTGCCATCTGAAGTTATCAAATGAATTGGTTAAATTTGGTTGAGCCAAACCTGGACTGTGTGTATAAGTTAAAGGACAAATCATTAAAGAACTTGTTGGTGAAAATTGATCAAGAGATTGGCTGTAAAGAAAACCCAATACACAGTGGGTCCTCCAGGACCAGGATTGAGAACCACTGTCCTAGACTGTCACCAGTGTGTCTCCCAGGTGTGTGCTGAAGTCTCTCTCTCCAGTGCAGTATGAGTGTAGACAGAGACAAATACGCCACTCATACGCTGGGTTTCGGTTGATTCCAGATTCACTTCAGGTGATCTGAGATCATTTGAGAAATGCGGATAAGCCCAATGTCCCACAAATGACAGTGTGAACTCTGAAAGTGAAGGAAATGTCTGCAGTCATACTCCCTCTGGCCACAAGCGCTGCTGAGGATGGATGATGCCCTGGGTCTACCAGATGTGTGGAGTGTGAGAGTACGAGGGTTACCGTCTCACTTGCCGCTCTCAGCAGTGCGGTGCTTTGGGTTTTTATTAACGACAGATTTAATCAAAACCTGAATCAAAACCTACACGAGAGAGCCCGCAACCCTGCGAATAGTACAAAATGGAGAGTGGCAGGATTTCGTTTCTCCATCTACTGCTACCGAAGCAATGGGATCAATGACAGAGGTGCGTCTTTTAATTTTTGTATTTTTCTGTCTAATCCGATGCGTGCCTCTGTCTGATGTGATCTATTTTCGGAGCGACTCGTGCTACATGGGAACTTTTTTGCTTAAAACTGCTAGATGCTTCAGATTATATGACATGTATATATTTCATAGAGAGCTGGTGCAGGGCAATCTTAAACCTTAAGGATTCTCTGTTCATAATTGTTATAGCTACCTTGTATAGGCAAGCTCCGGCAGCACAATAAACTTGACTCTCTCGGCCTAAACTGACAGGTGCTATTGACGTTATGAACTCTGTGCCTGAGTGACTCAATGCTCTCCACTGTGCACAGGGGATGCTAAACAGGTGTTGAGATTGACATCTTTTTTTTTGTGAAATGGTACTGGCATATACCTAATATTCCCTACAGTCCAAGGCGATAAAGGGATAGCCCGCTAGTTACTATAATCTTTTCTTCCCTATCAATTGATCTATATATTAAATGTTTAGCTATCCTGGTTTTGCATATAATGAAGTGCAATGGAAGTTTTAATGTGAAGGGATTGAATATTCCTCACAAGTGAACAAGTGTCCTGGATCTCCTCCAGATGAAGGGCATCGACTTGGCGTTTATCCAACTTGCTGCGTAGTGATTCTGTGCTGACGCTTCCAGGAGCAGTGCTGCTCTACTAACTAGAACAGATTCATAATGGCTTTGTAAATGGCTCTTAAGGAAGGGGGCTGTCGTTCAGTGTGCGTTTCTATGGCTTGTTGCTGACTCTGGAGATACAGTTAGAGAACAATATCACCCCTTTGTGTGAGTGTGCACTCTGTTCTTCAGACTGGGACAGGTTTGTACATTTACATTTACATTTTGGCATTTAGCAGATGTTCTTATCCAGAGTGACAAGATGTGTCATAGTCCGCGCTAGTAATACAGTAATAGACATAATTGTTGGCAGCTGCATACCATACCTGTAACACAGGGAAGGAACATTTAAAACAAAATCTTCTTTGGACAGTCATCAATATAGATACATATTACAACATGCAGTATTAAACATGAAAGCAGTGGTGATGACAATTAGTAAACTGTACAGAGTCAGTGGTAGTGGAGTCTGAAGAGGTGGGTTTTGAGTCTCTTGCGGAAGATGGCCAGTGATTCCGCGGTCCTGACCGAGTGTGGAAGGTCGTTCCACCACCAAGGGGTCAGAGAGAACAGAGAGGACAGAGAAGAGGCGAGACCGTGAGGAGCGGGTGCCTGGGGCCTGGAGGGATGGGGCAGTCAGTTTACATTTACATTACATTTTAAGCATTTAGCAGACGCTCTTATTCAGAGCGACTTACAAGATGTGCATAAATACATGGTAGGAACAATCATAGTTAGTGCAAGAGATCAGTGCAGTAATACAGAGGAGGTAGAACGGAGGGGTCTGGTTGGGGTGTAGGGTGTGATGAATGTGTGGAGGCAGGAGGGAGCAGGTCCTCTAGCAGCTTGATAAGCCAGCACCAGTTTGTGAAACCCATCGACGAGCAGAGGAGCTTCAGCCCACCATAGCGTCCTGGTTATAGAGGAAACTGAGACTCAAAGCACTGCAAGAGCTTTTTATCAGTTACTTGTATGAAGGACAAGCACTGCATTGTTACTGAGCAAGATGATGGAACATCATCAAATAATAGCTTGTACTGTAAGAAATAAGAAAATAAACAGTTTTTAATTTGAAATTCTATTATTCCCCAAGAAAATAGGTTTTTAATAATTGAATAATATTCATCCAGAGTTGGTGATGTTTGGGGCCTGGTGGTACAAGGGAGATGGTGTAGTGGCATGATGACTCCACCTGATGGAGCCATAGATACCTTCACACCGGGAATACAGCTGGAAGTGTACACACCTGATTCTAATACTTATCAGTGGCCTATATCAGGGTTCAGCAGCAAAACAAAACATGGCAAATATTGTTATAAGCTGAAAGAATGCTGTATTGAATGTACGGTCACAGGGTACTGTTACTGTGATTGCTTTAGGGGTGACTTTGTACGGTGTGACACCGATTCATAAATGCATCACTCACAGGTTCTGGACACAGCCGCGACACGCCCACCAAACTGGAACCAACGTGCCGGGGAGGTCGTTGTGAAATTGTGCCCAACCTTGAGAGCAAACAAGGCACTTTGCACGCTGAACATACCCCAGGTGTGGTATGTCTGTCCACCCAGGTGTGAAGTACCATGGAGGGAGACTGATGTGAGTGTTGGCTTTCTGTGGATTAAAATCTCTCTTTTTTGATTGGAGAATCTGATTTTGGAACTGAGGTGTACGATCAAAACCTGGAAGGAAATTAATTTTTTTAAGACTTTAATCCATAGGCATTACAGGTGCGTCACAGGTACTGCACAGGTGTCCAACATGAACAGGAGAACAGTGCTCACTATCAGACTGCTTTGGTTACAGTGGGGACCGTATAACCTGCTTTCAAATGGTGATTTTATTAAAACGGAAGAGCCTTACATGGGACAACTCTGAAATTCCCAAAAGACAAGAGGTGCAAAAGCAAGAATATTCCATATATTAATCCACAGTGAGTGTAGAAACAGCCAGTAAAAGCAAAACTAAATTATAGACTTTGATCAGAGGCCAGTTCAGGCACACAACAGCTTGTAGATCTGAGAAGGAATGGCATCCAGATTTTCTCACCTGGAAGAGGAGCTCTCCTGTCCTGTGTGCTCTGACATCTTCAGGGATCCTGTTGTCCTGAAGTGCAGGCACAGCTTCTGTAAAGCCTGTCTGCAGCAGTTCTGGGGACAGAAGGGATCTCGGGAGTGTCCGGCTTGCAGGAGAAAAGCATCTTTGGATCCCCCTCTCCCTAACATGTCTCTGAGGTATACCTGTGAGGCGTTCTCAAAGTTGAGAAGTGGGAGAGCTGCAGCAGGATCTGAAGAGCTCTGCAGTCTGCACAGTGAGAAACTCAAACACTTTTGTTTGGAGGATGAAGAACTCGTCTGTGTTGAATGTCTAACAAGAAGACATAGAAATCATAACTTCTGTCCAATGGAGGAGGCTGCTCTGGAATGTAAGGTAAGAAAATTGATCATTCTCTTAATTAAAAGGTAAAGAAACAATTAACTCACTAATACAGCTCAGCCAAATTAATATTTTAAAATAATAATAATAATAATAATGATGTTATGACCATTCCACCAAAAACAAAGAACACTGAAATTTGTTAGCATTTACTGTAGCTTAGCCAGATTTTTTTTTAAACCTGTCACGCAAAGCATGAAATAATAAGTAAGATGTTTTCTCTTCGATTTATTTTGTTTGTGTGTGCATGAAATAGGCTGTTTGCAAATGCAAGCGTCTTATCACATACATGCCTTTTTCCTTTTATTTTATGACAAAAACAAAATAATATTAAACTGAACGAGCCTGGATATCTACATTATTTAAAATGATTACCTTTCTAAACATTTTTGAAGATATGTCACAGAAATAATTGAATACACTGCATCACCATTTCTGCATCAATAAATCAACACTTTTAATATTTTACATTCTGACAGTATCTACAGTGACCTTTGTCCCCAGGCCTGATTCAACCTGAACCGCGCCTACCTGTATGTCACATGACTGATAGAGAGAGATGAGGGGGGGGGGAACACACACACACACCATTCATGTTCTACAGTAAATTAATAATGTGCCTCAGTCAAACTTGTCCATGGTTGATCAGGCCCATGGTTTATGTCCTCTTTAAGTCTGGTGCTTCCATCCACAGAAGCTGAGGGAAGTCTGAGGAGAAAGTTGCTCTAATAAGTTTGATGTGTGTATACCAAATCCTGCACATTATGTAGGAATTGGCAGTTTGCTAGTTGGCTAACAATATTGGTACAATGTTGTTTCTCACCAACAGCGGGGGGATGCAATTGCAGAGGTCGGTAAGGTCAATAAGGGGTGCTGTAGAACACAGACCCCCTGCAGTGAGTCATGATCAGACACACAAGCTGTGAACTGAGTCTCCATTCTGGCTCCCCTCTGTCTGAGCAGGGGCTCTTGTGCTGTCTGTGCAGGCAGTGAAGTTTACTGTCGGTCTGTTTCCTCAGTAAAGTGTGGACTGTGTCATTTCATTCCAGGAGAAACTCAGGACTGCACTGGCACCACTGCAGGAGAAGCTGGAAGCCTTTAATGAAGTGAAACTAATCTGTGATCAAACAGCAGAGCACATCAAGGTACTTCACTGATGCCTCTAAATCACAGTATTGAAAATGCAGCATTGGATTGTGCTGAAATGATGGTGAATAATGTTTATTCCAGAGCCAGGCCCAGCACACAGAGAGGCAGATAAAGATGGAGTTTGAGAAACTTCAGCAGTTCCTAAAAGATGAAGAGGCAGCCAGGATAGCTGCACTGAGGGAGGAAGAGGAGCAGAAGAGTCAGATGATGAAGGAGAAGATTGATAAGATGACAGAAGAGATATCCTCCCTTTCAGAACAAATCAGAGCCATAGAACAGGAGCTGGGAGCTGAAGACCTCTCATTCTTACAGGTAAGCAATATTCACACATAAACTAAACATCTGGTCAATTAAATAATTGTACATAAAGCAGCTTTATCAATGTCAGATATTAATGTCATTAATAATAATAATTCAACTTTTTATTTCAGAGCTGCAAGGACATAGAGAAAAAGTATGTGAACAACAGTCTCTCTCCCTCTGATTTTCCAGTGTTGTACCATTTTATCAAGTATGTTTTATATGGAAAGTCTAATGATTTTTTTCAGACTTTAAAAATGCATTGGGTAAAATGATATCATGACTATGTTGAATATCACGCCTGAATATTGTTGCAGAGCCCAGTGCACACTGCAGGATCCAGAGAAGGTCTCAGGAGCGCTGATTGATGTGGCCAAGCACCTGGGCAATCTGAACTACAGAGTGTGGGAGAAGATGCTGGGGACTGTTCAATACAGTGAGTACTGTGGGCAGGGAGTTCCACATTCTCACTGTACAGGGGGAATCTTCAGCATCCTCTCCACAAGCTGATAAACCCAGTCAAAAGTAAAAAACAAAAACAAAGTTACACTAATTATCAATCAGGTGTTAGAATAAGGCATCATTCATTTAGTGTAAAGTCTATGGCTATAAAACGTACAAAAATATTGATGTTGACTACAGCAGCAATGCTATATTTAAAAAAAAAAAAGTCTTGCAGAAACTTTGGTGGGTGACTTCACTGCGCCAGTGGCCTCTGTTATATGGGGTGTGGATTGTGGCCTCCAATAGCTTTGCCAGTCTCTTAGTCTCTCAGTCACCTGCACAGGCATATCAGTGACTTGTCTAGGAATCCCAGTGGGTGACTCAGTCACCTCCTTCAGCCTATCATTGGCCATGTCACTGACCTCCGTTGACACATCAGAAGCTGCCTTCGACCAATCATTGGCCCCATTTTTGGCACTGCTATTAAATCCAACAACATTACAACCACTGTCAAATATATTGTAAAACTATAAATGAGTTTACTATCATAAAAACATACACTTAATCGGCCTCATTTATCAAGCACTATACAGATGCAGATTCCTTTGAACATTTACACGTGAAAATGGGGATTTATCAAAGTTTTCGGGAGTCCAACTTGTTCGGACATGCGAAGGAAATTGACAAAAACCTGAGACCCACAACGCAGTGTGTGTAAACTGAGCCAGAGAACCACTCCGCAGTTTGTCTTTTAACTCTTTCAATTGATGAAATTGATCACTTTTATTGATGAAATTGGTCATTAAATAGGCTTCTTTGATCATAAGATCACTATGATGAGCGTGCTCGCTAGATTGTTAGCGTTACTGCTGGCAGGGAAAAATAGGCTGCCAGTGGTCTGTCAAACGGGTTTTGGCTATAGTTCAGTGTGCACTCCTGTGCCAATCAGCATGTCCTATCCGTGTAGGTGGAAGTTGACTAGTGCCGATTTAAAGTCAGTTTAGCTTTTTTCAGAATGGTTAAGATTAGGATTTGGGTGTATAATTATCTGATGATGTATTATGTGCTTAGGGGCAACCTCAGCCTTGAACTGTCATATGACTGAGCCAGTTCAACCCGCGGGGCAAAGAATGAACCAGCGGCAACATTGGCATTACAATCACTTTCATAAAATCCTCTACTTGATCTATCACAGGGGTCGCAACATTTGCTTCGGTTAGGTCTGCTAGTACCAACAGTTCTCCCACTAAAAGGCACAAAAAATCTCACACATATCCGGTGCAGGGGGTGAGGGGGGGGGGGCGGGGGCACCATATTCAAAACACCTCAGCAGGCAAAAGCAATCAAGCGAAGTTGAACCACCAATCGAGTGTTAGATCCCACCCACTGGCTTTTATGGATGATGTTGACAGATTTAATTATTTCCCATTTCACACCACAGACAATATTAATGAATGAATTAAATATAGATATAAATAATGACATTGGAAATAAACAATTAAATATTTGACATTTATTTATTTATGTTGGCATTTCACTCAATTTAATTAATGAATATTGGTACATGATGTTCTCCGTGCAGAAATACTGACAGGCTTCTTACAATGATTAAAGCAATTCCCATTACATCTGTTATGATAATTTTGTAGCTTTTTAAAATGGGGTGACTGTCATAATTGTTTGAAGTTGTAAATTTCACTTTTAAAGCCTAGTGTATATTGTCTTAGGAGTCCATTGTGTGTGACAGTCTCCCTTTGTGCAGATCAGTGGTGATGTTTCATTCTCTACACCTTCAGCTCCTGTGATTCTGGACCCAAACACAGCACATCCCAAACTCTCACTGTCTGAGGATCTGACCAGTGCGAGATACAGAAATGAGAAACAACAGGTTCCTGATAATCCAGAGAGGTTTGATCAGGGGTGGGGCTGTGTGCTGGGCTCTGAGGGATTCAGCTCAGGGAGACACTGCTGGGATGTTGACGTGGATGAGCGTTACTGGGTGTTGGGCGTGGCTAAAGAGTCTGTCAACAGGAAGGGGGGCATCACACTGAGCCCAGAAGGAGGAGTGTGGAGTATAAGACAGGGTAACAGGACATACACCGCCCTGACCTCCCCACCCACAGCCCTCATGGTGAAGAGGAAGCCCCAGAGGATCAGAGTGCAGCTGGACTGGGACAGGGGGGAGGTGTCATTCTCTGACCCCAGCGAGAACACTCCTCTCTACACTTTTACACACTCATTCACAGAGAGGGTGTTTCCGTTCTTCTGTTCTGGTTTTGTGCACATCTTTCCACTGAAGCTGTCTGCAACGGCGGAATAACGCTGCGAAGCTAAAGATCAGGTTTTAAAAAAAGATTGTATTTTGTCCCGTCTGACCAGATTAATGAAAATATTTGCGGATAAAAATGTCATTAAATGTCCTTAAGAGCATGTTTTATCCAATTATTTTTAATAAAAGCAAAACAATATATTGATTTGTGATATATATAGATAACTTTGTCAGTTTAATATTGTGACTAAAGAAATGTACTTTCTCATTCCTTGAGGCTACCTGGATCAGACTACGGGGGGGTATGAGGAGTATGCTGGGCCAGCGGCCGGCTGTCAAGCTGGTATTTGTTACAGCCAATCTATTAAGGTTGTTGATAGCATGTGTGTAAATTCTACCATAATTTTGTCCCCTTAAAACTTATTTTCAGACAATGCAGGTTTGGCTCATTGACAATTTCTCTGTCATTGATCTTGTTTTGTTTTCTGCAAACGGTTCAGTTTCAGTGGCCAGGCGTCCTCGCTTTCAAAATGTAGGCTCCCACCGATTTATCTTCCCTGTGCAAAATGGTTATCCTTGTGTAACTCCGTGCAGGTGCCTCTAGTGCGTCATGTGAACTCATTGTTGGGGGTTTTCTGTGCTCCACAGGACTTTTTGAGCTTTATTTCCCCAAGCGATACCACTGATGAGACTTTCCCCTGCTTTTGGACTATTTGAAACAGTCAGAGTTTAACCACAATGTCTTATTTGGGCAAAAAAAAATTCTTTATTTTTCCCCATTTTTCTCCCAATTTTTAGTAGCCATTTATACCCTCTTTTTTCATGTCGATTATCCCCCCCCTTCATATTGAGAGCTCGCTGCCGTAGTCCTGAGACCGGTAGTGACATGCGGTGGAGCACCGCCTCTTCCAAGCCGGAACTCGCCAAGCCATCAGCGTAATTCCGGTATGCGCACAGGGCCACTCCTATACGCAGCGACCTCGTATTGCCTTCCCTCCCTCCACCCTGGGGCGGACAGCCAATTGCCACCCCCTAGTGGCACTCCCGGCCAGAGCCGAAACTGGCGCGGCCTGGTGGAATCAAACCCCGGTCGCAGTGGGCAGCGTCGGATATTCTACTGCTACAGCACCCAGGAGGCCCTTGGGCAAGGTTATGATGGTGCCGGTAACGTGAGTGGCAGGGTTAGGGTTAGGGTTAGGTTAGTACAAGCATGCATTAAAGAGCCACGCCGCAGCTGAATTGTCTTATTGCACTGGTAGATGTATCACTAGAGCACACTAAGTGGCCCTTTTTTGCAGTTTTCTGCACCAAAACTGTCAAGCATATTTCATCGTTTTTAGAACATATGCAGATGAATGGAGTGTGGGATGGGGCATTGGTGTAAGGGTTTACTTTGTTAGGCATAAATAGCTTTTATGTTAGTGTGGCACTATCAGTCAGTTTTTACCATTTCTGTTTCGAACTGGCTAAGGGATTACAATCAGAACTCTTTATTTGTTCCACACTCCAGAACAACAGGTGGCAGTGTTTATGATAGTTTTTTGTGACCCACCAATTAATCCAGAAAAGGAGAAGCACTTTAACAACTAAAATATTAAAGAAAAGAAAAGAAAGGTCTGGGTGCATGGGCCAGCAGTGTGGGGAGAGCAGACTGACTCCTGATGGATGCTGCAGGCCGTAGTGATGTGAAGTCGGCTCTTCTTCTGCAGACAGAACAGAGAGGCATTCCATAGAGCAGGGGTGCCCAAACTGTCCTTGAATGAGTCCTAGGGATCTTATACATTAAAGAAACCTTGCCTGGTTTACACATCCTTGATAACATTGTGATCATTGTCATTATTAGTATGTTTATATTGTGCTAAACAGCTACATGTTACATTATTGAAACACAATATCATGACAACATGAATAAGAATTGCTTCTATGTACTAGTGTTAAATAACCACTGCAGTGCAGCCCACGGTGGGTGTTAGATTAAGGTGTAAGGCGTTAAACATTTTATTGAATAGGGGTTCCCTGCTGTAGAGTGAGTTTGCTGGTCCCTGCTGTAGAGTGAGTTTGCTGGTCCCTGCTGTAGAGTGAGTTTACTGGTCTCTGCTGTAGAGTGAGTTTGCTGGTCCCTGCTGTAGAGTGAGTTTGCTGGTCCCTGCTGTAGAGTGAGTTTGCTGGTCCCTGCTGTAGAGTGAGTTTGCTGGTCCCTGCTGTAGAGTGAGTTTGCTGGTCTCTGCTGTAGAGTGAGTTTGCTGGTCTCTGCTGTAGAGTGAGTTTGCTGGTCTCTGCTGTAGAGTGAGTTTGCTGGTCTCTGCTGTAGAGTGAGTTTGCTGGTCCCTGCTGTAGAGTGAGTTTGCTGGTCCCTGCTGCTGGTCTCTGCTGTAGAGTGAGTTTGCTGGTCTCTGCTGTAGAGTGAGTTTGCTGGTCTCTGCTGTAGAGTGAGTTTGCTGGTCTCTGCTGTAGAGTGAGTTTGCTGGTCCCTGCTGTAGAGTGAGTTTGCTGGTCCCTGCTGTAGAGTGAGTTTGCTGGTCCCTGCTGTAGAGTGAGTTTGCTGGTCCCTGCTGTAGAGTGAGTTTGCTGGTCTCTGCTGTAGAGTGAGTTTGCTGGTCTCTGCTGTAGAGTGAGTTTGCTGGTCTCTGCTGTAGAGTGAGTTTGCTGGTCTCTGCTGTAGAGTGAGTTTGCTGGTCTCTGCTGTAGAGTGAGTTTGCTGGTCTCTGCTGTAGAGTGAGTTTGCTGGTCTCTGCTGTAGAGTGAGTTTGCTGGTCTCTGCTGTAGAGTGAGTTTGCTGATGCCACGTGAGGCCACGTACACCTGCAGGATGTACAGGGTCTGTCATACTGCTGAAAACCACAACATGCGCGTTAGCTGTGAGAATGAAGGGAGTGCAGTTTTACCTCAGCAGATTTAGACTTGTGTCATGACAGGGTTCCCTCAGGACCAAGTCTTCTTGCACTGCCTCAGTTCACACTGGCTTTCCTTTCACTATTTTTCCTATTGCAATCGTTTTACAGTCAATCACCCAATCGATCAACATTTAGTTTGTATAACGCCATTTACAAACAGGTCATCCTACAGCACTTCACAATGGACATGGTAATTAAAAAACAGAAAAAAAATCAATTTCAGCCATTATCAAGAAAAACTGGAAAATGATTCCCTGACCCCTTAAAAGGCGGTGAATGATAGAGAAAGAATCACTGATCACTAAACACAAACATACAGCGGAAATAGGCCAGCACTTTTTATGCACTTTTGTGCCCCTAACCTCAAGTGATCTAATAAAATGTTATTCAGATTTTATGAGATCAGTTAGGTTTTAATACTGAGGTGAGAAGAAAAACAACCTCTACTGGGGTCACAGAAAACCTGCAATTAGCTTACAATGATGCCATCTAGGGGCCAATGCTTGCTTGTAATGCATTATTGCATGGCCTTCGGAACTAACAAACTAAATATTGATCAAACAGAATCTCCCTGTTAATGTTGAATAAAGACAGAGATTACACACATTCCATGAGTGGGGATTAAACCCACAATTGCTGGGTGGGTGACCCCAGCACATTTACCCCTTGAGCCACTCCTGAGCTCTTGCTCAAATAACTCATAGTTAACTCTACAATCTGAAAAGCCAACGGAGAAAAAGCATATTCAGGAAAGCAGGGATTTGATCCCGGGTTGTTCTGATGGAAGAAAGGTTCCATAATTACTTGAGCTAATTCTCCAGCAAGGAACATTGCTTGTCCATCATAGATGAACCTCCACTTTTGAGCTCCAATTGGAAACAAGTGGACAAACTGAAAGACGGGGACTTGAACCCTGGTCCACCTGAATTAATTTGGTAATTCAGAAATACCTTGTATCACATCCTAACATTCTCGCTGCAGATATTAAAGTGAAGTATTTTGATTTTTCCTGCTACTGGTGTGCTGTGTCTTCATTGGTGAAGAGACTAGTCATCCCACATGCGCAGGGGGAAGGGGCCGAAGGGGGGGATACTAAGAAACTGTCAAGAGGCGAAGCTCCAGGACACAGAGCCAACTTCATCTACTGATGGCTCCTCCCCCTTCCACTGCATCCAAGCAATGTGCCCACACCTGGCTTCAATCACCTCATTAAGGCCTAATTAAAGAGTGCCCACACCTGGCTTCAATCACCTGGTTAAGGCGTGGGGGGAGAAGGAGAAGTGTTGGTTGTGTGAGAGGAGTGGTTGAGTTGGAGAGATAGTACTGTATTCTTGTGTATGACCTGTTTTTTGGGTGACTGCCTGTTTTTGCGTTTTTGAATCTGCCATACTTTTAGTAGTAAACAGTTAGTAAATTCCACATACACACACACGTACAAAGTATTACACATGCTAAGGGTTACAAAAAGGGTCTCCTATGATCTCGGTCCATAATACACTTGTCTTTACAGTCACAAAGCATTTCATTCATCTTTTGATTTGATCTTCATTAAACTTTAGAGCATTGGTCACTCTTAAGGATACTCCCATTTTATAGTCATCATTTTCATGCTATCCATTTCCAGCTTTTACAAAATCATTTGTCTGCTGCCTTGCATAAAATCACAAATAAGTTGTTGTTGGTGTTGAGGAATTTACTTCACTGCCATTCACTTCGCTATAAGACACGTAACAGAGAGGACCTGGCTGTGGTGTGGGGGAATGATTACTGTATCCTCAAGCTATAGTTAGGGGTTCAAGCCCCAGCACCTTGCTTCTGTTTTCATTGCATTTATGAGGTCTCACCATAACTATGAGAAATCTGAAAGAGCAGAGATACCTGTGGCATTGATGAATGTTGGAGGTTCGAGCACCGGAACTTCCTTTATGTTTGTCTTGTGTTAGTGTCCTCTCGCCTTATCTTTGAGATGGCTGTGCCATGGGTGAATGAGCACCGTCTCCCCAGGCTGACGTTCGGGGTTAGAGCCCAGGTGCTTCTGTTCTCTTTCTCTTGTGTTTATGAGGTCTCATCTTACTTTTTCTATAATCTGGGAAATAGTGGGGGAGAATGCTCTCGGTCACCCAAACCAGAGATACTGGGTTTGATCCCCAACCCTTCCATTCTGTTTTTCTTACATTAATGAGGTCTCACCTTAACTTCACTATGCAACACACAAAAAACCTGAGGTGCTCTTGGTGTGGGGGAATGATCGCTGTTTCCAGGAGTCAAAGTTTGGGGATTGAGCCCAGACTCTCTGTTTTTCCTTTATCTTGTATTTATAAGGTCTCACCTTAAATTTGCTGTTAGGTATTCTCATGTGTGGAGATGATGTGGTGTGGGTTATGATCTCTATTTTTTGACCTGCAAGTACTGGGTTCTATCCCTGGCCTTTCTGTTCTATTTTACTTGCGTTCATGAGGTCTGACCTTAACCTTGCTAAGAGACAGAGAGCAGGAAGGAGATGACTGTGGTGTAGGTGAATGATAGCTGTCTCCTGCAGCTGATGTTTGGGGTTCAAGCCCCAGCACTTCCCTTCTATTTATGTTGTGTATATGAGGTCTCGCCTTACCTTCACTGTTAGACATGCCAAAGAGCAGAGGGGGCTGTGGTGCAGGAGAATTACAGCTGTCTCCTGAAGCTGATGTTTGGGGTTCAAGCCCCATCACTTCCATTCTCTTTATCTTGCATTTATAAGGTCTGGCCTTAATTCCCTATAATACATGAGAAGGAGCAGAGAACACAGGTAAAGGAGCTGTGGTGCAGGAGAATGATCGCTGTCTCCTAAAGCTGATGTTTGGGGTTCAAGCCCCTGACTGCCTCCTTTCTCTTTGCTCAGATTTTGTCAGGTGTAGCGTTTAAGTTTGCTGAAAGACAAAGGATGTTTGTGAAGGACTCTGTGGTGCAGGTGGTAGAGCTCCAGATTACGATGCAGGAGGTTGGCGGTTCGAATCCACATGCCTGTCCTGAGCAACAGGAGGTCCCCAGGGTGGGGGGAGATGTGTGAGTGGTCTGAATGAAGTGGGTGTGAAAGAAGGGGGTGTGGATGCTGCGGTCCCCTCCGAAACTTCGCAGAGCTGAAAACTGGGCTTATGCCACTACTGAGTTTTACATTTAGATTTTTTTGGGGGTAAATAATTGTTTATTGGGGTCCCAGGGTCACCACCCGGCCGTGTTGGGCTGAGACTCTGCCTTTAAGGTGTTCAGTTGCCTCCCCCGTCTTCTTTCTGTACATTTTATCACATCACAATTTTCCAAGACTGTTGCACGTTGCTCCACTGGGGAAATGCACAACAGTCTTGTCTGCCAAAAAATTGCAATGTCATAAAATCAACACAAAGAGGGGGACGGCAACTTAACACCTTAAAGGCAGAGTCTCAGCCCAACACGGCCGTTGGGGATACTCTAGTGTGGGGGATGAGGAGGCCTACCTTGTCCGCAGTCTCAGGAGACTGCCTGAAGTGGAGGGTTAGCAGGCCCAGCTCAGATGCAGCGATCCACTGTGGGGTTGTCTGCAGATCTCAGTCCACGCACTCCCCGTCAAGGTCAAAGTTCATCACCAGCAACTCCCTCTGACTGCTACTGCCTCAAGCTGGCAGGGTGGAAGTTTTCTCTGCAAGACCAAGAGTAGACTGAGCTTGTCAATAAGACATGGGGGAAAGTGTATTAAAGATTCTCAAGCACAAAGTGCAGGCAGGATGGAATAACATGCTGTGGAAATGCAAACAATGTTTGAAACAAGGCCTCTTCTACAGCAGATAACTGCTGCAAGCGGTGTGTTACTGTTCACCTGCTCTGTGACACCTGCTCATTTGGGCATCAACTGCTCACCTGCCTGCAGGGATAACAGATTTCACCCTACGACTAAGAGCGACAGGTTTACTTTGGCTTCTTTCCTGCAGCCTCCAGCACTCTTTATGTGCCCTCTTCTCTTACAATAATGGCACACCGGGCTACCTCCCACACCGTGGAACCATTCGGTTCTGGTGATAGCACGCCCGGAACGTTTTCCAGGAGACACAGCGACAATTGGGGAATTTCTCCCTCCACTCAGGGCTTAAGGATTTTTTTTTTTTATTTTTTTTAAACCTTTATTTAACCAGGTAGTCTCATTGAGATTAAAATCTATTTTTCAAGAGAGACCTGGCCAAGGTAGCAGCAGTAGGCCTACAAATCTCGGGCAAAACTCGATTTGTGGGTCAATTCATAGTCACCAGCAATAGGGGAAGCTCTCCTCAGATTGGTGATTTTATGTTCGTTTAAATCAGTTTTAATATCCAACAAAACACAATATTTAAACTCTTCTAAAAGAAGAAGCGGTCTTATGCGCTCAAAATCCCAGCCAATTTTATTTGCTGAACTATCAAACGCAGTTTCGTTTTTCCTCGCTTATTCTTAAGTGTTTAATTTCGAGAGTGCGGAAACGTTGCCGATAAACCTCAGGATTTATCTAATATTCCCTTTCTCCATCTATATTTTCGCCACAGCGATACGCGTCTCATTGTCAAATGGCTCCGGTTCCGTTTTACTGCAACCTGGAGGTTTTTCCCATGGTGTCTGCCTTTTTTTTGCCCAGCAGGTAGAAAAACTTTCACATAATCGGCGAGCTGGCGCAATTCAGCTTTTTAAAAGCTGATACCAGTCACAGGTGTCAGCTCCCCTTTGAGGAAGTTAGCGGACTGGAATTCACTTTTCACAATTATCTCAATATCCAACACGAACACAACCAAACAAAAATAGTCAACAGCTAAAATATGCACTCAGCACTAGAATTATTTCCAACTGCTTACAGTACCTCCCACCCACCGAAAGATATTATAGCAAAACGTCAATCACGATCAGTATATTCCGAACAAAATACAATATTCAGTCACACGATACACAATACAAACCAGCTCAAACTAGATCCCGGACGCGAGCCCCCATTTGTTACCCGTCAACTTGTTCATAACACTTGTTTTAAGGTTGAGGTGAGCCTAACCTGGTATTGTGTAGCTGTATGGATGTGCATGTAAACAAAAACACCCCGCAGGTATTTACGGTGAGGCAGTCCCAATCCCAAAATGCAAAATGGGGTAGACGACGCACCCAATCTGACGTTTCTATCTGCCCGTCTGCTTTCACAGCTAGCGCGGTCTCCAGACCCAGCAAAGTTCGGCGTGGCTTCTTTGCATACTCCTTGGTATGTTCAGTAAAAGTTCACAATTCCTCGTGAGTAATACCGCAACCAAAAGAATAAAGGAAAAATATCCAAAACGAAAATAGCGTGACCAGAAAACCTCCACTCTTGAGCGCTTTTACCCCTTGAGCCACTCCAGAGCTCTATATTCAACAGCTTGTCCATTATAGTTAACTCTACAGTCTGAAAAGCCAAAGAAGAAAAGCATTCTCTGCCAGATTCAGCAATGCAGAGCCTTGAACCCAGGTCCTTCTGACAGAAGCCAGGTACCTTAACTCTGTGAGCTAACTCTCCGGTGAAGACAGGTGCTTTCCCATCATAGAGGAACCTCCTCGTTTGAGCACCAATTAGAAAAAAGCCCAAACAAGTGGGCAAAACAGAAGACGGGGACTTGAACCCTGGTCCATCCGATGGAAACTGGCACCTTAAGTCTGTGAGCTACTACTCCAGAACTGAAAGAAAGCAGCTCGCCCATCATACATTAACCTCATCTTCCTAACACCAAATGGAAATAAACATTCAAACATGGATGACTGAGGGGTTAAGATGACTCAAATGATTTGAGTAGAATCAGCCTAGCGGGTGACCCCAGTGCATTTACCCCTTGAGCCAGCACTAGATTCAGGCACCCATCCATCATAGATATATATATCTACAATCAGAAAAAACGAATGAAAAGGAGCTTCACTGGAAAACAAAAGTGATGCAGGCTTGGAGGGTGTGCTGGTGAAAGGAAAACATTTAATACATTTGAAATTTAAAAAATAAAGCCTCTGAAGTCATTTGGCCGGTTGGCTGGTTAGCCAGGGTTCGAACCCTTGGGTTAAGAGATGAACCACTCATTGTAGAACTAGGTTGGTGATGACAATTGAAATATTTATGTTCCCTCTTCCCTTTATTTTCTAATATAGTATGTAAAATATTAATTTACAACAACGCTATCCTAGTTCTCCAACACCTCAGCCCTCTCACCACTCCTGCTCCAACAAACACCCTTGCTGTTCCCCCCAGGGATCCCCTCCCCAGCAAGCTGAGCCAAACAACACAAATTACAGTTGGTCTGTCTGTATAATCTTGGTGTGTAGATTACCTTTGTAAGTTCTTTGACTCACGGCTCACAGGGAAACGGACATAAACGCAAAAGTATCAACATCGCCATGTGGATGGACCGACAACACACACACATAGTAAGTAGTACGTCATGAAATTGTTGATTTTGTTTTAGTTAAAATATTCACATCATCAGGTTGTGTCAAACCATTGACAGACTCCTCATTAACATTTATTTTATTTGTATTTATTGTTGTGAACTACATTTTACATTGACATTTGAAGCATTTAGCAGACGCTCTTATCCAGAGCGACTTACAAGCTGTGCATTAACCAATGTGTGAAGAACCACTACGTCATAAAATCCTCTGATGATTGATGATCGCAACCCAGTAACCATCCACAGTAATCTCATCCAGCAGGTGGTATCTTACAAATACCTGGGGATACAGATGGATCACAGCCTCAACTGGTCTGCCCATGTGGATTTTGTGTGCGCTAAAGTACAGCAACGCTATGCATTTCCTACGCAGACTCAGATCTTTTGAGGCTAGCCAGGATCCCTTCCACACCCTCCACCCGGAGTTGGAGCTGCTACCATCGGGAAGGGGGTTCAGGCTCCCACGGGCCAGGCTGAAGAACTCCATCAGCCTTCTTAACAAGCAGGGGGGGAAACAGGGGGACTCAGGGGGGCTGGATGCATACCTCACAGGATGGTGTAATTGTAATTGTAATTGTTATGTTATGTATGTCTTCTATGTTTTAAACAATGCACTTTTATGTACGCAAACAGAATTTCTGTGAAGACAGACAATACAAATATCTAATCTAATCTCATCGAATTAATGCACTGTAAGATCAATCATAGTCCGCCACAAAAGATCAGTGGAGTAATACAGCAATAGGCATTGTTGGCAGCTGCATACCGTACCTCTAAAACCAGGAAGGAAAAAGTGAGTAGATATATATATATTTTTTTTTAAGAAGGTTTTAAACAAGGATACATATTACGAAGAGCAGTATGTGATGACAATTAGTAAAATGTACAAACTACCTTTTTATCTGCAAATATTTTCAGTATACCTGGTCAGACTGGATACGATCTTATTTTACGTGATCTTTACACCCAACTGTCAGTGCTATTCTATTGTTACAGACAGCTTCAGTGGGCAGAGCTGTAGAGAAGTAGGACGGAAGAGTGGAAACACCCTCTCAGTGAACAAGTCTTTAAAAGTGTAGAGATGAGCGTTGTTACTGGGGTCAGAGAATGACACCTCCCCCTTGTCACAGTCCAGCTGCACTCTGATCCTCTGGGGCTTCCTCTGCACCGTGAGGGCTGTGGGTGAGGAGCACCATGCTGTGTATCTCTCATCGGCCTGCCTTATACTCCACACTCCTCCGCTTGGCCTCAGAGCGATGTCCCCTTTCCTGTTCATGGACTCTTTAGCCACGCCCAACACCCAGCTATCTTCATCGTCCACTTCAACATCCCAGCAGTGTCTCCCTGAGCTGAATCCCTCAGAACCCAGCACACATTCCCAGTGATCAAACCTCTCTGGATTGTCAGGAACCTGTTGTTTCTCACCTCTGCGTCTCACACTGGTCAGGTCCTCAGACAGTGAGAGTTTGGGATGTGCTGTGTTTGGATTCAGAGTCACAGGAGCTGAAGGTGCAGAGAATGAGACATCAGCACTGATCTTGTACAAAGGGAGACTGTCACACACAATGGGCTCCTATTGATATTAGAAAAAACAACCATTATAGTGTCAAATACATGTGTGAGAGAAATGCCAGTACTAAAAGCTAGCAATTTCATATGTCACTTGTTCCATAATCACTGTAAGAAGCAGTAAACCCTGTCAGTGTTTGTGTAGTTCCTGTTCTAACCCCTTAAATACAGTAATCACTCTTAAAGCAGCATCTAATTATGAGTGTCAGTGAGATTAAGGACTGGCGCTCAGTCTCTCCACTCCAGGGCTCTTACACAGACAGGACCAATATGACTCTGACTGGGTTTATCAGCTTGTCAAGAGGATGCTGAAGATTCCCCCTGTACAGTGAGAATGTGGAACTCTCTCCCCCTAGCACTCACTGTATTGAACAGTCCCCAGCATCTTCTCCCACACTCTGTACTTCAGATTGCCCAGGTGCTTGGCCACATCAATCAGTGCTCCTGAGACCTTCTCTGGATCCTGCAGTGTGCACTGGGCCCTGCAATAATATTCAGGAGTCACTTGTGCTGTGGGGTTGGGTTCATTACAATAGAGGATTATTTACAAGCATCAACATGAGATCTTCATTCTATAAGAAAATGGCTCCATCCTTCCCTGTGTTCTGCCACACAGCCCCACTGGCTGACAGATATGAAGCAGCCCGACCCCACTGAGGGACACACACACAGGAGCGTGAGTGGGGGTATTAGATGGGAAATATTATTACAATCATTGCTCAAATATTACCATAATGTTCCCTATAAATATAGTCATGATAAAATTGATGCATCTTTTACATCGGAATATAAATATTTTTTGAATGGAATATTTTTATGGAGTCATTCCATATTACACCTGGTGAAATGTTAAAATGCTTGTAAATCAGCATCATTGTTTACATGGTTCATAGGTTTTCCTCTAAATATAATGATTAATATTGCAGTAGTTTCACCTCTCATCATGACTTCTCTCTTCGGTTTGAAAAAAAATATTGTGTACATTTTTCTGTCTGTAGACACACGTATTACATGTTATTGATAGAAAGCTAGAATGCTAATAAGATACTTTTGATCTGTAACCTGATGAGACAGAGACATGAGGTTGGAGTCTACTTACCTTTTTTCTGTATCCTTGTAGCTCTGAAATAAAGAGAGTGAATTATTACCACCATAGCCAATCATATTAATATTGCATTAATAACCATATTAGGAATTAATAGAGTGTTTATTGATAAACATGAGTTACATGGGGACACACGTCAGAGGAGCACACCACAAATGTAGGATCACATTTGCAAACCTTGAAATGGGAAAGAAACATTTTCTCCAGAATGTACTCATTGATAAAGCTTTGAATAGATTTTATGACAATTGGTAGCATACATGAATATATGGATTAAAGAAGAGTATATCAAATCAATAAAAGTGTGTTAACAACTGTTCCGGGCTTTGGTACGGTGTGCAGCTGCCAACAATGATGTCTATTGCAGTGGTACCACACTGAGCCCTCGCATTAACCATGATTAATCTTACCATGAATAAATGCACTTTTTGTAAGTTGCTCTGGATAAGAGCCTCTGTTAAATGCCTAAAATGTAAATTTAACAAGGATGCCTGTTAAAAATATTCCTACAGCCAGAGCGAACAGATATTACCTGTAAGAATAAGAGGTCTTCAGCTCCCAGCTCCTGTTCTACGGCTCTGATTTGTTCTGAAAGGGAGGATATCTCTTCTGTCATCTTTTCAATAGTCTCCTTCATCATCTGACTCTTCTGCTCCTCTTCCTCCCTCAGTGCAGCTATCCTGGCTGCCTCTTCATCTTTTAGGAACTGCTGAAGTTTCTCAAACTCCATCTTTATCTGCCTCTCTGTGTGCTGGGCCTGGCTCTGGAATAAACATTATTCACCATCATTTCAGCACAATCCAATGCTGCATTTTCAATACTGTGATTTAGAGGTATCAGTGAAGTACCTTGATGTGCTCTGCTGTTTGATCACAGATTAGTTTCACTTCATTAAAGGCTTCCAGCTTCTCCTGCAGTGGTGCCAGTGCAGTCCTGAGTTTCTCCTGGAATGAAATGACACAGTCCACACTTTACTGAGGAAACAGACCGACAGTAAACTTCACTGCCTGCACAGACAGCACAAGAGCCCCTGCTCAGACAGAGGGGAGCCAGAATGGAGACTCAGGTCACAGCTTGTGTGTCTGATCATGACTCACTGCAGGGGGTCTGTGTTCTACAGCACCCCTTATTGACCTTACCGACCTCTGCAATTGCGCCCTTTGTTGCTGATGCCCACTTGTGCCCCCTGCAGGTTTAATATAATGAAACACCTCCAGTTATGAGCAACTGCTGCTCCCACTTCCCATGCTTTTATAAAGCTTACAGTCTTAGCTCTGTAATGGTACAACAAATAACTGGTGCCTATTTTCAATAGACTTAAAAATCGAATACATCTGAATGCCCACTGTGAAAGGGACTTGTTTAGAATTTGTAACTAATTGCTCAACTCATGTACAAAATCCAATGGCAAACTCAGAGTATGCCTATTACAAAGAGGTATTCCATATGTACTTTGTTGTCCAGGAGATTGAAAACTCTCAATTTGTTTCAAACATATCTCCACAAAATAAACTATACACGTGATGTTTTTGTCCACTCATTTACTCAAACTGAACGTTTGAGTTTAAAACTGTTTAAAACCAACAAAATATTGGTGACCGACTTTGTGCATCTAGTCGCCCCCTGGTGGTAATTTTGAGACAGGACTGGTGAGCGTTGGAAAAAATCAATGAGGCCTCTGAGGAACCTCAACAAGGCGATCGCTTTGGTACCGCCTCTAAGACAGGACATAGGTACGAATGCAGAAAATGACAGTGCTAATATTCTGTCTTTACAGTGAAAAGCAATCTAATATTCCGAGCAGTACTTGGCGCTTCCGTACTAAGCAATGGAATTCTATGCCCTGGTGAAGGCTTCTTGCAGAAATGTGTAGGCTACTTTTTGTCCTTACTTTTAATTCCTCTTTGGATATGTCATCATATTAAAGCCTTTTTAAACGAGTTGTGTCGAACGTTATCAAAAGTGCCTTGGATCCTGAAGTAAAGCAATTTTTTCACCATTATTGTTTGTAGCAATTTTCTGACAATTTGACAATTTTCATAAAAAATGCATTACCATTTTGACCAAAACAGCTGATTGTGATTTTTTCCTCCCATGGTCCTAAAAGTATTTTATTTTATTTTGACACCAGAATCATGCACTTGTACTCCACACAAGTGTGTGTTACTTTGCAGGGAGGAAATTGATGAGAATTTTAAAAAGTAACCAGGGTGCGTTGTATGATATTTCAGATCCTGAAAGATTGTGCCCAGTTCACAATATAATATCCACATCAGCGTTTTATGATTGAAAATATTTGTAGTACTGTACATACATCGATCTATTTTGCCAGTCATCATTTAAACTAAGTTCAATGGGCTGTTAATTTAGGGGAGGGCAGGGTAATTTGTCACATGGGCAGGTTGTCACACTGTTCATATCTCCAACCACAGGGGCACTATCTCAAAAATCAAATAGCTACTTTGTTGCAACTAGGGTCAGATTCAAATTCCTTTTCACAGGTGGTCAAAGATCACTTTAATTACATGTGAGCACAAGTTTCGTGTTTGTCTCCTTCAAAAGTAAGTAAATGGCACCTTACATTTTATGTAATGAAAAAGGAACAAAAGAAAGTGAGATGATGGTGAGAAATTATAAAAGAAAGACAGAGAATGGCAGCACACCTCCTGACATAATGTTGATGGCAGTCAGGCAGGTGAAGCTGGAGAACAAATCAATCAGAAGCACAGCAAACAATTTTAATATAAATTACCGTACTCTGACTCGGTATTGTGAAAAGGTTACCAGCAAAGAAATTGTCAGTCAGGCAGCCATGCCAACAACAGTGGTTGGCTATAAAAAGCCACGGCAGGTATTTCCACCTGATTTGGAGATGTCCTTTTGGACAACCACGAATCTCATATGTCCATTGATGGACTCAATTATGCCCAAGAAAACGGCATAATTATGGTGTCATTTTTTTAAACCCACCCCACTGCTCTCGGGTGGATGAAAGATGTTTTGACGGCTTCAACCTCTTAGACAGGTCTGTCTACCCCACTGCGGGCCACTAAAAAGGCACATCAACACAGCGTGTGATGCATGGATGAGGAACAATCCTGGGAAAACAATGTCAATTTATGACATTCCTGGGATTGTGGCAATCACTTATCCTGTGGCAGCAACCCCCTTGAACATTCAGGCTGGCTTTAGGGTAGCTGGGGTACAGCCTTACAACAGGGATGTATTTTGGGAAACTGAGTTTGCGCCATCCTATGTTACGGATCGCCCTGCCCCGCCAGGCCCCAGTACCAACCCTGCCCTGCCAGGCACAAGCACAGACGCAGACCCGTTCAGTTCCCATGCCAGTTCACCCTTACCCAGCAATGCCAGTGCTGGCAGCAGACTACCAACTCCAGAGGACCTACAGCCATTTCCAAAATGGAAAACATTCCAAAATGTTTTCCCCGAAAACAAACGAATAATAGAAGAAAGCGGCGCAACAACGCAATTCTAACAGACACACCCGTGAAGCAAGCACTACAAATGGAAAAATCCTAATCTAAAAACAGGCCGTTTCTGGAGGAAGGGAAGCAAAGTGCAAAATCTGGATCTGCCGAGAACAAAAAGGCAACGGTAAAAAGAAAAATAGACGAGTCATCATCAGATGAAGAGGAGTGCTTCTGCCTAGTCTGCATGGAGCCATTTTCTAACAGCCCCAGGGGGGGGGGGCGGCATGTCAGAGGGAGAGGGCACAGTCTGTTCACCATTCTGACTGCCTGTGGAAGGAAGCTGTTCAGCATCCTTTGGGATCGGGTACGGAGGCTCCTGTACCTTTTCCCCCGATGGCAGGAGGAAAACAGTCCATGGAAAGGGTGGTGAGGGTCCCTTATGATGCTGGTGGCCCTGCGAGTGCAGCGCTGGTTGTAGATCTCCAGCAGGGACGGGAGAGGGGCACCAATGATCTTACTGGCTAACTTCACAATCCTGCTCAGCTGATGTTTCTCCAGTGCCTTGCAGCTGCCGAACCAGGACGTGAGGCCATAAGATATGACAGATTCAATGGTGCCCCTGTAAAAGTGGTGAGATGGGGGCAGGGAGGCCTGCCTTTTTCAGACGCCGGAGGGGATGGAGCCGCTGGTGAGCCTTTTTAAGGATGGCCGTGGTGTTGGTGGTGAAGGTCAGGTCGTCTGCCAGGTCGATTCCCAGAAACTTGACGCTGCTGACTCTCTCCACTGCGGTGCCTCCGATGGTCAGCGGCATGTGGTGGAGCTTGCCGGCCCTCCTAAAGTCAATCACCATCTCCTTTGTCTTGTCGGTGTTGAGGAAGAGATTGTGTGAGCTGCACCATGATGTAAGTTGCTCCACCTCATTCCTGTATGCAGACTCATCATCGTTCTTAATCAGACCCACCACTGTTGTGTCGTCTGCAAACTTGATGATGTGATTGCTGTTGGATCTGGCAGTGAAGTCATGGATGAGCAGGCTGAACAACAGGGGGCTCAGTACACAGCCCTGAGGAGACCCTGTGCTCACTGAGATGGTTCTTGAAGTCAGACTGCCCACCTTGACTCTTTGCTGCCTCTGTGACAGGAAGTTGTGGATCCAGCTGCAGGTTCCAGCATCCACATTCAGCCACCTCAGCTTTTCTACCAGCTGCTGTGGAATGATGGTATTAAACGCTGAGCTGAAGTCGATGAAGAGGAGTCTGGCATAGGTGTTTTTCTCTTCCAGGTGTGACAGAGTGAGATGGAGTGCAGTGGAGATGGCGTCTTCTGTTGAGCGGTTAGCTCTATATGCAAACTGTAGAGGGTCTAAGTCTGCAGGGAGGCGGTCCTTGATGCGCTGCAGGATGAGCCGCTCAAAACACTTCATGGCTATAGGTGTAAGAGCCACGGGGCGGAAGTCATTTAGGCAGGCTGGGTTTGACTTTTTTGGCACAGGTATAATAGTGGCACTCTTGAGGCAGGTGGGCACGACTCTTTGAGTGAGCGAGATGTTAAAAATGTCTGAAAAAACATCTTTTAATTGCTCGGCGCACTCCCTCACCACACGCCCCGGGATGTTGTCCGGCCCCGCTGCCTTGCGTGGATTGACGCTGGCGAATACTTTTTTCACCTCAGCTGCTGTCACCTGAGGTATCTGCTCGCTGGGTGATGGTGGGAGCATTTGTGCCTTGTTGCTGTTTTTAGCCTCAAAACGTGCATAAAAGTCATTAAGCCTGTCAGGTAATGTAGGGTCTGTGTGGCTCGCCTGCGGGGGGGGTGGCTTGTTGTCAGTGATTGTGCTAAAACCCTGCCACAAATTAATTGCCATCTGGCTGTCTTTGTAATCGCGAAGTGAGGAGTCATAAATGCCTGTACTTCCTGACCTCTTCGCACAGTCGTTCGTCACTGAAGCTCTCCAGTTTTTCTAGAATGCAGTTAAAGGTTGAACGAGATAACGGAAACCGCACCCCAGTCAAAATATAACGTTCAAACAAACTGTTTTGTACCTGCCTGTAAAGGGAGTGTATGTGATTAGAAGCGTACATATGCAAAACATTTCAAACCTACACACACACCCACACAAATATATAAAGAGAAAACCATAATGGTCATGAAGTCATTATTATTCATATTTTTCAATATGAAGTTGACTGAGGTAATTGACTCTGTTCCTTTGTTGTCATCTCATTTAAATAAGAATTTTTTTTCCTACCTTGTGTTTGATAGCAGCCTCCTCCATTGGCCAGAAGTTATGAGTTCTGTGTTGTCGTGTTAAACATTCAACACAGACGAGTTCTTCATCCTCCAAACAGAAGTGTTTGAGTTCCTCACTGTGCAGACTGCAGAGCTCTTCGGATCGTGCTGCAGCTTTCCTACTTCTCTCCTTTAAGAACGCCTCGCAGGCTTTCCTTAGAGACAGGTTGGGAGGGTACTTCATAGATGCTTTTCTCCTGCAAACTGGGCACTCTCGAGATCCCTTTACTTTCCACGACTGCTGCAGACAGGCTTTACAGAAGCTGTGGCTGCACTCCAGGATAACAGGATCCCTGAAGATCTCAATGCACACAGGACAGGAGAGCTCCTCTTCCAGTTCAGAACATCTGTCCGCCATTCTCTCTCTGTGTTCTGTGCTCAGCAATGACCTCCGATCACAGTCTTTGATTTTGTCCCGCTTTTACCTCACCTACCACTTTCTACTCTAATGGCAGACAATAGAAGGGATTCTTTTTTAGCTATCCTATTCCAGCCTCTTCCCTTCGAAAGCTATGAACTACAAATATCACTATTTGAAAGTATGTTTTATGGTCCCCACGGTAACTAAAGCAGTCCGATAGTGAGCACTGTTCTCCTGTTCATGTTGGACACGTGCAGTACCTGTGACTCACCTTAATTGACCAGGTTCAAAGTCTTCGAATTAACTTCACTTCACTTCACTTCACTTTAACTTCACTGACTGCTCAAACTGCAGCTAAAAATCGTCCTCCACAGATGTTCTAGAATCATGCGGTATTAGTTCTTCACCTGACCAGTATGTTAGTTTCAGTGCGTCACTCTCTCCATGTTGTGCATTCAATATGGCCCAGAACGACAACCGAAGCAGTATCAAGGTTACCACAGGTCCGTCCTTGCCCTTAGACACACTTGTGACACACCTAAGAGGTTAATGTTCAGATTTAACTCCGGGACAGAATATGAGAGCCATACCTTCAGTGGAACAGACAGGAAGCAGGTAAACTCTGGTAACATTTGCAGCCATTCCTCGGCGGGGATTCCATTGGCACCCGATCTTAAAACCAGTCTTGCTAAAACATATAATTGAAGTGAAATCGAAGGAGCTCCACTGTCAATAAACGACTCGCTCCGCATCACCTCGCCCCTCCCCCACACCGCTCGGTGTCATTTCTGGTGCACTTTGGAACAGATGTGCTGCCTGTCCGAAACACAGATCAGTTCAGCGGAAGCCGGAGCTCTGCAGTCGCAATGCTTTCAACACAAGCTGCCGACACAGCCGCAGTCAGTCCCATCCCTGGGATTGTCACCTGTTTCAGAGCTGCAACTCTTGCCTTTCCCATCATCAGTGGCGGATCAAATCAAATCAAATCAAATGTATTTGTATAGCGCTTTTCACAATAGAATTGTCACAAAACACTTAACAGAGGGGGAGCCCAGGCCTAGAACCCCCCAAAAGCAAGCCTAAAGGCAACAGTGGCAAGGAAAACTCCTTGGTAGGGAGAAACCTTGGGAGGAACCAGACTAAAAAGGGGGAGCCCATCCTCTTCTGGCCGGCACAGGGTATGTCCAAAAAATACCATGTCATGGTCAGTCCAAGGTGGCTCAGGGCTGAACGACTTTGCCCCTCCTGAGTACACAAAGGATGAAGTACACAAACCCTTTACTTGAGTAAAAATACAGATACCCTGATAAAACATTACTCCAGTAAAAGTGAAAAGTCCTACATTTAACCCCGTTTGCCTTTGGAATGCAGGTGAGTGAAAGTCAAAATAAAAGTAATGAAAATACTTAAGCACAGACACTAGGAAAATGTACTTAAGTACAGTAATGAGTAAAAGTAAAGTAAATGTACTTCGTTAGTGTCCACCACTATGCCCATCGTGAAGGATAAGTGCACGTTGGCATCACTCCGCAGGTAGATCATGGAGCAACAGCTGGTTTCAATAGCATCGCAGCAGTGGTGCAGTTGAGCCGGCCTGATCCGTCCATGGGTCCTTGGGCTTGACACAGCTGTCAATCTTGAAATCTTCCATCTGCCGCAGTCCCTAGCAACCATTTCTGCCATGGCTGGGCCGTAAGCCTACGGAGCTGGTTCTGTTTCAGCTGGGATCAAAGTCAGGACCTTGGTTTAATGTCTCATCTGAAAGATGGCATCTCCTACAGCACAGTGTCCCCATCAATGCACTGCTGCATATGAAAGACCCCCCCCCCCCTACTGGCCACCAACACCATCTCCAGGTAGTTTTCCCAGGAGCTTTCCCCTCCAAGTACTAACCACACCTACACCTGTTTGGCTTCATCCATTGAACAGGAGCAGGGTACATGGTGGTATGGCTGCTGGGTAAAGTAAATTCAGTCATGCTGAACATTTTTTGAAAAGGTATCACTGGAAGCCAAAAGGCATACGATATTTTTTTTAATTCTGGCTATCATTGGAAAGACTTGCTGGGTAGTTCATACATTTGTATTTGTTTTGTCAAACATACAGTATATCAAATACTCAAATCCAATAACCAGATCACTCCTCGAGAATTATTTTGGAATGCACTCGTCTCTGATACTGACTGGTAGAAGGCTTGGCTTATGCCACTCAAATTTTGTATCCCAAACTCTTGTACAAAATATACCTTTATAACCACATGATATCGGTGCTAGGCCCTGTCCTATTTTCTCTGTACACCAAGTCACTTGGCTCTGTTATTTCTGCTCATGGTTTTTCCTATCACTGTTATGCTGATGACACTCAACTGTTTCTCTCCTTCCCTCCATCTGATACCCAGATCCCGGCACGGATCTCTGCATGCCTGGCTGACATCTCCGCATGGATGTCCACCCACCACCTGAAGCTGAACCTGGGGAAGACAGAGCTGCTCTTCCTCCCAGCGAAGGACTCCCCGATGATTGATGCGTCAATTACCGTGGAAGGCTCCATAGTGTCTCCATCCCAGTCTGCCAGGAGTCTTGGGGTAACCCTGGACAACCAGCTGTGCTTCTCGAGCCATATTGCAGCGATCTCTCGGACCTGCCGTTTCTCCCTCCACAACATCCGGAGGATCAGACCGTTCCTCACCCAAGAGGCCACTCAACTCCTGGTCCAGGCCCTGGTGATCTCACGTCTGGACTACTGCAATTCCTTGCTGGCAGGCCTTCCGGCCTGTGCCATCAAGCCACTGCAACTAGTCCAGAACGCTGCTGCTCGCCTGGTGTTCAACCAGCCAAAGTTCACCCACGTCACCCCTCTACTCTCCTCTCTGCATTGGCTCCCCATCGCAGCACGCATCAGATTCAAGTCACTGGTGCTGGCTTTTCAAGCGGCCAGAGGTACTGCTCCCCGTACCTCCAGTCACTCATCACGCCCTACACCCCGTCCAGACCCCTCCGCTCCGCCTCCGCTGGCAGACTGACTGCCCCATCCCTCCGGGCGCCTGGCAGCCGCTCCTCGCGGTCTCGCCTCTTCTCTGTCCTGGTCCTCGTTGGTGGAACGACCTCCCGCAATCGGTCAGGACTGCGGAATCACTTCCAATCTTCCGCAAGAGACTCAAAACCCACCTCTTCAGACTCCACTACCACTGAACACTGTCCATCTAGTCAATCTGTCGTCACCACTGTTTACTTGTTATAAAAAATTTTTTAAAAAAAATAAAAACACCCACTAACCTTTTCTTTCCCAATGTTACAGGTATGATACGCAGACGCCTGCAATGATGTCTTTTGCCGTTTTTACGGCACTGATCTTGTACGCTAACTTTGATTGTTCTCACCTTGTATTAATGCACATCTTGTAAGTCGCTCTGGATAAGAGCGTCTGCTAAATGCTTAAAATGTAAATGTAAATGATATCAAAGTTATTTGATATAGAAGATATGTTTTTTCTGTAATAAATAAAGAGAAACGACTGAACACTTGTTTTCTTTATGTGATACAGACGTTGTAAATTCATAAGACCTATATATACAATATATATAGCTATTATATACATGTGGACAAAACAATTGAGTTGGCGGTTAACGTTTCGTATGGGTACTTTTTTCCCCCCACAAACTAAAGTAGCTACCTGAAGTCTTTGTCTAAATGATTTTAAAAATGCGTTTGAAAATGTCGAAAATGTTTTACATGTTTATTGTTCAATTCTAATAGATAACGTTTCTCCGAATGTTCGCTTGATCATATGAATCAGCGTTGAATCGGTTCATCGACACGATCTACAATAAATTCCACGTTTCCAGCCAACGCAATCGCATCCACACAAAGCATTTAAATTCCTTTCGAATCACACGAAAGCAATGCAACCGGTTCAACATTCCGTACGGATCCAGTTCCACATCTAACCAATAAATCCTGACGTTCGTTACAATTCAGTACAATGAAATCCAGCGATCCACATCAAATTTCACTCAATCAGTTATCACGATCAATTAATTCCATAAGGTTCCATTCCATTCAACGGTACCCTGTCTGTATCAATAACGTTTTTTAAACTATTTTAGTGGCTTCCTTGTCCAATTTGAATCCACAATAGCCACTTAGACACAATGAATGCTCAACACGCTTTTTTGAATTCCAGAATGTTTGCGTTCCTGATACTCACGCTTTCTGTCTTGTTCGGGTGACAGCTGGTGATTTGGGTTCATTAGCAGGTGGAATAATAGACTGACCAAAAAAGGTGCCATAAGGTAAAGCAAAACTGAGCTATACAACTCAAAATTAAATGCTTTTCAAATATTTCCCTATGAAAAAACCTAACTAAATTAAACAAAAATCAATTTAAGTGATATAGTACAGCGATAGAAAACATAACAAATGAAGTGCTACAAAGCGTTATAAAAAAATTAATCTGAGGTGTCTTCCTGCCTGCTTGTCATGCGCGACTGAGAAACGCCATGCTGCCAATTACCTTTTATACTCCGTGCCCACCCGTTTTACAGGTATGTAAATTGCCACTAGAGGGCAGCAATAAACAAAATCACAACCCATTATTTTATATTTTATATTTAATCCTATTTACATAAACATACACATATAGTCAATAAATCTCTTTGGCCATATCACTGCTTGTGAAAATAAGAGCTTTCACAATAAAACTTGGACATTATTTTTACCTAATTGGTAGTGATATAAGAATATTGCTTGACAGGGAAATTCAGACAATGGTGCTCATAGTTGATCATAACTATAAGTCTATAAATTCAACGTCATTAACCTGCACTCTTTTTTGAGCATGTCATTTGCTGCCAAAGTGTCTGAACATGCCCCGTCTCATGCACAGCTCCTATGAAAACACAATGAGCTCATCAGTACAAATGCATGACCATCAGACTGGTGAAATACCTTCCATTTCAAATAACACTCCTACTTTGCCAAAATGACAAACCCAGCTGTCCATCACAGGATCAACAGAACTGGAGATGAACATAGCCATAACTTTGCCAAAATTTCCAATTTAATATAAATATGAACAGATGAAACATACAGTATCAGTGTTTCTTCTCACTGCGTAATTCCATGTCTTTGCACCTGCACAACACGCTGCCTGTAAATGATAGACCCTATATTTTTGGAAACATGACAGTTCAGAGTGACTAAAGAACTTACACTCACACAACAAATAGACACAGGCACAAAATACAAGATCTGCATATTTTATTGTTACTACAGAGAACAGGAGACAAAGGACGCTAGAAAGCAGAGCAACTCCTGATATTGGCCGACCGCTCTTCTCTGGGAAGACGGCCATCCATAAATAAAAGTGACATTTACAAACAATCCGCCGGACTGAGACACGCTCCCTCTCACTTGCGGTACCAGATCCTCATCCTCTTCTCGCGCTTGATCTTCTTCTGCAACTGCAGGGTGCCATACAAGAGGGCCTCCGCTGTGGGCGGGCAGCCTGGGGGCCAAAGCGGAGCGAAACCACTTCAGTTCACAGTGGGGTCGGGGGTCAAAGCAGAGCTAAACCACTTCAGTTCACAGTGGGGTCGGGGGTCAATCCAGAGCTAAACCACTTCAGTTCACAGTGGGGTCGGGGGTCAAAGCAGAGCGAAACTATGTAACCATGTGGTTGCTCCTAGCACATAGGAACTGTACTTCCCGCTAGGGTGGCTTTCAGCTAAGCTGTTCTTGACTACGGTTAACACTTTGTTGTACGTCGCTCTGGATAAGAGCGTCCACCAAATCCTGTAATGTAATGTAATGAAACCACTTCAGTTCACAGTGGGGTCGGGGGTCAAAGCAGAGCTAAACCACTTCAGTTCACAGTGGGGTCGGGGACCAAAGCAGAGCTAAACCACTTCAGTTCACAGTGGGGTCGGGGTCAAAGCAGAGCTAAACCACTTCAGTTCACAGTGGGGTCGGGGGTCAGAGCAGAGCTAAACCACTTCAGTTCACAGTGAGGTTTGGGCTGGGCTTCTAAATCAAAGGTAGAGCACTGCGAATGCATCCTGAACAATGGCACTTTACAGCTGAACACTCACCGAACCAATTCAGGTGTAGAGCAGAGGTCCTCAACCCTGGTCCTGGTGGGCCACAGGGTACGCTGGCTTTTGTTTTATTACCAACTGGCTCAAGAAACCAGATGAGGTGAAGTAACTGTGTAATCAACCACTGTTGTTTGATCAATTAAGTTCTGAGTAACACCGAAAACCTGCACACCCTGCGGCCCTCCAGGACCACGGGTGAGAATCACTGGTATAAGATAGCCTTTATTAATCCCGGGGGGGGGGAAATTTGGTATAGAGGACGGGGTGTCAAATGTGCCCTCTGTAAATAGCCCCGGATGGGGGCGCCTCTTCAGCAAATCAAAGTAATGTGAGGGACTACTCTGTTTATTATTATGTTAAAAAAAAGAGAAAGGAACACCCGGAAACACTGAATGACAGCTGCAGTTTTATTCCTTCTGTTTTATGACGAAAAATACACTGGGAATGAGTATGGTCTTACCTGGAACGTATATGTCTACTGGTACGATGCGGTCACAGCCGCGGACCACAGCATAGGAGTAGTGGTAGTAGCCCCCTCCATTGGCACAGCTGGGGGAAACAAAGTACATCACCACCAGGGGGCAGGCACGCTCACAACGTGATACACACTGTACATTCTCGAGGGTGTAAAAACTAACATAGGGTGCATTTCAGATCAAAATCAATCCAAATTGGAAAGGATATCTAGGAGCAGAACTTTTATATATATACATATATATTTTTTAAAAAGATTTGTCTAGTTACTGTTCCCAAATAAAACATCTACTTGGACCGTAACACTGTCATACAAGTAAAAGTGTTTTGAGAACAAAAACATGCCAGCGTGACACTTTCTCAAACCAGTTCATTCCTCGAGGTCAGTGATTGGTAACCCTCACCTCGAGTGCCCCCAGCCAGTCCATGCATGTTCAAATCCACCAGCACACCTGATTCAACTAGTTCACTACTTAATGAGTGTTGATTAGCTGAATCAGGTGCGCTGGTGGTGGAATTTAATAAACACATGGACCGGCTGGCGGTTTCGCCAGGAGAGGGTTGGGAACCACTGCTCTAGGTCACAATTAAACAAGACCCTTAATCCATAGCATACCTCCCCATCGAAATCACGTATCTGGGCTCAGGCATCTGGTCATACACCTGGGCACAAACAGAAAGAGCTGAATATCCAGGTAACCACATCGATCGACGCACACTGCATCATCCTCCTAAGGCAGGGGTGTCAAACTCATTCCATCGAGGGCCGAGTGTGTGCAGGTTTCTGTTGTAACCAATGCATTACACCAAGTGATTTCAATTAGGTTCCCTCCTTAGTTGAAGAAGTGAGCTAATTAGTGAAATCACCTGGTGTAGTGCATTGGTTACAACAGAAACCTGCACACACTCGGCCCTCGACGGAATGAGTTTGACACCTGTGTCCTAAGGTGTTATTAGAAACATATCTATAAACCACATCCATCATGAATCATGATAGCAAAGTCTACTCTCGTTATCCGTAGATATTGAGGGACTGTAAGGGAACTGGCAGAGTGGGTGGGTTTTAGGCAGGGGGGCAGGATCATTCTGGGCACAGCACACAGGACAGAGGGAGGAGAGAGGACACCTTCCGGAGGGCAGGGGCCATCTTGTTGGTGAGGGTCCCAGCGACGATCATGACGTCGGCCTGGCGGGGGCTGGCTCTGAAGACCACGCCGAATCGGTCCATGTCATAACGTGGAGCGGCCATGTGCATCATCTCGACGGCGCAGCAGGCGAGGCCGAACGTCATGGGCCACAGAGAGCTCTACGGGAAACGCATGGGTGAAGATGCATAAAGGACGCACAAAAAGAGATGCGTATGCGCGCACGCGCAAACAAGGACAAAGAGGAACACATAAAGATGCACGCACGCTAGGGCTGTCCGCGACTAAAACAAATCTTGGTCGACCAACAGTCGTCCGTTTTTTCCGATTGGTCGAAACTTTTTTAAATTTCTTTCTATATGACACACCCAATTGTTTTAATAAATACAACTACATGCACACTGCGCTTGTCTCATGTTTTATGACTTTCTTAAGTGAATGACACAAATGAGTAACAATAGGCTAATTACTTTATGGAGCCGGAGTTCAAGACTACCTGAAAGAAGAAAAAACTGCTCCGTTCCGAGCCTCTGCCCTTGCACGTGTGAAGTTGCGGTATGGCCACATAATAGGCTGATGCTTTCATTTGACCACAACCATAACACATTCTAATGCGTAGGCTATGTTTTATTTAATTAACCAGGTTGGTCTCATTGGGATTTTAAATCTCTTTTGCAAAAAAATAGACTAACAAACGAATGAACACACATAGCCTAATGTCTTAAATTGTAGCCTAAAGCTGAACATAAAGTGGCTATAGCCTATCAAAATAACTTACTCGAGTCGGAGACCATCCGATAGCCTACTTACCCAGTCGTTTCATATTATGGCACAGGAACACTAGCTTGTCCACATTTTTTAGCAAAAGACTGCTCCTCGTTTTATTAATGATAAACCCTGCCTTAGAAAATGCTCTTGCAAAGTTTACATTCCACTTTTTTTGGATCGTCCGCGACTACAATGAAATGCTGATATACAGATTTTTTCTTTGACATTATGTTCTTAGGTTATATCGAAATGAGTAATTCAAGTATGCCTATATCACTAATCTTAACTGTAGGCAAATCTTAGGCTACAATTAAAATGCACATTCACGTGCCTAAAACAAGAACGATACAATATAGGCTACATGAAAGGGGGTGTTACGCATGTTAGTTATAAATATATAAACCATACAATTAGCAAAACACATTTATTATAAAATTAGTTTTGCTGAATTATTCACATTCACATTACTATTACCTTAACTGCCTAATATAATTTAAAGAGAACACATAGAGGCCTAGCTATGTTAAGACTGTCACTGCCATACCCGCAGCATCCAGAATGTATTATTCTACTGACAAGCGCGCCGAACTGTGGCGCGAATCTAGGTGTCTCATGCTGCGTGGAGAGAGAAAAAATTCTGCACCAACAGCCCATCGACCAAACAATCGCCAGTCGACTAAATGGGGTCAGCACTAACGCACGCCCACAAGGACAAAGAGGCACGCGCACACACACACACACACACACAAGGACAAAGAGGCACACATTCAGACGCGCACTCACGCAGGCATGAGGACGCAGAGATATACAAACACATGGTTTTAATCATCAGCTTCTGACCTGTTCTTGCTGCCAAACACTAGCTCAATTCAAAAATCTATTTCCCTGCTCACTCCCTCACTTAATTACTGCTGAAAACAGGACAAAAACCTGCCACTGCTACTAGTACAGTCTGAACTATGTCTTACTTCCTCAAAGATTTATTTTCTGCATCATTTAATTCCACTGGTCTGTTTCTGAGCCACAGCAGCAGCCCTTACCCTGCGGGCCCAGTTCACCAGGTCGTCCAGTTTGGTGATAACATACTCCCCCTTACTGCTTGGCACAGCGGAGGCCTTGGCAGCAACGGCAACAGTGCTTTTGTCCCGAACTGGAACCACACTGGAAACGGGAAAAAAAGGGGGGAAAACCAGTTTGCTTTGCCAAACACAAGCCCAGAGACATTGCACTATGGGTACTGCCAGGCCAATCAAGGCACGAGAGTAAGATGCATTGCACTATGGGTACTGTCAGGCCAATTAAGGCACGAGAGTAAAATGCATTGCCAAGTGATCATGAACAGACACACAACTTTACTGGGACGATTTCTTACCTGCTTGAATTGTCATTTTTTGGGCTGTGATGCAGACCTCGAGTCTGTACGCAATACGAAGATAGAGGTCTGCGTGTAAAGAGAAAACGTGTCAATGAAACCTGCGCTGAATAACGAATTCTGAAGAGAATGATTTTAATGATTTTAAAAACTGTGCTTATTGGACCAATTAGGAAATATTTCTCGTTCACTCAAAAACTCCACGAACAGGTGACAACTGAGTAACGTAACGGTATCACGTCGATTGCACTATTATATTTTACGTAATAAACAACGTGGAATTGAATCACCAATTATTTCGCGACGTTAAATTACGGTGTAACAAATTATTCCCAAAAGTAACTTGGCACAGTTCTAATGTAGATAAGTGTGATAAATAGCTTGATGGCCAAGTACACAGTATAAACTAGCAAGTTCAGCTACCCATACATATCTTCCAGTGACTTGTTCCCTTCGTCATCTATTTGACAATTTAGTAACCGATAGGCTACTCACAACTGAACAGCATTTCATGAATGAGGCCACGGCAGTGGTGATTGCGCTAGATATTTGATAAAGCGATTAAGATATTTCATTAAGCGATTAAGCAATCCGTAACGTTAACTTACCTCAAGGAAAACGATCCGAAGCGGATCAGGCGAGGAGCTGTGGAAATAAATAAAATAGCTAGCTATGCGTGAAGTTATGCAAACACGTACTTATTACGAACGTTTACGTTATACAATTAAACCATACATTTAAGATTCTTCGTAAAATGTGATTCAGTTAGATTCCGTGCTAACTAGCTTTGGCAAGCTTCAATTCTAATCTGTAGAAACGAGATAGGTAGGTTGCTACGCAGTACACAAGGTCAGAGCCATCCAGCTACCGACAACGAAGAATATTAAACTTGCAGTTGGTACGTTATCAAATAAAACACAGGTTATTTTTATTGCGCAACTTGGAACATAACTAGCTTCTTTGTCAGTAATATAGGATAAGGAAAGTTATAAAACATGAAAAATATTTGAGTCAAAGCATTTCGTACCGACCAACGCCGCCATCTTGAAAAAGTATACTTGAAAACTTCCGGCTAGTGGTTCTATAACTTGCCTTTCCTGTTCCGGTTTATTTTCTGCATTGCCCATCTGTACCACCGGGAACAGATCGAAGATCTGCTTACAACACACACCAATCCGCGGTTTTGTTCTCGTTGGATACTGATCCAGGATCAAACGGTAAATGTTTAAAAGGTGAATTCGAGGACAACTAAAAGGTTCCAGTCGCAACAACAAAAAGTTAATGTTTAAAAACACTGGTTTATAGAAAATTAGTAGGGCCAATTTTCTTGAACGATTACGGCTTCTGAACAGTGCTTGTATCATTTCGGTGAAATATATTGAGTTTAGTGGTAAAACATCATTTTGGGATCAATAATTTGTTCACCTTTTTGTATATAAAAGGAAACATTTTAAGATCGCTTTTTTATTTATTTAAAGATCGCAAGTGTTGCATACATAAATTCTAAATGTCTATGTTATCGATTTATGCAACAAGCCATCACATCCAAATGTTAATCAACTAATGTGGATATTAATAGGTTTTTTATAAAAGGTTTCATATATTTGCCATGATATAGAAATCAGTCCTTTGACCCATGCTCCAAGACGGTTTAAAAAATGTTTTATATTGCATAAAGTAATAATAGGTAATGGTGCAAAGTCACACACACTTGTCAAGAAATATAAATGGGTTTGAAGAAAAGTTTTATTGAGAAAAACAAGCTAAAAAGCCAACTCCGGTTTGAGGTCTCAAAAAAAAGTCATTTCCTTCACTGCTTCTTTTGTGTGAACTTGAAGCGATGACACAAAACACACAAATCTCACAGACAAACAATTCAACATGAATAAATTAAAGAAATTTATGATAACAGCACAAACGCACACATTTTCTAGCTACGCCCGAACAACCGATTCCCCTGCTGTAACGTGTAAAGTCGGAGCGCTACCAACGATACGAAGCGTCTTTCGATTCTCTGCTTGCCAGAAACGGGCATTCGGGAACTTTTGGTACATTTGGAGCAGTTTTTAAATTTCATTTTGAAAAATAAATTAAAGCTCTCAAGGACATTCAAACAGTGTGGTTTCTCTGTCAGAAATTCCTCCCGTAATATAGTGCAGGAGGAACGTGCATCCTCCAGGGAGCAGCAGTGTTGCGGTGGCCCGTTTGCCTGCCCAACTTCAGCGTGCGGCACCGAGACTGGATCGTGAACAGGGGCTGCGCGCCTCAGTCTTCGGAGAGCAGCCGGTGCAAATGGTCCGCCCTCCTCTTCAGCACCTGCCTAAAATCCTCCTGTGGAGACACGAGGTGGTCAAAACCCCCTTACCCTTTACCGTCCGACACCGACAAGGGAAAAATCATATCCCTTGGTTCTCCTGGGTCGACGGTTGTGGTGGAACACTGGACTTGTTCTTAAGTTCCACCTGAACACAACGGAGCTTTCAGATGAACACTGACCTAGATTTGACACCGACTGAGTCATCTGTTCACTATAGAAGAAATTGGGGTGCTGCTAAACACAAATACATTACGATAAAATATATTAATTTATCATTACATTATATATTTTTTTAAATCACCATCACACAATTGTAGAGCTAAATGACTAATATTTCAGAACATGTCCGACTGTTGGCTCACCGCTTCAGACAGTTTCTCCAGGTAAGGGATGAGCTTCAGAAGCTCCTTGTCCTCCTCATCTCCTACCCAGCTCTGAATGGGGATCATATTCATCACCTGCAACAAAGACAACACAAACCAGCACCTTTACCTGCCGGTCACCAACAGCCATTTTCACAGGGTTTAAAAGAAACGCGAACCCAAATTCCACTGCAGTTATGTGTCCTAATCCCTCCCCACAACACAACTTTTCCCTTCTGTGTGATCGCCCAGCTTGATTAAATTCCTGTATTGGCGCTTAACCCTGGCAATTTCAGTAGACCAACCTACGGACCTGTCCTAAAACTACTCAAGGGGGCCTCCCGCGTGGTCCAGTGGTTACAACGTCCAACGCTGGCCACGGAGACCAGGGTTCAATTCCCCGTCTCGCCAGAGTCGGCTCTGGCCGGGAGTGCCACCAGGGGGCGGCAATTGGCTGTCCGCCCCAGGGAGGGGGGAGGGAAGCCGACATGACGTTCGCTGCGCATAAGAGTGGCGTCTCGGAAGAGGCGTTACTTTGCGGTGGTTCTGTGTGGCTCAGTAGGTAGAGCACGGCGTTGGCAACGCTTAGGTTGTGGGTTCAATCCCCACTGGGGCCACACATACTGAAAATGTATGCATGCACTACTGTAAGTCGCTTTGGATAAAAGCGCCTGCTAAATGGCGTATATTATTATATTATATATTATTCGCCTTCGTCACTACCGGCTGCAGGACTACGGCAGCGAACTCACATTACTAGGGGGGATTGACATAAAAATAGCAGGTCTAATTGACTACCAAATTGGGAGAAAATGGGATAAAACCTGAATAAAATAAATAAAAATAGACTCAAATAAATATTGTGGTGCTGAAGCGACAGAACGCACGTGATAAGGGAAGGTGTGGGGAGCATTGTCCAGCACCACGGTCTTGGCCAGGTCCCTCTCCAGCAGGCCCAGGTCCTTGACATAGTGCCCCAGAACACAGAAACAGTCTTCCTGGTACAAGCGGTGTCTGTGGAGAGAAACAAGGAGCATTGGAAGTGTGCAGGTGAGCACACCGTAGAGCCGGAGCAGGGATGGGAGTCTCAAAACCACACCCTTGTTCTTGGTATGGAGTGATGATGAACTGTACATGTCCTAGGATTACATAAAGTTTTCAGTTCAGAAAATTCCCAGTCTGGACTTCATAGCTGGCTTCATAATGACAGTGAAGAGACAGCAGTGGAGGAGGACTCTCACCGGAACAGCTTTTTCTGAGGGTCCAGCACATCCAGGATGTTTTCTGCATATTCTCTTTTGGCAGAAGTGTAAACGAACATCTGTTGAAGAACACACAGACATAAGCTGAGAGATGGAAAGATGGATGGAATTATATAATGAAGGCAAAGATACCATGGCAGTAATTTTGTTATATCGGAAATAATGACAGCACCCAACCCCCCCCAAAAAAAAAAAACAACAACTGCTAACTAAAGCCATTAAAATAAGTACAATTCAATCAATCATTCTCGACAGTGGGCTTAAAGGAGAGCCATCAGTGCATCACGCATTCAATGATGGGGCACAGTATCAGCCAGGAAAACAAAGGAACCCATTAGCAAACCAAATAATGGGTTAGTTTCTGCCACAGAAACATCCACATCCAGAGGAATGCGGTTCATCGAGACACTGCCAGGTTCATAGCTTCTCTTTAACCTACCCATTACATGGGGAAACACTTACCTCAAATATCTTTGACATTCTTTCTAAAAACTTTCGGACGTGGGGTCTCAGTATCACGTAGACCTACGACAGAGCCACAAAGAGTGAAGTCTGGTAAGAGTGCAGTGCCACTTTCACACCAGCCTGCCAGAGCTCACCATTCGCAAATATGAATCACAAAAGTGAATACTGACACCAAGGGGACAAAAGGGATACTGCATCACTTTTTCACAGTTATTTCATAGTAGGCCCATACCTTGTAGTTGCACAAATTAGATGGATTGGTACTAGAGATACTGGGTTAAGGTACAGGACAGAGGAGAGGAAAGTCCCAATTCACTTACTTTATATTTTTGATCCTGAAACGAAGTGTGAAAAGTGTACTCTGCATTATCGAGAGCGCTGAGCGTGCTGAACACCAGTGTCTCGTCCTGTAACACAATCATACAGGATGAAGAACTACATTACCCATGAATCTGCAGGGGATGGGATTAAAGTACTGTTCATGGGGGGTTAATACTAATGTCTATGGTAAAATATCCATCTTGCTCAGACAGAAATGGGTAATAAACTGTTGAATTTACAATGAGGGCTGAATCCAGACGGTGGGCGAGTTGGGGGAAGACAAGGACAACGCAAACAATCTAATGGAAAGTCTGTTCTTCCAGCGCAAAGTCAGCAGAGCGGAGCAGAGTTTAAATGGAGACTCACCAGGTCCAAGACCAGCGTGGGTTCGGGCGTGCTCCTGGTCTTGATGGGGATCTCTCGGATGCAGGGCTTGGACTGCTGGGAGTGGGAGGGGATGTTCTTGATGAAGGTGTAACTGCGGGGAGCGAATAAGAGGGGGGGTACTGTCAGAAGCGCATCACAAAATCTGGACGCCTGGTATCTCCATGGAAACTACTCCCAGACAACAGAGACACACAAGATTCCATTTCGAAAACAAAACCATTTCCTTCTTTAAAAAGGGTCCAGGAGGCAGGTTTTTTTATTTTAATTTTAAATCAGTCATGACCAAATATCAGCAACTTGGGCTGAGGGGAAGCTCTTGTGAGGCGACAGCTACTCACGGGTTGAACGCCTCGTCGTTGGTTTCGTCGTCCGACAGAGGGCCGAGGGAGTCGTAGCCAAACACGCACTCCTCAGGACTCCTCAGCTCACAGGCGGTAGACTTCACACCTGCACCCAACACACACTGGTCACTGTCCTCTCCAAGGCATACATGCACCCAATGCTCAGCTGGAGAATCCTGGGAAGGAGTATTGCTTTTGCAATGGCCTTCATCAATTTTATACATCAAAAGTGTGAAAGATAATAACCCCCCCTCCCCAATAGAACATGCAAACTACTCTTCTTAAAAGGGAAAACTGATAACTCGTTCGCTCTTGCGTGAACAATGATTGATCATACCATGTATTAATGCACATCTTATAAGTCGCTCTGAATAAGAGCATCTGCTAAATGCTTAAAATGTCAAATGTAAATGATAACAGGCATCTGTGTGAAGGGCTGCAAGTGTAAGGTCCATTCTAATACAAATGTAGGTCTCTTCAGTGCACTCACCACCCCTAGTTGGGGTCAGGAAGCAAACGATGGGGGAGTAGATGCTCCGCACAGCAGGGTTAGGGGACAAAGAGTTACAATCCTCGTGAAAACGCACCCTCTGCTGACGGCTACGAACAGGAGTCTTGAAGTCCAGATCTAACTTGGAAAAGACCAGAGACACAGTCAGACCCTCAAAGGTGAGCTGTAGTATACATTTAAAAACCTCCATGCACCATGTCAGGTAAATGAGCAAAGCACTCAGCACTCAACAGCACAATGTCTATTGCTGTTGCAATGATGTCTATTGCTGTATTCCTGCACTGATCTCGTGCGCTAACTATGATTGTTCCTACCATGTATTAATGCACATCTTGTATAAGAGCTCTGGAAAATGTAAATGTAAAAATGTACAATAAATTACACAACAACCATTAGCTGAAGTGAATCTTGTAAGTCGCCAAAATGTAAAATGAAAATGTAAAATAAAAAAGCAAAGCATGAATTTGACATAGCCCAATGCTGGATATTTAACTCAAAACAAGGTGGAGAGGCCTATTGCAAAAAGGTTGTAAAGGCAGTGTTCCTCCAAGCACTCAAACCTGCAAACTTCTGTGTTTAGTTCTCAGTGCTCAGGACTACTGCCCCGAGCCTGTACCTTCGCTGTCTGGTAAAGGGGAAGCCGTCCTCCTCCGAGCTCGCGCCTGGATTTTGGAAGGCCTGGGGGCGATGGGGATGCTTTTGTCGTCATCAGAGAACTGTAGGGCGCACTCTAGGACTGCTTCCGCTTCCCCTTGGTCCTGCGCGCACACACACAAGCGCAACATCGACGTTGTGAGGTCATTTACACACAGGGTTAACGGCAAGTACCTGGCGTACTTACCTAGCAGTACCCCAGGCCTAAATTCTCAGCAATTCAGAACATACACATAATATTAACGTTAAATAGCAAGCCAAATTACACGAGCCAAGGTTCGATAGCTAGCCATATTGTCAACCAAAATATTAGCACCAATATACTAAGTAAATCGATCACTAAGCGATATTTAGCAGCGATATCTTGAAAAACGACTAAAATGTGAAGAAAACTGCCATGTGTAGCAATATGTGGGACATATTTACACCGGACCATTGGCGCCTGCTGCGGTGTTGTTGTATGGGACATACATTAATGTGGCACGGGGACCGCGGGGTTGGGCAATATTGAGCATGTATTGTGCAAACTTCGTAAGCATCACCTTAAATTTTAAATCTGACTGTCATAACTTCTAACCAAAGCAAGGGAGCAACATATTTAAACACCATGCCCTGGCATTTAACTTGGCCCCATCAACCCGTGATTAATAGGATTTATTAGCGCCATTAGCCGAGGAACTACACAATGTTAAATAAAAAAGCTAACGGTATACGCTGCTACTTCTGTAAAAACAAGGCCATACACTGGATGTTTCTTTAAGACCGCAATTAAACATCAGATACGCTAAACCCTTTCAAACAAAGTTAACAGAATTGACCTGTGTTGCGACGCACGGTTTAACGATAACGATAGCTAATGGGTTTCAAAACAAACAATGACCCATGCCTGGCTAGTGTGGTTAGCTAGCTAGTTTATGTTTGGTAACATATCAACATTCATTTCGCTTATGTTAGAACGATTGCTAGTCTATAACTCAACTACCTAATGTTATTAACGAAGGTTATACGTTTTTTTAATTACATCTGCTAGCTAAGCCACCGTCGAACGTTCGCGATTTTAAACCAAACAGTCAACGTTAGGCAACTAGCAAACGATCACCTCATTTATAAATGATTAGATAATGGTAGCTTAAAAACAAACACAGGCCAACCAAAACGACCTTACCGCTGCTCTTTTCCGCATTGCCGACCGAGGGCGAAGGCTTCGCATAGTACTATTGGGGGTGACGGCGGACTCCATCGGCGGACGAGAGGGAGTCCTTCGAGGTCGAAGTATCATTTTACTTTAGCAAGCAAACTTCGTTAACGTTAGCGAACAACACACCAAACTAACGGAAATGATCTTGCTAGCCAACAATGTGTCCCGTGTCCCAAATCCTAATCGATACAGATTATGCTTGCATAATACGTTCGTCACAACAGCTATTTTCGCTTTAATAATTCAAATCTACCGCTACGGCTACAGCCCATGGGCTTTTATAGACCTGCTGCTCGTTGCTGATTGGATGTCGAGTGATGAGTCAATATGGTGTCATGCATCTGTTTAAGCGCCTGTTCAAAACACGGAACGAGAAAATGCATGTTTTAGATCTCCATTACCCAAAACTGCGTTAACGTTCCATATAAATTGTTGAAATTCTGAATGTAAGTTAAGGACTTACGACTACCGTGGGTGACATGGAAACAACAAAACAACGGTGAAAAGATTATATGGATATATTCGTTTGGAGAGCTAGCTGGCTTGTGCGTCTGACGTTACCAGACATCTGCGCTACGTCTTACATCGCAGTCAATGGCTGAATTTTAGTGCATTTAATAAATAGTATTCTCATCTCATTGCCTTTCGGTTATTGTTCCACCGAGATAATAAGTTGTATTATGCGTTATGTTATTGGAACTTCAGAAAATGTAAAACCAACAAGACACCAGGAAATGGTCAGAAAATGCACCAACCAATAGAATGGACATTTATCCAATATTCACCAATAGGATTAGACTACCTTACCCATATTCTCCAATAGCAAGCCCCACCTGAAGGCCACTTTTTGACATTACCTTTTGATCATGCTTTTGGTAGCATGACACGCCAAACATAGTAAAGCCTTTGCTTTGACTGCTGTAAACTCAGTATGCAGAATAGTGAGTATAATTGACCACTAGATTCAATGATGTATGGTGACAAGGAAGACAAAAATAATAACAAATATTTTTTTATTAATATAGCATTTATTTTAACAGTTGAAACACCCCATGTTTGTTTGTTTGTTTGTTGTAATACCCCTGGGTTGAATTTCTGTAAACCATCAGAAATGGTTTTTTTAAATTATTTTTAAAATTTAGATTTATTTTATTATTAGTTACAAACCAATATCATCAGAACATTTTGTACCCAAGAGCTATGTATGTAATACATATTAGTAAAGAATGCAAGACAAAGAGGAAAAAAAAAAACAAGACAAGATCAAGTCACACTTCAAAAATGAGTAGATTCATATCAACAGTCACTTCTGTGGTTTGGAAAAAAGGCGTCCCATGTATCAGGTCAAACTTCTATTAAGTAAACCGTAGAAAGCTTTGAACAAGGGGATGTTTAATCGTGTCATTAAAGTGTGACTTACTTAAATAAAATAAAAAACAGACAACATGATAGCCTTCCCTTAAGTATCTTTTTCACATTCAGTCTTTTTTTTTGTTTTTTTGCAGCCATTTTACAAATTTTCCCATGAACAGGAGGATTAAACAAAACAAAAAAACCTTTCGTGTACATTTATACGAGTGTACGTTTTATTTATTGTGTAATTAGCCACATACACAATTATGATGGATAAGGAAGGGGTACATTACCCCACATCATTTAAAAACAAAAAGCTGTGACATATTCTAAAATGTCACAGTCAGATGTGACAGGGAAGAATATATGTGCTGCACATTGCTGGTCAGACACCCCTGACCTCTGTAATACTGGACAGAGGGAAAATGCATTAGTTTGTTTTTGCAAGTTGGCCCACACCACATGCGCATTACAATAATAGTTGTCATCCACCATTTCATAATAAAAGTGCTTGACAATTATTGAAAGTATGACATGAAATGTAACAAATAATCCTTGTGAAGTTAGCCACTGTTGTGGAACGGGCCGTTACCTATTGCACCTTGACTGAAGTGGGTTTGCAGCTCTCGTGAGCCTCAAAAGATGGCGTCCTGTGGGGTCAATATCAGAACACCATCCCTCCATCCAGTAATGCAACGCAGGCCAGTGTGTGACAGACTGTCACAGCACACCCAGTACAGTCCCCCTCCTTGCAAGCAGCTTCCTGTTAGGCCACCTGAAGCTGTTATCGCAGAACATTTTCAACTTTCACGCAAGTGGAGAGCAAGAAAACAAACATCTGCTCAAAGGCCTATTCTAGGTGTACTGTAGGTGGTACATTGTCCTTTCACCAAAACTGTAAAAAAAAAAGAAAGAAAAGAAAAGTGCTACATGACATTTTACTATACACATTTTTTTTTTTTAATGAGACAACATTTAACAGCCCACCCCCACAAACTCACATACACAAACTGCCCAACCCCCCCAAACACACAAACAGTAACCTGTGCTCTGTGCTCTGTGGTGAATGAATCAGTAAAACTGGAGGTAGAAGTGTATTTCCTGAGAGGCCGGACCCCAAGGCCCGACCGGTGTGCTGAATTGTTTTCACATAAAGAAAGTTGCATATAAAAGGAGCCGACATTACAGACATTACAGCTGCTCCTCACGCTTGCAAACATTTCCTGATTGTTTTGTTTTTAAAAACAACAACAACAAAAAAAAAGGTCACTTGTTGCAAAAATAAGTGATAATTGCTGGATGAACACAGAGTGTTACAAATAACAGGAATACGTCAAAGAACTCAAACGATTTTTTTAAAAAGCACAAGACTTTACAAACTTTATACACGGGCGATAGTGACACAGACGTACACACAGCACACGGTAGTGACAGGATGCTCGGGGCAGCACGTCTATCCTCACACGGAGGAACGGCACTCAGCTCTTGCAGCGGTCTCTACCCAGGGCACGCTGCACGTGATTGGTCGGCTGTGCGCCATGGCGATTGCACAGTTCAAACAGCCAGCTGCCGGTGACGTTCCCGGTGCTGTGGTCTCAAGAAAGTGACAAAACTCCAAGCCACCAGTGATGGGAGAATGAGGTTTCATGGAACCAAATAGGGCGCATCGGTGACATGCTGATTTTAACCGATCATCGTGTCTTTCTGTGGACAGCACAATCTTTTCATCAGTTCAAACAAGTCAAGTGATCGACTCATTGTAGCTCTACTCATTACGGGGTTCAGGAAACCTCATTGTCCCATCCCTAGAAACCACCCCGCTTGACGTCAGCTTCGACAGCTCGGGCGTCATGGCGATCTGTCCGGCGGCCAGCAGAGGGTGCTGCTGTGCGCACGCGGTCTTAAGGCATGTCATAATTATACAAGTCATACGCTGTATTAAGATGAAAAATAATGCATCTCTTCTTCAGGTCTTCTGGCAGACCTTGGATATCCCAGCAATTCACCTGATGCATGAGGATTCTGTCACTTGAAAGTGGACAGTGGACAGCGGACACCCCTGAATGAATCTCGCACAAACTTCAGGGGGAGATAAAAGTCACCAGTCTGCTGATGAGGACAAGCAACCTCTACACAGTTTTTGTTGTGTGTTGCTTATCCATTTTCAGATTTTTTTGGATTGCCCATTAAATGCAATAACAATCATAAAACGGAAGCAAAGAAAAACAAAAAACTTATACATCCCCCTCCCTCTCTCATCTAACAATGGCTACAGTCCTATTGCCACGACAGTGACTGACATTGTGGCCTTTTTTATATATATATATATATATATATATATATATATATATATAAATATATAAAAACCTTTTTTTTAAACAATATTTAACAAGTTTCAAACACAGAATATGAAAAACAACATCCAAGGCAGTCTCTTTCTGAGACACTTTACAGAAGGATTTGATTGGATACTGAATCTAGAATCTAGGATTCATCTGAGCTTCAAACTACAGAAACTACAAATGTTCACAGCCCCAGATTCATGCCCATGTTCCAGAGACTCATCATCCCAGTGCCTTTGGCTTTGTCAGGATATCTGATTGTCCATGCTTTGTTAACCAAGGCAATATAACAGCAAGGAAAAAGACAACTCCCCCTCTCCTCCAACCACCCCCTGATTTGTCAAAAAACTGTCAAGTTTAAAAGGCAGTAGTCAACCTGTCTCCTGATTAGCTCCCCCATCGGGGAATTCTCTTTACACACAGAAGCTGGAAGTCTGCGATATTAGAATTCTCAGAGGGACAGACACAAACAAAGTGGCCGTTGTCGACGTCTTTGATCAGCTTCCCAAATGATGTCCTGGCAGTTCTCCCGCCACAGTATTTTTGAGCCAATCGGCTGGCAGCAGCTGCTCCGTGACTCATACCTTCTTCCCAGAAAAGTCTGAAAGCATCTCTTCTGAGTGTGTGAGCTCCCATACGACCCAGACACCTCCAGGAGAATGGAGCAATGGCAAAAACGTCCCTTTACTGAAAGCCTGTTGCTATGGCGCACAGTAACGGCATGTTGTCGGGGTAACCAGAGGGTTCTGAGCGCAGGAGGAGGTCCTGGTTATTTTGATGATTAAAAAACGCACAGCAGGTCCACAGGTAAAAGGGCTCGCATGCAGGGTCCCTCCCCAAGCTTAACAAAAGTGCCCCCCCCCGACGGGCACCCAATTATGCACCGGAACCCGAGCCGAGAGAGCACACAAATTAGAGCAGGGGATCCAATACAAGCCCTGCCCAAGGTCACTCAATGCCAAAAGGACAGACAACGAGATATAAAAAGAATGCTATTAAATTTCAAGACAATGAGCAGAACCCCAACCCCCCCCCCCCCCCCTCCCTCCCTCCCTCCCTCCCTCCCTCCCTCCCCCCAACCCCCTCAAACACACGTGCCTCTATGTACATGCATGCCTTCGGTCATCAACACAGCCAAGATTATGCAGAAAAATCACTCTGAGGTTGTTTGTAGACTGCTAACTTTGGTTCTTGCCAAGTGCACGAGAACAGCTTTCACCGTCGCTAAGATCCTGCTGTACGATTGTTTTGCTTAGTGAGGTAGAAAAAGGTCTTACTTCAGAATCAAGCAATCTACAGGAAATAAGGCTTTCTCTGCGAGGTATACTGTGTCGTAAAATCTTCAAATCAAGCAACCGTCCCTGAGAATGCTTAACTAACAGGCGTACAGTTGTACGGGTTTGAGAACCTGAGGGAAGAGATTTGGCCAGCCTTTGTACCCTTTTTCCGTAAAAATAAAGACTTCTGGAAGTTCATTATGATGTATATAGTCCATAAGAAGAAGAAAAGAAACGGACCTGAGAAAGAAAATAAACCCTTTTTACCACTCTGTCACAACTCTCTCGCATTACTGTAATAACATGCGATGATGATTTCTCCAGTGTAACATAGCACTGGAGACTGCATTTACCAACCGAACCCTCCTTGGGAAAGGAAGCAGAGAGGTCGGAAGCAATACAGGAACTGACCATCTGGTTACGATGGAGAGTCTGTGGCAGCAGTTAGTCAAAAAGCGCTCAACAAAAACTGACCAATAAGAACAACTAGTGTGAGTACAAGCTTAGCACTGCTGTACAGGAACAGCACAAGCTAAGAGTACGTGGGCCTTTGTGCTCGCAGAATGGAGCTCCAGGTTCAATGGGGGTGGAGAGGTGCCCCCCCTGCTGGCAGGCAGCAGTATTGAGCGTGATGTGGAGAAAGGCAACTGAACAGTCTTCAGACAGTCTTCTGGTTTCCTTGTGAGATTCCACACAGGAAAAAATGTGGGGGACAAGGCTGAATAACTCCTGGATGAATAATAAAATCGTGTTTTCTTGCCTGGATTTTTGTTTTTGCGTTCTAAAGATCAGAAATAACTGCAATTTCCAAAGCATGTCCCTGATGAATCTAAGGCCCCATGTCAAATAAAAATCTGTCCCCCTCCAACCACAACAAAAGCAAATGCTAAATTTAACACAAATCTCTCTCTCAAAACCCCCTCTTTTAACACACAAAAACACAGGCTAAAACTAATACATCAACAAGCATCTGATATGCCAAAAATATATCATAATAATAATAATAATTCAAGCAAAAATAAACTTTTGCATTTCTGCTGTTTTAAGAATAACAGAATAAGAAGAAGCAATGCACTCCTTAAGTTGCTTTCCTGGATTCTGTCATCCCTTGCCACTATTATCAAATATTATTTCCATTAAAAAAAAAGACTTGATAATGAGTATGGTTGAATATATTTGCATAGTTAATTACAATCCAACCAATCAAAGCAGGTGGCCATTGTTGGATCTGGATAAGAGAAGAGCAAGTGTACTGTTGAGAAAACAATGTCTGCGTAACCATGGGAACTCCCCCCCCCCCGGCAGATTCCAGATTCAGGATTAAACAAAGGTTATGATTGGATAAACACATTTTAAATATGTGGAAACTGCATTTGGGCGGGCGAAAGGCCAAAGGATAAGGTCAGGTGGAAGGGTGTTGAAAGAGTCGGTATTTCATAAACTGCACATCGTTGCAGGCTGATTGGGGTGCAGGCCAGCGCGGTCACCGAACGTCGAGCAGCTAAACTAACGTCGCAGGTGTCGAGTTCACGTCTGGAATCATCACAGCGACACCCTGCCAGCGCTGAAAGCCAGGAATAAGATCTAAAAACTGGGGTGCGAAAACAGAACTGGTCGCCGCCATGCTTCGGAATGAACCCCTTTGCTTATACCGATGCTCTTTGAGGTATACAGTGTTTTTGAAGCTTGCCATAAAGTGATATAGTGGTACAGGTGCGATGGGGGACAGATCTCCAAATTCAATTTGATTGGCTGCCAATGTTCTGAGGACACGACACCGTGCCAGATTCTCGGGAGCGAGGCAACGAGGAGCACGCTGTGCCGAGAACAAAGCCATTCGTTTGTGATTTCCAGGAGAACATCAGGGCACCTGTTCGTTAACACAAGGCACGGCGTGTCTCTATGTCAGGCTCGTACTGAATGGTACACCATCAGGTGAAGAGTCTGACCAGTTTCCCACGATCGGCCAACAATCCAACACACTCCAAAATATGCAAGCCTTTTCAGCACTGTTAAAAAAAAGGCACACCACTTTACTGACAAAAGGCACACGCGCATGTACACACGCACACACACAATCCTCGCGAGACATAGTTACTCTCTCCCCTCGGACTGAATCCCCACAGCCCTCCCTGCAGAGCGCAGAACAAGGCTTCCGTCCCCTCTCAGGCACTACGGTCCCCGAGTTGACCACAACCTTGTCTCCGGTTAGGCAGCGGCACGACCTGAAACGAACCGGGGGACGGTGAAGCGTGACCACCACACACCCTGGGAGCCCTGAGCAGCCGTGCCCGTGAGGGAGGGCTGCACGCTGGGGGGAGAAAGGGGCTGTGGAGAGCAGCGGCGCAGGAGATCGAGAGCGGACGCAGACCAGGGGGTGCGCTCGGAGAATCTCAAACACCTGAGACGATACGCTCCTGCTGGAGGCGCCCGGAGTTAAAAACATCGGGGGGGGGGGGGGGGGGGGTTCTACAGCTTCCACAGGACAATCATGTCCCGATGATCACACAGCCTGAGGAGGCCAGCGGTCAGACCAGCTCCCTGGCTGAAAGCAAGGCTCTGTTTGACCACTGTACTGTACTGTACTGTACTGTACCAACGCACGCACAGAAGAGGTTATGTTTCATAATCAATGAGGTCACCACGGTGATTTCTTATGCCCTGAAGAAACAAACAATCATATACTTTATAGCATAGATCTCTAGAATAAAATAGAGGATGTATTTACAAATGTCTTTTTTTTCTTCTTTTTAAAACCATTAATTTATATATATTTTTTCAATTGAGTTACAGTTAACGACAATAAACTAAACTAGTATAAGATTGAAAATTAAATTCGCTTTTCCTCGTGCGAGGAAGCTTCATTGTCTGTCAGTAGGTGTGTGAGATTGTGTAAACAGTGCATTAAAATTAAATCTGTCCTTATTTTCTGAGGAGAATAAATTATTCAGAGGCTTTGCGGATAATACACCGCCTCTGATATTTCATTAAAATCGATTAGACAACAAAGAAGCAGAAAAAAGCGGAAAGCTCAAAATGATAATAATAATAATAATAATAATAATAATAATAATACAGGAGCTGTGGCAGGAGAGAGACAGCGCTACTGAAGCGGCGGGCCTGTGATCTGCCCTGTTCCTGCTCTCCGATTGTCTCAGGACGAGGTGTGAGAAGCGAAGCTGGGTTTTTGGCTGTAGTTGGCGGTGAGGTTGCTAAGGCGACGGGTCGTTTGAGCAGGATGAGGTAGGTGTGAGGGCGGCGGGCGGGGTCACCGGGCGTGCGGCGGCCGATTGGCTGTTCCCGGAGCCGGACGAGCTGGCGGGGTGACACGGGGCTGAGCCGGCGGCCTGGGCAAAAAGCACGCCTAAAAAAACAACAACAACAACAAAAAAATATATATTACAAAGAATGAACCTTTGACCTCTCGACCTCTGACCTCCTGTATTCTTTACCTGTACTGTACTTGTGTTTCCTTTTGGTTTTGTATCGCACCTGTGTGCATTTCACATATTTATTGTATTTAACGTCTGTACAAACATCATATTGCCATGTCGTATGTGTTTTAAGAGCTCTTGCCAAGGCCGTTATCAAAAGAGAAAGCGTTCTCAACACACCTGGTTAAATAAATACAAAATGTAAGGTAAGTCACTGGAGCACAAACAGATCTTCATATGTGCCGTTTCTGGGCTGCAGGTTAACCCCTCCCATTACACGTACATTCCCAGTGCTGAACGTCTCGTTTGTAAAGATGTTATTTAGTCTATACTGCACTGCGTGGCTGCCTTAATAGTACTTTACAGGTTGTGCAGGGTTTGCATTCTGCATTCTGGGGGTCAGACTGCAGTAGGTCGAAACCATATGGATCCTGTGTGATCTGATGTGGATCCTGTGTGATCTTGTGTGGATCCTGTGTGGATCCTGTGTGATCCTGTGTGATCCTGTGTGATCCTGTGTGATCCTGTGTGATCCTGTGTGATCCTGTGTGATCCTGTGTGATCCTGTGTGATCCTGTGTGATCCTGTGTGATCCTGTGTGGATCCTGTGTGATCTTGTGTGGATCCTGTGTGATCCTGTGTGGATCCTGTGTGATCCTGTGTGGATCCTGTGTGGATCCTGTGTGATCTTGTGTGGATCCTGTGTGGATCTGATGTGGATCCTGTGTGGATCCTGTGTGATCTTGTGTGGATCCTTGTGTCTTGTGATCTGATGTGGATCCTGTGTGGAAATGTGAGATGTGGATCTGGTGATCTGATGTGAGTGTGCTTACCTGTGTGGATCCTGTGTGATCTTGTGTGGATCTCTAAATGTGAGCTGGTATATGTGTGGCTTACCCGCGTAGACCACCCCGTTGAGCTCCACCGACATGCTGATGCTGCTGGTGCCATTCGTGGTGAGGTTCAGGGCGGAGTCCTGTCTGCCGTCTGCTGGGAAGACACAGGACACACCCTGTTACCTAGGCGACACTGAAACACCAACAGCCTGACCAGGAAGCACATTTGTGTAAAACAATGACTCAGTGGCCTCCTTACAGGCTGAACTCCTCAAACCATACACTGTGCAGCGACACAAACCATTTGTCCTTCTTTGTTGTCCCTCCATTCCATACATTGTTTTACAGACAATCATGCGCTCTCCTCCGACAGACTGCAGCTGCTTCTTTTCAATCTGTGGTGTACCAGTGTACCGCCATTGTAAATAAGAATTTGTTCTTAATGGCTTGCCTGGTTAAATAAAGGTTAAATTAAAAAATAAAAATAAAACCAGCTGAACTGTGCTAGAGGAATTATGCACACACACACACACTCTCACGCTCTCGCACGCTCTCACACGCTCTCGCACGCTCTCGCACGCTCGCACGCTCTCACACGCACTCACGCACGCACTCACACACACACACACACACTCACACACTCACACACTCACACACACACACACACTCACACACACACACTCTCACTCTCACACTCACTCTCACTCTCACTCTCACTCTCACACACTCACACACTCACACACACACTCACACACTCACACACACTCACACACACTCACACACTCACACTCACACACACACACTCACACTCTCACACACTCACACTCACACACACACTCACACACTCACACACTCACACACTCACACTCTCACACTCACACACACTCACACACACTCACCCTGTGTGCTGATGCGGACGTTCATGGGCACATGCGTGGCGGTCGTCATGGCGAGCAGGTTGTGCTGCAGCGCCCTCTGCAGGAGGCGCTGGTGCTCCTCGGCCGGCAGGGCGATCTTCTTCTCGGGCGGCTCGCCGGACTCCATCCGGTCGCGGAGCTGCTCCAGCTCGGCCACCTGGGCGGCCATAGCGGCCTGGACCGCCACAGCCTGGGCCGCCGCCGCAGAGTGCATCCGGCTCGCCCCGGGAACCGCCACGCCCCCCTCTGGAGGCCCACACAAGCAACGGCCGTCAGTGTCCTCTCCCGTTACCCACAATGCCATGCTGCGCGCGCTCAGCCGCCGTAGTCCTGAGCCCCACACTGTTAAATCAGTCTGCCGTCATGTAATGCCGTGTTTGGTATTGGGTCGCATGGCGTATTGTATTAGAGCAGGGGTGCAAATCTCAGGCCCTGGAGGGCCAGTGTGTGTGTGTGTGTGTGTGTGTGTGTGTGTGTGTTTTGTTCCTGTTTCTGCCAAATACCATAATTTGTCAAAATTGTCAAAACAACAGCAATAAAAAATGCTAGATTGCGTCAATTATTAGTGTTAAATAATTAAGAGCAGAATTAGGTACAAAATCACAAAACTAACCGTCCCTCCTGCTGCAGCCGTGCATGCATGTTAAAGACGTTAAATGGTGTTTTACTGCAGTGGTAAAAACGACGGCGCACTCATGGCAGAAAAGCACACCAGAGTGGAGCAGATCGTCAGGACATTGTGAAGCTTCGCACGCCTCAAAACTGAGAGCTGCGTCTTAACTTCTCCTCGGCCATGCCAACAAACGAGCTAGAGCGCATCGCCACTACCAGAGGGAGAAACTACAGGACCTTCAGAGCCTGGAAACGTCTCTGATCCAGGCATAGGCAGGCAGTGTGGTATAATGGTTAGGGAGCTGGGCTTGTAACGTTAAGGTTGCAGGTTCAATCCCCAGGTGGGACACTGACATTGTACCCTTGAGCACGGTACTTAACCTGAATTGCTTCAGTTAATATCCAGCTGTATAAATGGAGTGTAAAGAAATGTAAAACTGTAAGTCGCTCTGGATAAGAGCGTCTGCTAAATGCCTGTAATGTAATATAATGAGCCACAACCAACCACGGCCAGCCCTGTGAGTACACAACAGACATTCTGACTGTCCTGCCTTACCCACCCCCCTTGCCCCAAACCCAGGCCACCCCCCTCACCTTTCTTCATCCGCTGGATCGGGGTAAGAGGCGCCCCATTGGTGCCCATGCCCAGGCTGGGGGCGGAGAGTTTGGGGGAGGAGAGCATGGTGGGCGTGCCGTTGGGCGAGTAGGTGAAGAGGGCGGAGCCAAAGCCCTGCCGACGCCCCTCCCGCCGGTTGCTGTCGATGGCAGCCTGCAGCTCGCTGGGGTTGCTGAGCGCCCTCTTGTCACATTCGTAAGGGTAGAGGTACTTCATGTATCTGTCATGGAGGTCAGAGGTCAGAGGTCAGAGGGCACTGGGTCAGGGTTCAGAGTGGCAGATACAAAAATGACACAAAAAAAGAGACATATGATGGACTAACTGGCTGGCTAGGATGTGCAATGTTGAATAAACATTCACACTGATAAGACTGGAGCAGACTATATATCTATAATCAATCAATCTTTATTTTTGTATGGCGCCATTCACAAACAGGTTGCTTCACAATGGACATTTTCCAGAGGGACTCTGGTCCTGGTCATGGTCAGCTTGCTGAAGTTTAGAGCAGGGGCTGCACGGATCCAGGAGTCTGTATATCACATGGATCCACCAGTGTAACAGTCAATGTAAAGCACACACCCATCCACACTCAGTGCATCTGTGCAGCACAGTGCCCATGTGCAAACGGCACAGTCTAGCAAGCTTAATGGTCACGCAACCAGCCAGGAAATGAGCGGTAAAATGCATGAAATAAATTATTATTTATGCCATTTAAAAAAATATTTTTTTAAATATTATATTAGGGTAGCAGATAACGCACCGTATTTTGGCTGGTCCGATACGGTGTGCGCTGCCTGTCAGGGATGTGGTTTGAAAACCATTTCTCTACCAGACCGGGCCTGGTTGCGTTAGGCATCCCCGATTGGAAGGGGGCATTTGGCGGCTCGGGTCCACCGTGAAGCACATAAGGGTGTCTCCAGAACATGGGTGGGCGAATTCCATCTCGAAGGAAGCGGAGTTCGCTGCCCTCTGAGAATAAGCTTGCCTCGTAGAGACGAGCAGCGGACTCGTGCGGGGAGGGTAAATCAAAATAAATAGATGGTGTAATCGGCTAGAAAAACGCTAAAACTCTGAAACAAATAAATAAATAAAAAATAATATATATATATATTTGTGTTTGAGGCATGATTCAGAGCGCTCACTGAGTGCGGAGGGTGAAGGCGGCGCTCGTGATGGAGGTGGGCAGGTTCAGGCCCTTGGTGATCTCCCTCCACAGCTTCTTGTTGATGACCTCCACCAGCCCGCCCTTCTCCGTCACCAGCTGGTACAGCATGTACAGGTCCAGCACCTGCTTGGCCATGATGGGGATCCTGTTCACAGGGGTCCCTGAGGTGCAGCACAGAGGTCACATGACGCTTATTTCAACCAATCGCCGTTCAAAACAAACAAATAAACAAACCATCAAGCATGCGCATGTCAACTTTGTGTTCTAGTAGGTGAGAAGACAACACATGGGTGAAAGTGCAAGAAAATGTGAGCAGCATTTTTCTCCACTTTTCGAACAGGGAAACATTTGTTTTGTGACCTCCTTGTTGCCGCAAAAGTAGAAATGAAAGATCCCTCCTTTTTTGACACCGAACAGACCTAGTTTCGATTCGTTTTGATTTTCTGCCCTGCAGAAAACGTGCAGCCAAAGCAGGCGACTTTCAGGAGCTGCTTTTGCCTTCTGGTGCTACTCTGCCCGCTGCCCCTAGGGGGCAGTGTTTCTTTATATTTACACTAGGCGTCATTAGAGAGCTCAGCGGGGAAAGATTGCTTGGCTGCATTCCCAAGGCATCTCAAGAGTAGCAGGGCCGATCTAGGATCAGTTTAGCCTTTTAGCTCATATTGGATACGGTTTGGACGTGGGCAGGGGAAACCTGATCCTGGATCAGCACGATGAACAGCGGGAGCTGAGCGATGGAACGACAGTGCAGCTGATCTTTTCCTTGACCTTCCGCTTATTACTCCCTCCTGTTCACTTCATTAGGCTGAGAAAGCAGTGACCTTTCGCCTGGCTCCCGACAGAGTGCCTCCGAAACAGGGAGACATTTTTATTTTTCTTCCCCCTTTAAATACGTGAAATGAAACTGGGGGCGAAACACAGCTTTACCCTGCTGCTCTTGGCCACAGTTGGCCTGACCTGCAGCGCGAGCAAACCACAAGCAAGCCGCCGCAGCTCAGCACAGTAATGCATTAACAATGTGCGCCTCATGAGACAAATGACTGGAACACAAGCCACAACCGCACAGAGACAGACCACTGCAGTGCTCACACGCGCACACACACTCACACTCACTCGCTCACACTCACACGCGCTCACACTCACACGCGCTCACACTCACACACGCCACACACTCACTTACACTCACACGCGCTCACACTCACACGCGCTCACACTCACACACGCTCACACTCACACATGCTCACACGCGCTCACACACACGCTCACACGCTCACGCTCACACACACACACACACTCACACACTCACACACTCACACACTCACACACTCACACACTCACACACGCTCACACGCTCACACTCACTCACACACGCTCACACGCACTCGCTCACGCACTCACACACGCTCACACTTACACACTCACACACGCTCACACTCCTGGAAACACACTCACACGCACACACTTACACACTCACACATGCTCACACTCACGGAAACACACTCACTCGCACACGCGCACACGCTCACACACGCACACTCTCACAGACACATGCTTACACACACATGCTCACATTCGCACACACACTCACGGTCACTCACTCATGCGCGCACACTCACGGAAACCTAAATGCAGAAATGAACGAACGCACACACTCATATACTCACAGACACACAGACTCACAGACTCACAGACTCACAGACTCACAGACTCACAGACTCACAGACTCACAGACTCACACATGCTTACAGTCACGGAAACACACAAATGCACAAACGAACGAACACGCACGCATGCAAGCACTCACGCACTCACACACACTCACACACGCTCGCACACGCACACACGCCCCTCCTTACCTCTCCTCTGCATGAAGTTGAACAGGTCATCCAGAAACTCTTTGCGCTGCGGGTGGCTGTCCAGTTCATAGAGCTGCAGGGAACAGGAGCAGTGATGCAGTCAGAACACACGGGGCTCTGTGGCTGAGCTCATTCACTAAAGCTTCATTTGGTGGGAGTGTGGAGGTGTAGCGGGTGAGCTCTGGTACGTGAGCACCCGCTGCGAACTGACGTGGATAAGAGTACGATTAGGTTCCGGAGTTAGAGACTTGAGTCTTTGGCTCGGCGAGCTAAATCACTCTCTTGTCGCGTCAGAGATCATCGGTTCGAAACTCGCTGCAGGGCACAACCAGTAACCGTTACAGAGAGAAAGCGCAAATTCTCCCCAACGTTTCTCATGCAATGTTTTCTGGTGGGTTCATTTCAGTGACTAATAAGTATGTACCAGAGAAACCAAGGGGGGAAAATGACACTTGCTTCAGTTGTGTATTAAACCTTGCACAGTGCTCACCCACATGGCTCAGGCGCGCTCTGACAGCCAGCCCGGCGCTCAGCTCTGTGGAGAGGCTCCAGGAGCAGAGTCTTAATTACAGGAGGAACGACGAGGAGGTGTGTTCCACCGTAAATCATTAAACAGGCCCCTTCCACTCTCTCGCTCGCTCGCTCCTCCTCCCTCCCTCCCTCCCTCCCTCCCTCCCTCCCACTCTCTCTCGCTCTCTCACTCTCTCGTTCTCCGTTGTCATCAGCTCTCTTTTGTCATCACTAGACCCCAGAGTAGAGTATCGATTCCAGGCCGTGCCAGTGGCCGATGGGCACGGCTCGTGAGTGAGATTGGGGCGCTCCAAATTCGGAGACAAAGGGGAAAAGGCATAAAAGAAGAAGACCCCAGTGAACCCCTGCCAAACCCGAGGGGCCACAGACACTGCCTGCGTTACTACATCACCCGGCACTGTGTATCACGTGCACACACATGGCAAAGCGCAGCGGAGCAGATGTTTCCGCTCTGTTCCGCTTACCCCACACCCTGCAAGAGTATTTGTACAGGGGCCGGGTCAGAGGTCAGAGTAACGCCATGGCGATGAGCTTCCACTCCCTTACGGCTATCCAGCCCAGCTTCTGCATTCTGCAAACTCAATACCGCCGTACGAAGCGCGCTGCCTGCCGTACCACTTGGCTTGGTGGGGGAGGGCAGCAAAAAACATTAATATTTATAAACAAATCAACAAAGTAGCGAGCATAGATGGTCACCTGACACCAGGGATACGAGGGGAAACCCAAGCCGCCCTTTTGTGGTTTCGGCACGCTTCCTGTCACCCCCCCCTCCGTACTCCTAATGCATCCCACCCCAGCCCCAGGTTACGGCGCCACCTGCCAATCACCCGGGACGCCATGGCAACGTTTCCTCCCTGCCCGCATTGACACACTGAGGTCCTCTTCATCCGTGACCACGAGAACAAACTGGTGAAACCATAGCAAGGCCATCCGCAGAGTGTCGTGTACCACCTAATTGGACTCCTGCGCTAAACCCTATCCACATAGCGGATGGGGGGGGAGCAAAGACTTATGTGGCCCTGTAAATTGGCACATCATTCAACGTGAAATTAAAGGTTTAAAAAACTAAAATATAGACTTCTATATACAGTGTTTGAATCATCAATCCACTCCAGATATTATGATATGAAAACCCTCTGGCAAGTCTTAGAGGTGTGGGGGAGAAGCTATCCAACCTCAATTGTTTCTGTCAATTGTTTGTGTTCCTACCATGTATTTATGCACATCTTGTAAGTCGCTCTGGATAAGAGCGTCTGCTAAATGCTTAAAATGTAAATGTAAAATGTAATGTAAATGTCCAGCTGTACAGAATGGCTGGCATGCCAAAAACATGCTGGTTCCACCTTCGGCGTGAGGGAGAGAGCAGCACGGCTCTCACCCTGTGCCATAACGCCCGGACCGAAGCAAGGCGCAGAACCATGCAGTTCTATACATGCGTTTAAGAGTGTAAGGTTAAAGTGTTTCAGTGCGTTCAGCAGCGTAAGCCTCAACAGCACTTCAGTGTGTTTAACAGTGTAAGCCTCAACAGCATTTCAGTGTGTTTAACAGTGTAAGGCTAAACAGCATTTCAGTGTGTTTAACAGTGTAAGGTTAAACAGCATTTCAGTGTGTTTAACAGTGTAAGGCTAAACAGCATTTCAGTGTGTTTAACAGTGTAAGGTTAAACAGCATTTCAGTGTGTTTAACAGTGTAAGGTTAAACAGCATTTCAGTGTGTTTAACAGTGTAAGGCTAAACAGCATTTCAGTGTGTTTAACAGTATAAGGTTAAACAGCATTTCAGTGTGTTTAACAGTGTAAGGCTAAACAGCATTTCAGTGTGTTTAACAGTGTAAGGTTAAACAGCATTTCAGGTTAAACAGCATTTCAGTGTGTTCAGTAGCGTTAGCCTCTGGAGGGCCACCCCGGCCTGCACACATGATCAAACCCGGCTCGCTCAGGACCGCATTCCTGACCTTTCAGAAACACTATGGCAGGGGGCGGGCGCTGACCCACACCAGCGCTCCTCAACCACTTCTTCCTGGGGGCCAGATTTTATTTAAAAATGTTGCATCCGGGCCAAACATTTTCCGCACGCTATTTATAATACAAGCGGTGCACAAGATAAACAAAGTAGATGCCTTCTTAAAATATGCAGAGCTATTCATTATGATCCTGTCACTGGTGGAAAGTGCACACCGGCACTGTGCAGATGCAGGCCTGGACATAGTCACAATACTTGATGGACCTGAATGATATGTTTGGTAGCCAATTACACCCTCTATTTCATTCAATTTACCCTCCCCACCCGCCCTCCCTCTGGGGCAGTCAGCCAATTGCCGCCCCCGTCAGGGCTCTCGGCCAGAGCCAGGCTGGCGCAGCCGGGTTTCAAACCACAGCCGTAGTGGGCTACCTGCAGCCGGGATGAATGCCTTTACCGCTGCGCCACCCAAGGACCCTGAATGATACTTTTATGATCAATTCTCCAAGGGCCAAGAGGCCATGGAGGGCAGGCTGCATTTGGCCCGCCGGCCGTGCCAGGCAAACAGCTCTGCTCTAGGTTTCGACTTTCTCTTCTGCCAACAAAGATCCTCAAAGCAAGCACTGGACGACCCTCAATGTCAAATGTCTGGTAGAAATGGCCGCTATGAGTTAATTTCAGGAAAATGATTCATGATTAATGATTAATTTCAGGTAAAACAATTGGTCTTTAGACCCAATGTGACCATTCTTAGTTTTTGACAGCTCTTCAGTGCAGGTTGGGCAGGAATAATTCTCATAAATGAATTTGATTTTGATTCAAATTGTTCCAGACCTTAATGCTGTCTCTGGCCTTCCAAAAAAAATTGAGGACAAAAAAAAACTAAGACAATATAGAATAAAAACAACTGCACAGCCATGCAAAAGATCTGACTCAGGGCAGCCATTGGGAAACCGCTTGTAACGAAGGCCAATGCGCAACAATGCAAAACCTGGTGCAATGAGCACAAAACCTGCACTTCTGAGCAGTGGAAGGAAGCAATATGGTTTGATGAGTCATCCATTACCATTTTCCTACATCTGGACGGGTTTACAATATGGTGCAAACACTGTTTCCTCCAGATGTTCCTACAGTCCAAGACCATAACACAAGACACACACACACACGCACACACACACACACACACACACACACTGTTAAACAGATTCAAAAGTGGTGCTTTCCTCTGGTGTGGTGTGTGGTTCGGAACCCGCGTCTCTACCAGACCAGCCCTGGTCATCAGCCCCGATCGGGGTGGCATTTGGCTGTCCGCCACAGGGCAGTTTCAAATCAGAGACAAATTTGTTTTAAAAATGTATTTCAAAAAAGTGTTTTTGGCCTCCCGCGTGGTCCAGTGGTTACAACGTCCGACGCTGGCCACGGAGACCGGGGTTCAATTCCCCGTCTCGCCAGAGTCGGCTCTGGCCGGGAGTGCCACCGGGCAGCGTCCGCCCCAGGGAGAGGGAAGGGAAGCTGTTGACGTTGCTGCACATAAGAGTGGCCCTGTAGTACCGGGTTATGGTCGACGGCTTGGCGAGTGCCGTCGCGGAGGAGGCGTTACTTCGCCTTCATCACTACCGGTCGCAGGACTACGGCAGCTAAATCACATTACTAGGGGGGGAATGACATAAAAATAGCGAGTCTAATTGGCTACCAAAGTGGGAGAAAATGGGAGAAAATCAGAAACCCCCCCCAAAAAAAGGGGTTTTCCACACACCTTCCATGGCTTCCCCAATCACCAGATCTAGACATCACTGAACGTTTATGGGAAGTTCTGTAAGGTAGAGTACAAAGTAGATTTACACCACCTTCATCTCTGAAAGAACTGGAGGCTTTCCTTCTTGAAGAATAGTCTGGTATCCCACTAGATAACAGCATTCCAAGAATGACTGAAGCTGTTCTGAAGGCAAAGGGCTTATTAGTTAATAAATACTGATATATTGTTTGGGGTTTCCATTATTTTGTGTGCCCCCTTGTATAATCGCAGCGGCCAGACAGAAAAAATCTTTCTGTCTAGACAGAATTATCAATCTTTCAGCATGAGCAGA
>JAINUG010000296.1:395000-520000 GCA_029706075.1 Aldrovandia affinis | reverse complement strand
TATGTGTATATGTGCGAGATGTCAGTCCAGTAAGGTCATTCTTCTTCTTCTTCTTATTATGATGGTGGTGGTTTCTGTGTACAGCAGTAATATTATGCCTCCCTTAACAGATGTCTCTACATGTTCTTGTGCTAGAACAGCGAGTGAGCACTACCAGGGTGGGCGGGGCATGCAGCATGGAGCCGCAGGCTACAGCCAGGTCCTATCGGCCCAGCGATGCAGTGGAGACCGAATACACATGAGGGAGATCTGCTTTAGCGCTACAAAGCGCTGTCAGGACAAGGTTAAAGGTTAAAGGTTAAAGGTTAAAGGTAAAAAAGTATATCGCTATTATTTTTGCTTCAAAAACTCAGGGAAAACCCCCGACCGAAGTAAGAAGTGGAGAGTGGCGGTGAGAGAGAGTGAGTGTCGTCAGGCTGCCACGCGCGGTTGTACTCGTCTGACAGGACGCGTCTGACAGGAAAGGCAGCAGCGGTTGCGAGTATCAGCACCACCCCCGATTGTGTTATTGTTCATGGCGGCAAACTGGCGCCTGTATCCAACCGCACTCCTCAGAGCGCGGGCTGGCTGGGGGGGGGTTACCAAGCAACAACCTCAACCACGAGACCCGTCAGTCAAGAGCATTGTTGTGACAGTGTGCAAATTAATGGCCACTCCCCTGTTTACGACTACCAGTTGTAAAAAAAAAAAGGGAACATTCTTGTTTTTGTTTTTTAACGGATTTCAGACCAACAGAGGAGAAAAAAAGAGCAATTGTTCCATTGTTCAAGTCTTTCCCCTCCCCTCCCCTGAAAGACTGGAAAAACTTTCAAAACAAATGCAACCATTTTATAACTATACGTAGGCATGTGAGCGTAGCCAGGGAGAGAGGACCAAGGGGGGAGGGAAGCAGGGGGGGGCAGATTAGCAGAACAGCAGGTCCATAAAACGGCAGCGCAGGGCGATGCCTTCCTCCCGCGGCGTGGTTACTCAATATCAGGGGCAGTTCAGAGGTCCAGCCCCAGCAATCAAACACAAGCTCATTGATCTGGTGAAACAGGTAAAGCAGCCTCTGGAGCCATGCTCTTAGGTTTCATTAATAATGCACTACAGACTCAGACTGACCTACGGACACCAGAAAAGCGCAAAGCAGGACTCAGACATGTGACAGAAAAACAACCGATCATAATAATAAAAATAAATAAATTGTCAAAATCGGTAGAGAATGCACTGGGTTTTTTTTACTTTAAGTTTGTCATGTCGCAAAGATCTCTGCTTAATATGTACTGCATTGCATCCGCCTAGCACACTCTCTTATCCAGAGCGCCTTACAAAACTTACGAAAGTGAATTGAAACACGTTAAAGCCCCAGGGCAAATAGCAAACTTATCTTCTAACGCAGCCCACTGTACTATTTCAATACAGCAGTTGCTGAATCTACTGCAGCGCACAGGTGGAAGGGAAATGAGGAGTAGAAAAGAGCAGAGAGGCCTACCTGTCTGAGCTGCACTGTGAGGCCTACCTGTCTGAGCTGCACCGTGAGGCCTACCTGTCTGAGCTGCACCGTGAGGCTTACCTGTCTGAAGTGAATCTGTCTGAGCTGCGCCGTGAGGCCTACCTGTCTGAAGTGAATCTGTCTGAGTTGCGCCGTGAGGCCTACCTGTCTGAGCTGCACCGTGAGGCCTACCTGTCTGAAGTGAATCTGTCTGAGCTGCACCGTGAGGCCTACCTGTCTGAAGTGAATCTGTCTGAGCTGCGCCGTCAGGCCTACCTGTCTGAGCTGCACCGTGAGGCCTACCTGTCTGAAGTGAATCTGTCTGAGCTGCACCGTGAGGCCTACCTGTCTGAAGTGAATCTGTCTGAGCTGCACCGTGAGGCCTACCTGTCTGAAGTGAATCTGTCTGAGCTGCGCCGTGAGGCCTACCTGTCTGAAGTGAATCTGTCTGAGCTGCGCCGTGAGGCCTACCTGTCTGAAGTGAATCTGTCTGAGCTGCGCCGTGAGGCCTACCTGTCTGAGCTGCGCCGTGAGGCCTACCTGTCTGAAGTGAATCTGTCTGAGCTGCACTGTGAGGCCTACCTGTCTGAAGTGAATCTGTCTGAGCTGCACCGTGAGGCCTACCTGTCTGAGCTGAACCATGAGGCCTACCTGTCTGAGCTGAACCGTGAGGCCTACCTGTCTGAGCTGCGCCGTGAGGCCTACCTGTCTGAAATGAATCTGTCTGAGCTGCACCGTGAGGCCTACCTGTCTCAGCTGAACCGTGAGGCCTACCTGTCTGAGCTGCGCCGTGAGGCCTACCTGTCTGAAATGAATCTGTCTGAGCTGCACCATGAGGCCTACCTGTCTGAAGTTAATCTGTCTGAGCTGCACCGTGAGGCCTACCTGTCTGAAGTGGATCTGTCTGAGCTGCACCATGAGGCCTACCTGTCTGAAGTGAATCTGTCTGAGCTGCACCGTGAGGCCTACCTGTCTGAACTGCTCCTCGTACGTCCAGTCTCCGTGGTCCTGGGTGCCCAGCTGGCTGTGGGAGCCGTGGGGGGGCGGGGCCGAGGCGCGGGGCTCCTGCTCGGCCCCCAGCCGTGCCCTCAGGGCCTGGGAGTTGGGGTGCAGGTGGCGGTGCGGGAGCAGCAGGACGCCCTGGCCCGGCGTCACCGCCTCGCGCCCGTGGGCACTCCCCCCTCCTCCTCCAGCTCGTCCTCATAGTCCTCCTCCATCCCCCCCTCCATGTCCTCCTCCTCCCCCCATTTCCGCTTCCTGTGCCAGGGAGATGGAGCAAAACAGCAACAGTCAGCAGAAGGCAGGCTGCAGGCACCCCAGTCTACCAGAGGGGGCACTCTAGCTCGATGAGATGCAGAGCAGAGCAGAGCAGTAGAGTTAGAGTAAATCTATGGGTAAATCCAATGGGTAATTTGCTTTGCAGCGTGCCATATAAAATTGACATACATATGTGATGTAATGTAGAATTAACAAATTGCATACAAATAATAAACAATAAATTGACATTTCACAGTACAATATCACAGATTGTACCTTTGATCGAGGTACTTAGCCTGCAGTACAAACGGACAGCACCTCAAAGGTAAATGTTGAATATGGGCACCATCACACAAATAAAAACAGCGTGCAGATGCGAAGATCATTGTCACGAAGCCACATGCAAACAGACGACTCAGGACTGATGAGAATTTTGCATCGAGCGTTGATGTTTGTCAACAAGACCAGAGCAGGGCCTGTATTCACACAGCGGCTCAGAGCAGCAGGACTGGCCTTTTGGTTCATAACGGATGAGGTTAGGATGTGGGCAGGGGAAACATGATCCTATGCAAGCACTCCTGCTCTGAGATGCTTTATGAATACGGGGGGCTCTACATGAACCAGATGAATGCTGAGGGCTGGCAGTGTAGTGTAATGGTTAGGAACTGGGCTTGTAACTCAGAGGTTGCAGGTTCAATTCCCAGGTGGGGCACTGCCGTTGTACCCTTGAGCTAAAGGTACTTAACCTGAATTGTTTCAGTAAAAATATCCAGCTGTATAAATGTATGTAAAGAAACGTAAACTGTGTAAGTCGCTCTGGATAAGAGCGTCTGCTAAATGCCTAAAATGTAAATGTAATGAGAGGCAGCAGAGGCAGGCCGCCCTGAGGTGAGCGCACACTCCCGCCGTACTCACACGTGGTCTTCACCCTCCGAGGGCACTGGGTCCTTGTAGCGCTCCTCCTCTTCCTCGTTCCCCTCTTCTTCCTCCTCCTCCTCCTCCTCCTCCTCCTCGTCGCTGCTCTGATTGGACACGGGGCGGGCGCGGCTCCTTTGCAGCCCGGCCGCCACCGCGCGCATGGCCGCCAGGGCCGCCATCTGAGCGTGCTCCGACTCGGGGGTGGGGCTTCCTCTCGGCTCCTCCCCAGCCACCCCGGCATTGGCCGGGGGCGAGCCGGGCATCTGCGATTGGCCAGCCTGCTGCTGGGCCAGCTCCATCTGCAGCTTGGCTCTCTGCTGCCTGTGCAGGTTCTCCATGACTGCCTGTAGCTTCATCTCCACGTGCCGCTCTCCCCAAAGAAAGGACGGCCCCCTCAAACAAGGAAACAAGGACACAACGCGCTCTCGGAAGCCCTTGATGTTTGGGGATTGTTGTTGTTGTTGTTGATAGCTTTGTTTGGTGCCCACACCCTGCCTTCCTGTAATTCCCTCCCCCTGACTCCTTAGAGAAACGTAGCCAGTCTGCCACTCAGAGGTCACCCCCCACCCCCGTACGAAATCACCAGAGGACAGCTCTCAAATTAAAAATAAAAGGCGTGTCTTTGTCTTTCCTCTCCGGAGGGCCGTGGATCGCCGGCCCGCTCAGCGCTCAGGTGGGCGGAGCCTGACCGAGGGGAGGTGGGCGGAGCCAGCAGCCGTGTCTGGGTCCGGTAAAGTGCCATGCAGCACCCGTCCAGGGGGGCCGGTGGTGAAGGGTACTCTGGGTAACGGCGCCTGGCGAGCCTCCGCTAGGCGCTGTTGGTAAGAGAGACAGGGAGGGTAAGAGAGAGACACTTTCACTTCTTCAAACGGAACTATTTAAAAGCCAAAACGGAAGGTTTGGGGTGGCTTTCACGAACTGGTACTAATGCCGTTTTATTATTTCTCTGTAAATACATGTCATTTACATACGAGTAGCAGGACTCCTTAGATATCCAGTGCATCATGATAAGAGAACATACAGGTAACTGGCAAAAAAAGTTAATACCAACAAGAGTCTTAATAGGGGGTTGGCCCGACACGAACCGCCCGAACAGTTTCAATAGCACCTTGGCACAGATTCTACAAGTGCCTGGAACTCTATTGGAGGGATGCAACACCATTCTTCCATGAGAAAGTCAATCATCTGGGTTTTTTTTGATGGTGGAAAACGCTGTCTCAGGCGCTGCTCCAGAATCTCCCGTAAGTATTTAATTGGGTTGAGATCTGGTGACTGATACGGCCGTGGCATGTGGTTTACATCGTTTTCCTGCTCATCAAACCATTCAGTGACCACTCGTGCACTGTGGATGGGGGCATTGTCATCCTGGAAGAGACCACTCCCATCAGGATAGAAATGCTTCACCGTAGGATGACGGTGATCACTCAAAATGGCTTTGTATTTATTGGCGTTTACCTTGCACTCGAAGGAGGTTGAGTGGACCTAAACCACACCAGGAATATGCACCCCACACCAAAACAGAGCCAGCAGAATCATTAATTTACTAAAGTGTTTCCTTTATTTTGGCAGTTACCTCTGGTTTTATCACATCGTGGTTACCATGGATATCATGGTTTCCCATAACAGAACACAGTTTTCATAATAAATAAAACTACCATGGTAAATGATCATGGCATGCCACACCACAGCATATTTTAGCCAGCCATTTTCTATACTGGTGCATCACAACATAGCTCTCTCTCTCTCTTTCTCTGTCTCTCTGTCTCTCTCTCTCTCTCTCGGTCTCTCGCTCTCTCGCTCTCCTACACACTCTGTCTCAATTTTGTTCAGCCAGAATTAGGCTTTGTTACACTTTCAAATCAATAAATGAATTAATAAAAAGCTGTTTTCCGATATCAACACGTTTAAGTACGCACAAATATGTGCCTTCTTAAAACACTCACTAACTATTTAGGCAAAAACATTATACAGACAGAGAGAGAAACAGAGAGAGAGAGAGAGAGAGAGAGAGAGAGAGAGAGAGAGAGAGCTGTGGAAAAACATGCTACATTATATAGGTCCAGATCTCAGGAATGCAACTATAAGGAAAGATTAACGACGTCCATAACCGAGCGGCCCCCGTTTCCATGACCACTGTGTCGAGCGCATGTTCCACACAGATCCTTCCACCAGCAGAGCTTCCACAGGGAGAGAGTCCGGCGCAAGGCTGTAACACAGCCACACAAAGGGAGCGCTCATCGGCCCAAACAATCCTCCAACCAGTCCAGTGCCAATACATGACATGGGCTACGCACGGCCACACACTCACACACACTCTCACACACACACACACACACACACACGCTCACTCATACACACACACACACACACACATGCATCTACACACACACACACACACACACACACACACACACACACACACACACACACATCTACACATACACACGCACACACACTCACTCACACATTCACTCATACTCATACACACACAGGCATGTGCACATACACATGCTTTACACACACACACACACACACACACACACACACACACAAATTCACTTGTACACACACACCCGCACATACCATACGCACACTCAAACATTACCTCGTACACACACACACCTGCACATACACACACACAGACATAGACACAGACACACACACACACCCCCTGAACACACAAGTGTGCTGGATCATTGGATCAGACCTGGGGTTTGGTCTCCTTATACAGCAGAATGGATACAAAAGCCCCTGGACACGACTGACAACCCCTGACCCCGCATTCTAACAGGGGGCGATACTAGGCGACGAAATCACCCAGTGGGCATTGCCCACGCTTGAATGGCTTTCAATCATGAACCGCAAACTCAAACTCAGAAGGCTTTTTACAATTGCGTCCATTTACTTGTGCTGGAAACGGCTCGCAATTTGTCTCCGGTACGTACCCATGTGATAAAAAATTACCTTTTAACCAACACAAACATTAAATAAGATGTATGTAGGCCATATAAGTTTAGCTAGCTATAAATATTTATGCTTTTAGGATTAAATAACGTATGGCGGTACTGCAGACCGCTGTTATCAGTTTCTCCTCATTCATGTTGAAGTGTCGGAACTAGGAACAAAATTTCGGTGTTGTGTTGGTTTCCGCGTGGGAGGTAAAAAGAGCAAGACATGAATTTGATTGGCTCTTACCAGGCGACATCGCCCGAAAGTTCCGAATTTTCAACTTTTCTGGGTCGCCGCCACGCCATAAATCGGCCAATCGGTCAAGCACCGGAAGTCGCTCACTCTCATAGAGAATCAATGCATTTCCGGCAGCTCATCGCCGAATCGCCCCCTGTTAGAATGCGGGGTAACACACAGACACGCACACACACACACACACACACACACACCAGTTTCTCACACCAGAGATTGGACCGTTACCACACCCCCTATTTACGCCCCCAGAGCAGCTCTGAGCATGGTGACCACACCTGCACACCACCTGCTGATCTAGTATTAATGAGGAGTGGCGTGAGGGTGGAGCCGGCGCTCAGACAGAGCAGCTGGCCAGGGGCCAGCTCTTTATCTTCAGACGCTAATCTACAGCTATAAAAAAATCTGCCACATACTTCTGTCACAGTCCGCACCGCAGCGCAACACAACACGAAACCACCGCACGGGGACTTTACACTCCAGGACTGTCTGTTCCACTGTGTGCCGCGCGCAACGGTCAACGACAAGGAGCACTTACATGGCAACTGCACATTTATGAATGTTACGGGTTACGTGGCTGCCGTTTCGCATTAGATCACACTGGCTGGAGTTTTACTGTGTGTACGGAGTCAGCCAGTGAGCAAAGAAATGCACAGCTTCTTCAAAGCAGGTTTCAACACAGCTTCGAGTGTCAATATGTTGCCAAAACCAGAATCAATAAATGAATAAGTAAAACACATGACCCACATATCTGGGCTCAGCAGATCTTCAACAGCAATGAGCAGTGTCTAAATGGCTGAAATGCAGTGTCAAATCAAGAGTACTGTGAGAATTAGGCATCGGATTAGCCTATATCATTTAAAAATCTTTAAAAATACATCCAGCGATGTCATAAGTACAGCCAAAAAAAGATGATATCAGCAGGCTTGCCTGCAAACTCTTTCACTGAAAGGGCGTCTCCGCCCTGGGCCTGCTGGCGGCTGGCTTATCTGGCCTCGTGAGCCACGCCTGCAGACTGACTGTGGGAGCGGCGACGGTGGAGGTGATCATCCCAGCGCGCCCTCGTCAACAAAGACAAACATGGTGGACACGGGGCGCCTGGAGCAGAGCAGAGGTAGTCCCTCCAGGTCTTCTGTACACAGTAGTACTGGAGTGTGAAAGTGAGACCCTCAGCCTTTTCTTATTTACTACCACGCAGTCTTTTACAACCTTATTTACAACCACACACACACACAGCCACATATGTACATACACTCCCATACCTGCACGTAGACACACACATACATTTATAATGTCACATATACATTTGTACACACACACACACACACACCAGACACACAATCGTGCATTAGCCACACGAGTATGTGTGCACACGGAGAAGAAGGCCACACACACACACACACACACACACACACACACACAAAAGAGACCACTGATCCTCACTCACACCGCTGCTCTGCTGTAAGCCCTCAGAAGCGTAAAAAGAGCGCTGTTACGTTATCGCATTCCTCTCAGCATTACACTCACCCACAGGCCCCCGAGGGGTAAACCCCGGCGTCCGCACGGCCAGTAAACGCCCCCCCGCCGCGCACCGGCCGCTCGGCTCCGGCCACACGCCCGCCCCCGCCCACCCGCCCGGCACGCGCTGCGCTCTGACCCCCCCCAGTCACACAGGAGCCCAATGTGATCAGCCTGACCTACATTAAACAGCATCTCAGAGAGCTGAGATCATCTCAATCAAGTGATCTCCTTATTGGAGGGGGTTTTTACGGCGTGCTGCTGTTCTCTTTAATCACACCTCCTTCATTCTGGGTTTTCCTCTCTGGCAGAGAACGCCACAGGGCAGGGGGGGCCAGGGGGGAGGGGGAGCGTCGGGTTGCAGGCGGGTTAGGACCACCAGGGTGACGTTGGGCTCTCTCAACATCTCTCCAGACACCGGTTTGCAATAAACTTGTGGCAGCGCCTCAACACTGATCGCCTGAACGAAGCTTTCGCACGACCAAACGAGAGGATTCGGCTCCTTACGCACGTGCCAAATCTTCCAAGACCCCACGCGATATCGAGGGGAGGGCATCAGCGTCGAGGTGCGCAGGATTCGCTGAATCAAATCTGCCCCCCGGTGCCCTTAGCAAAGGGGTGCGAAGGGGCGTGCGGAAGGGAGAGGACGGAAAACAAGCGCGCGCCGTGAGCCAGCGTGCGGGAGGACGACACGCTCGAGCGAGGAGGAGGGGGAGGCTCAGAGCGCCAGGCTTTGTGCTGGGGCTCCACGCGTCTTCATCTCCGAACACAAAAGTATGCAGAATGTTTAAAGTCAATAAATCCCCCAGCCCCCTCCCCCAGTCCCCGCGGCTCACCAGTCTGCTACTCTCTGAGGGTACAGAGCAGGGGAGAGGAGGTGTGTGTGTGTGCGTGTGTCTGGGCTGACTGAACTTCACACATAGAGCAGTACGTATACAAACAAGTGTGTGTGTGTGTGTGTGTGTGTGTGTGTGTACACATATACGTGCGTTTGTGTGTGTGTGTGTATTGGGGTGTGTGTGTGTGTGTGTGCGTGTGTGAGTGTGTGTACACATATACATGCATCTGAGTGTGTGTGTGTGTGTGTGTGTGTGTGTGTGTACACATATACATGCATCTGAGTGTGTGTGTGTGTGCGTGTGTGAGTGTGTGAGTGTGTGTATACATATGCATGCACCTGAGTGTGTATGTGTATGTGGGTGTGTATGTGTATGTGGGTGTGTGTGTGTGTGTGTGTGTGTGTGTGTGTGTGTACACATATACGTGCGTCTGAGTGTGTATGTGTATGTGGGGGTGTGTTTGCGCAAATGTAGCTGTGTGCATAGGTGTGTGTAATGCTTGCTTTTTGAGTCAACAGGCTGATGTAATGGCAGCTGTAGTTTCAAAAACAAGTATAACAAGAACAGGTAGAAATAAAACAGCATGTTTCATGAAAGCATGAGTCACACTCATTCTGTGTCTTATTCGCTACAAAAACTCCAATAGAAAATTGGGAAATTCCGACACACATACACACACACTATCAAGCAAACACTCGCATTACCATACAATAGCAAACCTTTGCTCTGACAGCTACTGCAAGCTGGCCTCAGCAGGATCATAGTAGCTATCAAAGCAAGTCTGTGCGTGTGTGTGTGCGCGCCTGTTCGATCGTGTGTGGACAGGCGTCCACAGGATCACTAGTTTTTCCCCCCAAAAAATTATCCATGTTGTAAGTTGCATGCCTGAGCGTCCAGTCAAATAACCAGTTGGACCTCGTCCAATCAGGCTGATCTCAGACGAACAAAGAAAGGAGGGAAAGAGAAAAGGAGAGAAAATGTGACTGTTCGACAACTGGCCTCTCTGTGGTCAGGGGACTCACTCACGAAAAAAGAGTTAAAGAGTTAAAGTGGAGTCCGTCCAGACTCGGTGTGTGTGTGTGTGTGTGTGTGTGTGTGTGTCTGTGAATATGTGGGTTTGTGTCTGCTCCTGTACTGATAGCAGCTCCACCAGCCTCAGATCCTTACAGCTGCCAGCTCTCACGCTCCTGGGCTGGCTCAACCTCAGGCATAAAGCAACACGTGTACAAACAACTGTGTGTGTGTGTGTGTGTGTGTGTGCAGCCACCATATATGGCAGAGACGCTGCTACTTATACCCATAAGTGATGTGTTTTTGTATCTTGAAGATCTATGCCATGATTTTGTGAATGTAACTTTTCTGCACCTTCAGTATTTGTGTCCTTGTATGCTTTTCTTTAAGTGGACATAAATAAATTGTTAAAATGTGTGTGTGTGTGCGTTTGTTTGTGTGTGTGGAGGGGAGAGCTCGGTCACGTTGGCAGGCAGATCCACACAGTTGTGGGTGTGTGTGAATATGTGGGTGTGTGTGTGTGTGAATATGTGGGTGCGTGTGTGTGTGTGTGTGTGTGTATGTGAATATGTGTGTGCATGTGTATGTGTGTGTGTGTGTGTGTGTGTGTGTGTGTGTGTGTGTGTGTGTGTGTGTGTGTGAATATGTGTGTGTGTGTGTGTGTGAATATGTGTGTGTGTGTGTGTGTGTGTGTAGAATATGTGTGTGTGTGTGTGTGTGTGTGTGTGTGTGTGTGTGTGTGTGTGTGTGTGTGAATATGTGTGGTGTGTGTGTGTGTGTGTGCGTGTGTGTCTGCGGTGTGACCGATGGCAACACCAGCCCTGTCTCAGGGCGCCTTCTGGCTCCAGGGGCGGGGCTGTGACGCGAGGCCTTGGGAGGAGACGTCACGCAGCTGTCCCACATGGCACCGGCCCAAAGCGTGACTTCACCCCCCCACACTCTGCTTTTGGCAGGAGAAGCACAGAGCGAAGCAGCACGTGCCCGGAAGGCGGTTCTGTTATGACACAGGCTTGGCAGCAGGTCAGCTGACACCGGGCCAAAGCTCTTAAAGAGCGCTCACTGCGCCGTGCCCCGCCCCCATCGCCGGGGGAAACGGCGAGGAGAAGCGGGGCTGACCGGCTGCCCTTCCGCTCCTGCGCTCTTCCCCTCGTTGTAGAGAGAGAAAAAGCTATGCTGCAGGTGGCGACAGGGGACCAATCGAGTCGCGGCAACAGATGCAATGAATCGGACCCCTCCCCACTGGGGTGACAGTTCCCATCCCTCCCATCACCCTCGCAAGAAACCGCTCCGACTCATCACTGCGGTCTGGAGAAGTTACTGCGGCCTGTGTGACTCCAGTTGGACGATGAAGTTAAAAAAAGTGGACAACTTAGGCTCGTCTTGAAATGATCCACCCCACCCCCACGCCTCTCCTGAGTTTGTTTCATTAATATTTTTCACTGGCGCCATTGTTCCAACAGTACAAAATACCACTGTGAGAGTTACACTACTTCATGAGAGGGACCCTCCTTTCCTAAAAATGCACACAGAACGCAGGGTGTGGTTGTTCTTGTCCTCTCGATGGCCACGCAGTTTGCAGGGGGGAAAGCAGAGCGATTACTCCAGAGGGGGCCGCCGTATTATCAACGGCAAATCTGCTTCTTTTTTTTCTTTTTCTTTTTTTTTACTCGCGGTTTCCATGGAAACCGCCGCTTTGATCAGGCACAATCAGGGTTCTGACAGAAGATCACGTCCTTCGGCGTCGTTCCAACGCAGCCGACGAAAGCCTTCACCGTAGGCCGGCAGACTTGCCCAACACGTTGACATTAATACTATCTCAAAGCAAATATAACAGCAAAGCACATTTTGAAGGTCTTTCTACAAAGTATTAACTAATCATATCTCAATCTCCCTTTCAAAGCCTTCTAAAGTAAACCCATATATGGTTAGAACAGCATGTCGTCGCCGTCAGGGCACAAAACCATCAAACCCGTGTTTTCACGAAGAGCGCCATCTCAAACGATCTCAGACTAGTCTGGGGAATTCTCCCTAGATGAGTGGGTCTGGCTTTGTTGCCGAAGCTGAATAGCTTACTTTAAAAAAATTCCCACATTGGAAAACTGTCTCTCGCCATTCCCAGAGGGAGGACAGGAAAGAGATTTATCGGGGAAAAGAAAAACAGGCCTTCAGTCGACCATCGGTGGAGACAGGAAGGGGCACTACAGCTTGTCACATGACAACAGAAACCCAAATAAATGAGCCAACCGCTTGATCCACACAGTGCGTTCAGATACCAAGTGAGGGTGTATTTGGACAAACCAGCATGCAGCCAATTCCACCATTTTTGACCGGGTGATATGCGAGGGCCTTTGCATGATCAGAGAACATCTGAACAGGAAATGGCCGATGGCACTGTGCAGCATCGCCTTCGCTGGGCGCAGCGGACACATCTGTGCGCGTGTCTGCAAACAGTACACCCGAAGAAGCTATGGGCAGACTTTGGACGAAGCTTGGCGAAATTAGTAACCGCGGTTACGATCAGGCTGCGCCCGCCATTATCCGTTTATCCCGGGTGACTGACACTGATCACACTGCAGATCGCTATTGACCCACACAGCTGGACCTTTACTCAGGCACATCGAAGGCAAAGTAAGAGGCACAATGGCTTTCAAACGCCTTTCAAACCTGCACCCTTCTGGTGTCACACACGGCCTCCTGACTGTGCCACACTGCTGCGTTTATACGCCTGTGTTTAATTTCACATGTCCATGTGCGTGCATACGCTTGTGTGTGTGTGTGTGTGTGTGTGTGTGTGTGTGTGTGTGTGTGTGTGTGTGTGTGTGTGCTTGGTGTGCGCATGTGTACGTGTGCTTGGTGTGTGCGTAGTGTGTGAGTGTGTGCGCTTGGTGTGTGGGTGCCTGGGTGTGTGTGTGTGTGTGTGTGTGTGTTCGTGAGAGTTTGCTTGGTTTGCGTGTGTGCACTTGGTGTGTACGCGTGTGGGCGTGTGCTTGGTGTGTATGCCTGTGTGCCTGTGGGTGTGTACGTAGCGTGTGCGGTTGGTGTGTGGTTAGATCTGTGCCCCTATTAATGGGGCCCCATTAGCACATACGAAACATAACATACATTTTCTGAGAATGCAAGATAATTGTCGGAATGACTTGTGTTGTGGTAAGGGAAGCACGCGATGACATTGTTAGTGCAGAGTGTAATCTGCAGTTTTTGAGGTGAAGCTGGCAGACAGGTGCACAAAAACCAGACAATCTCACTTATTTTCATCTCGACAGGTAATCAGCATCTGCCTGTGTGTTCCGTTGTGTTTGTTTTTAAGATTGCAACGGTGGGATAATTTGCATATAAAATATGCAAAACAAAATATTTTCTGAAGGTAAACTTTTCCCTTCTGTGACTTTCATATGTAGCCTAAATATTATCCTATTATTTTTGTATACTTTTATTCTTCTTTTTTCTCTAGAAACCATATGCAGACTTTGGGTATGTTCGACACGCACACACACAGAGGCACTGGCCACTCACGGGAGTGCAGAAAACGACAGCATTTCTCATTCCTTCTGTGCGTGACAGCATCAACTGTATCAGGAGATGTTTTGAAACCATAGAAACAGCACCTGAGATAAATCTGCAGCCACTCAGCAGTGTCGGATAGGCAGGCTGGAGTGATGGATCCCAGATCACACACACAGCGCCGCTTCTGAAACCCACCGCCACTCACACCAAGCAACACACCTGGGAAATATAACGTGCGCTTTGCTAGACAGAGGTACAGCACGATGAGATTCAGCCTTCATTCCTGGGGCACTGTCTCCACACAGAGCGTGTGTGTGTGTGTGTGTGTGTGTTTTGGTGGAGGAAAGGGAGGGAAATGCCCACTCTAACCAGACAATGGTGAGCTGACAACATTATGCTGCACCCCAAAGCAGGTTTTTGACCATTTAATTGACTTCTTTTTTTAATGAATTGTCAAAAACGTCATGAGGCACCCCACAAGTGGAAAAAATAGCCAATCCCAAAATTCCCCATCCCTGGACAGCACCTCTGGCTGGTAAGAATGAAGACTACTCTTTGGCAGCTGGCCAATCAACAGCCTTCTTGTCCCGTCTCCAAAGCATCCTTCTCCTTAGACCCAGAGGTCAAACAGAAGGTCAGGCCCCTCCCACCCCCATTCGCCATATTCAAAGGTTTCTTGTCAACCAATAAACCAGCAACAGAGGACAGATTACAACATTTCCCAAGGGAAACAGACGATTTAAAAATGTACAAATTATTGTTTTGGTTTTTTTAAGTGGGTTTTTAGAGCTTCTTTGTCGTTATGGGAACAGTGGAGTTAACGTCAGCTGTCCTTCCGAGTATTGATCGGCAAAGGAAAATCAGTACAGTCGATAGGCTTTCGTTGATAGGTGACAGAGATGAGCACGTGCTAGCCTTCAGTGCGGGACCAAGCTGCGATTAATGCTGGGGGGTCACCCTCGAACCACTTCACTCCGGAATATTACAATGGCTCCTCGCGATTTAGACGACAACCAAAACATGATTTAATTAATATTCTTTTTCTGCTGAACTTTGAGCCGTAAATACTTCTCAGCTCACCGTATTATTCCTGCCGGCAGTGTAATGAAGTGTGCCATGTAAAGCTCATGTCCTCTAAAAATTAAAGTGAACACTAGCCGGATAATTGTAAATGAGGATTCATGAACTAAAGTATAATGCGTTACATACATAGAGCGCATGTTTCCGCATATGAATTAACCACAAGAACTGGATAAATTGATCGTGAAGTTCAAACTAATCTTACAGAAATACTAAAGCACACTACACAAATTACATAAATATATTAAAACATAATTAAAACTAGTGTAAGTAATGAAGATTCCATGCTCCGAGAAATTAGAAGCTATCAGCTTTTGAAGCTATTAAAAAGAGATTAAAATTCAAATAGAGAAATAGAGAAACTATTTTTTTTTCTGTGTTCCCTACAGATTACCTGCCGAAACTCTGATCACATTACACCCTCAAACGAACATTAATATAATATTATAATATGTAATTATATGACATATTTACATGTGGTTTTTAAGAACGAAAAATGTCAAAACAACTTCTAATATGACATGAAATTGTAGTACCAGAGCGAACACTATACAGGCCCATGTTTTTAGATACAAAGTAAGGAAGAAGCTAAATGTAACAGGTAACTTCCATTAAAGATCACAACCATACCCTAGATGTGTATTTCCATCTATAAACAGGTGAAATTAAGAGAAAAAAGGTGTCTTCGCCTTAAGCGGTCTGACGAGGGGACCGAAACGACTCTGATAAAGAGAATTATATTCTATATAATTAACTGGGGAATACAGTGAGCGACTGGCAGCTACAGGCAAGAACGAGATCCAATATAAGGTTGGATAAAATCTCTGTGCGGCAGTTAAACTGTGTTAGGGAGCTTCAAACAAAATTGCCATTGATTTATTGGAAGTATTATCAACACAGTGAGGAAACACCGAAACGCAAACTCGCAAAAATAAATGCAGTAACGTGTTCTCGCAGTTTTCTCTGCAAATGAGTTGGCAACAATGAAGAAGAAACAAATCTTACCAAATTAGCTTCCGTTTTGTTTTTGTACTCTTAGCAACCGGAAGAAACATTCCCGACGCCCCTGTGAATTCAGCTCGTTCTTGATATTAATGATACACTACATTCATGATATTAATGTTTCACAGCCAAATGCGATTGATACGCAACGCAACGCAACGCAACGCTTCCTTTCGATTGCATAGCTACATCTAATTCGATTACGACGTATGGCTTGATTTAGACGTAACGTTGTATCTTAGCCTAAAGTAAGGCGTGCTCGCGCTCCTGCAGTAATATCATTGGTTGACAAACAGCAATTAGATGCAAATTCCTAACCTCTGAGTCAGGGGCGGGGTCAGCCTATCCTAGTGAAAAAGGGATTGTCAGCAAACGTCTTGAAAAGTTTCAGCAAAAAAAAAAAAATTCACTCGCAGTTTGAGAAATGAAAACGCAGCAATTGTCTTTAGCATCTTGCACTTTCCATCTTAAGTGTTTTTTGTCCTTGTGCTCCTACTCACGGTGTAGAAGAATGAACTATTTTTCGTTTCCTAATTTCAAAGTTCTTTCGGCGGTAACCCTAACCCTATTACACAATTTCATAATGGTATTTGACAGATCGCCCGAAGGTTCTCCGTGTGTTCATACCCCCCCATGCTGAGGTTTTGGCGACGTTCCCTAAGTAGTGAGCGCCTGTAACCCGACAGCGGGTGTGGCGCTACGCTGAACGTGCAGCCTACACAGAGCGTGACCTGTGTGCGTGTGTGTTTGCGTGCGTTCTCTCTCTCTCGCGCGCGCGCTCCCTCGCTCTCGCACTCTCTCTCTCTCTCGCTCTCTCTCTCTCTCGCTCTCTGCCATTACCTGCTCAAATGTCGTTGGCTATTTTTAAAGATTGTTTGACCAACTAAGCCATGGAGCAAATTATATGTACGCCATATGAAGATATATAAAAATATCCCAATTGTTGCAAACACCAGTGGTCTTTCTGGCTGCAGAAATGTTGCTGGTGTACTGAATCCATGTGCATTGTAAACAACAACCACTTAAAGTTGAAATTAATTTCACAGTCTGAAATATTTAGGCCTTAAATTTGTACAGCATGCAAAACCCAACAAGATGTGTGGTTCTGAGGGCTGTTTTGATTTCCACTGACTTGGTTAATGCCAATGAACCAATGCATAGTTAAATATATATATATACAGTATATATACTCATATAACGATATAACTATCAATTAGTTATTTTTATTTTTACATTTAAATGTATGTATCTATCAGACTTCTATAGTAGATTTGGGATATCCTCTCCGTTGTTTTGTCAAAGGGTCTATCAAAAGAATGTTCCTTTACAGGCAAAACAAACCCAAAGACCCCGATCTGTGATCAAAGTGCAGTTTGGGGGCAATAAAACAAATTTATTGGCAAAATATGAACATTTTATTAATTTTGTTTGTTAAAGGATGAATCAATGAACGGAGGCAACTGTGTGGTTTAAAATAGTTCTCCCAAAAAGGTTCTCGGTCTTTATTGAAATGTTCAAAATTGCTTTGATTTCTTCAAAGAAGAAACGAATGCATTCCTCTATCAGCTGGAATTGATTGATTTGCCTTACTGTGGCGGCCTCTAGTGGACAACATTTGTTTAGCAATGTCAATCGTCGTTCATAAATGAGTACACCACATTCGGTTTTTTTGTCTTATTCAACCAGAAAAAAATAGTCCAATTGCCATAATGGCGGAAATATATATATTTGAATCCTGTAAGAAAAATGTTGGCCCCAGGGCCAGATCAATGAAAACGTGGCTAATTGCGCCACACAGACAACACGGAAATCGGTCTGTTTGTGCGGGGTTCACTAATAAACATATATACGAATCAGCCCATACGTAAAAGTCAATTATTCCAAATTATTATTGATTTTTTTCAGCTGGTAAAAATCTGGAAGCTCTGTGATTAGGACCCCGTTCGACTGGTGAGCGTCATTAACATCTTATTTCCAATCAGACGGTAATGTCTGGAGGGTGTTTAGATCTCTCTAGTATAAATATAAACTATTAAATACCATGTACCAGAAGTAGGCACATGGCCTGTTATGTTCATTTCTATAATTATATACCAATTCTTAAATATATTTTACAATAAATATTATATAACATTTCTTATAGGCTATGAATATTTCTTTTTATTATCGTTCATAAAAAACTATAGATATCCAGTATCGCTCCGTAAAGGCGCAATATCTACATGCGCCTTTACGCATGTGCAGGCGACATGTGCCGTCTCTCTATACAGTAAACCAGACTATACAAAAGTGATGCAGAATTCAATTAAATTATTGATTAAATTTCTGGGAAACAGGGATTTAAGTTTCAATGGGTCACGATGCATTGGCAATGCTGTGGACTGTGAGGTCGATCGGTTGTTTTCTGTGTCTGCAACTAGGAACGCAAATGTCATGTTTCTACAACATGACATGGCATCGCTAGTGAATGAATGAATGATGCAAACGCAAACCAAGCAAATGAATGATGAATGAATGACGAATGGACTGAGGAAAACGTGACGCTGTTCCAACTGCATTCTGTGATGTGCAGACATATTTAGAAAACCTGGACAGTGAACTGCGAATGGGTTAGCCGATTCTCACGCGTTTTGTTGCGCTGACTCAGTGTTAATTATCCCCCTTCTGTCGGAACTGCTACTTTCATTGAATGGGCTTGTGCTGTGGTAAGTCGGTTCTGCGCAAGAGCGTCTACTCTGCAATTTATGAACATTTCACTTGCAGTTCAAGTGTTATCCGAATCCGAATCCGAAAGGAATGTGGGCCACCCTGCTCAGTGAGAAGATTCGCCCCTGGCGGACACACCGGCAGCTCTCGATCCCAGCGGCACTTCAGCAAAAGCGAACATATGTTTTCACCTCTTAGGAATGTTTTGTTTTTAGTGCTCTATGTCATGAATTGCATATTTTAGGAGCCTCAGATCTTCAAAATAAACCGTGACTGGATTACACATCTCTAGTAATATGTTGACCATTGTCATTTTTATATATTTATATTCTATCAAATGCCTTATATATAGACCCGCAATAAAATTACATCACAATTTACACATGCTTCCATGTACTCGTGTGTTAAATAGCCACTGCATTGCAGCCGGTAAAAAGTACACAATCAAGAAAACCGGTTGTTCGGCCCGAACATCCAGTACTTTATCCTGGACTTGAATACCCAAAGCATCTCTGCTTCTACTATATGACCTGGCAAGCTGTTCCACGCATTGATACCTGTATGTTTGTAAAAATACTACCTGATATCAGTTCAGATTATACCTTTAACTACATAATTTCTACCTCTTGTTCTGCTAACTGAACTCAACCGGAAAAGTCTGATTGCCTTGTTAATCCCTTTTATGAATTTAAAAACCTCAGTCAAACTTGAATAGATCAATTGTCTTAAGTCTTTACTCCTTCCATACCAAGATCCAATTTAGTTGCCCTTTTTTCAAGAGCTTCTGTATCTGTATCTTTATCATAGTGGTGCACAGGACTGCACACAGTACTCTAAATTAGGTCCGACAAAGGCATTTGATTTATACTCAGTATGTTTTACTATATATCCCAGCATCCCGTTGGCCTTTTTCACAGCACAATGCTGATCAACAACTTCTCCCAAGTCTTTTTCAAATTGAACACATTCTAATTTTTCCTCTTCCCATAAAATATTTAAATTACATAAATTAATATATTAAGCAATTATTTCCGTAATAACGTGCATAACTTTACATTTAGCTATTTTGTAGTGGGTGTTGGATAAAGGTATCAAACGTTAGGCAGGCAGTGTGGTATAATGGTTAGGGAACTGGGCTTGTAACGTTAAGGTTGCAGGTTCAATTCCCAGCTGGGACACTACCGTTGTACCCTTGAGCAAGGTACTTAACCTGAATTACTTCAGTTAATATCCAGCTGTATAAATTGATTTTAAAGAAATGGAAACTGTAAGTCGCTCTGGATAAGAGCGTCTGCTAAATGCCTAAAATGTAAATGTAAACGTTAATCATTTTATACCTCGTCGAGATGAAAAGGTTTGGGAACCTGAGCTGAGCAATGGGCACAGGTGTGATGCTGACGCGATCACAAACTCGCACTGCGGACGCAGGGTTGTGTTTACTGTACATTTCCTTTATTGCAGCTCCCTTCCACATCCTCTTATGCAAATTATTATCAACGCATGCTATCATCAAAAAATAAAAAGTACAATAAAAATAAGATCTTGTTAATACATTTCACAAAGCGTGAAGGAGCGACAGACGAACGCCAACGTTTTTTGTCATGAAACTCCGTTTCCGGTTCCGGAGAGTCTGGCTCGACGGCAGGCGCGCGCGAGCGCGTGACCAAACAAACTACCAAAGTGCACAAATAAGCACGGAAGTGGCGAGCTGGACTTCACAAACATTTATCGGGGACACCATCTACCGCAGATGATTTGGCTCTTTGTCCTTTCCTGTTTTCACTTGTATAATTCCTCCACCCCAAGCACTTTCCAAACAAATCCACCTCACATGTGATTAACAAATCAACCTCACATGTAACTGATTGTTCCTACCATGTATTAATGCACATCTTGTAAGTCGCTCTGGATAAGAGCGTCTGCTAAATGCTTAAAATGTAAAATGTACATGTATTAACCGTGTGCACATAGTATATCACACTGTCTTGTTTTCTTTCCTTTTGAGCCTTAGAGCCTGGACAAGGATGTACGTAGGTGTCAGGGCGGGGAGCGTGCTGATCAGTATCTATGTAAAATATACGTTGAAAACAACAGAACACGGATGTGAATGTAATCTATGTGACAGGGTGCCTTGGGTCAACGTGACTGCAGGGAGTGCAGTCAGGTCTCTCACCGTCTTGGACACGGCCTGTCCCAGCTTTCCTCGAACCCTTATAGCGGGGTTTTGTCTGGCCTGAGTGTACCAATTGGTTGAACTAAGATGACCATAGCCCTGTGTGTAGGGTGACCATCAGCACATGAAGGAGATGTATGTAAATGTATTCATCATGCCATAGACAGGTGGGAGGGGGGGGGGAGGGGGAGGGGGGGGGGGAAGGGATTCCAATGTTCCTATAACAACGAGTAAGAGATATGAAGTCTTCAGAGCATTCTTGGTTTAGCCTGTGTGCACAATGGCTCATAAATGTCTGTTGTTCCCCCGAACCTGTGGCTGCCCTCTCATCTCTGGGTTCCGGGGGCGAATCTGAAGGATGCCACCCAGCACATCAGGAACGATCAAGATTTCTCATTTTTTGGTCTGCCGTGCCCGTTTTGCGTTGAGTTTGACCCCTTTAGGCTTTAGAGTCGAGCAGAGCGCAGACGGACTTTGATGAAGCGAAAACCAGCCGATTCCAGTTCTGAGCGAAGAATGTGGCGAGGCTCAGATGAGTGGAATGTTTTTTTCTTCTTTCTTTTTTTGCGGCGATGCGCCGGTCCAAGGAAAACAACTGCGACATCCGCCGTGGCCGCGGTTACCGTGGCAGCAGTTACTGGATATAGAAACGGTGCAGATACCCCCCTACTCTCCCACTCATTATATAAAAGATGTGGGGGAGGAGGACTGTGAAAATAATTTGCAAATGTAGAATGTGTCAGACTATGCCCTGCTGTAGGACGTGTGTGTTTTCGGGCACCGAGGTTCTGCGGGCGGTGCCAAAGTCGTCGTTCAAAACCATGCATACAGGATATAAACTTCTCAGGACAGACTCAGGCTTGATGAATGGCAGATTGTAGTTTTAACTGTTACAAGTTATACATGTCCTATGTATGGATAACTAATTGGGGGGGATGTTCTTAAGAAATAAAATAAAAAATCATACCATTATCAGAATCGAATTCAAAGGATAAAAAAATAAATTATTCGAATAAACAAAAAATGGGCACTTATTTCCATATGCACTCACCAATGGTCTCCAATAAGTTCAAGTGGAAATGGTTTTTGCCACAGTACATTCAGCTTTGACACAATGACAGAATCAGTTCACTAAAAAAGAAAGAGCATCAAGACAAAATACGCGCTCTCAAAAAGCAAGACGCACGAGGAGAAATATAACGCTACCACATGCGACTGCAGACGCCCCCTTCGAAGGTAAGTAGCAAACATGTTTAACTGTGTTAGCTTCAGGGAGCTTTAAGGAGAAAAACAGTGATTGGCACTTCGACAAAGGGCATAAATTGGTCACGGCCATACAAAAAAAATATTACATTTACATCGGCATTGTGGAAGGAAAATCGTACAAATCCCCCATGCATTAAAACTTAACATTCAATATAGACACCAAGCCCACCAAGAGACAATGCGGTGAAGACGATGGTAGTGCCGTTGCAAATGTTCCGATTCACTTACGTCCTTTGGAATGGCGTTCAACACTTCTGCCACGATGAAGACTTCATGGAATAGGAAAGCTAGAGGATTATGGGAAATCACACGGACGCCTGCACAGGCTGCGTGGCTAAGATTAAGATACGCACGAGCTTATAAAAATATGTAATGCATAAATAAGGTTGTAGCATAACTGACAACTGATATGTATGCGGCTAGTCATGTCTTTCACCTCCAAAATATCTATTTTTTAAAAAGCAGCACGTGGTCCAGCATTGAAAGGAGGTATATTTTTCCGTAAGTCTGGTGCTGTCTGAACTCTGCTTTGATTGGCTCATTTGTGTCTTCCGTCCCGGGTGACCAGTGGGCCGATTGGCCACTGTGCAGCGATCTGGAGGAGAAAAACCTTTCGGCACACAGCTCCCTGTGTGCAACAAAACAACATAATAAAAGAAGGTAGTGGGGGTGGGAGTAAGAGCTTTTTCTGTCATCATAGTTTTTCTGGGGGCACTCCACCAACAATACAAATTAAAACAAGAAGAAAAAAAGTATTATTTTTAGACCGAAGCAGAGAGGCGTTGGCCTGCCACCCGCTCTAGTCATCTTTCTTCTCTTCAACACCTCCCTTCGGGCTCCTGCTCCTGCTCTTCACCCTCCTCCTCCTCCTCCTCAGCCTGTTCAGGCTGCTCCCCCTCCTGCGCCTGCACCTGCTCCGGCTCCTGTTCCGGCTCCTGCTCCGGCTCCAGGTTTTCCTGCTGCTCCACATCCTGGTACTCCTGGCCGCCGTTGTCTTGGCACACCACCGGCTGCTGCGGCTCCTCCTCCTCTGCGTGCGCCGCTTGCTCCTCCCCTTGGCAGGCCTGCTGCTCCTCGTTCTGGTAGCCCTGGTAACCCTCGTCCTGCAGCTCGGGGGCGTCGGCTCCGTGCCCCGCCCCGTTCTGCTCCCGCGCCTCCTCGCTCTTGGGGCAGTACTTGGAGTTGTAGATCTGCCGGCCCAGGCCGAAGTTCTGGCCGCTCTGGTTGGCGCCGTGGGTGTAGCCCATCTGCAGGGACATGGTGCTGTTGTCGCACTTGTCCGTGCGCAGCTTGTGGTCGTAGATGGCGCGGCGCGTGCCCGGGGCGGTCATGCCAGCCTGCAGGAGACAAGAGGAGGACTCTGTGACAGGGCTTTACACAGCTGTGCTGGGCGCAGGTGGTGCTGTAGTGTTGTGTTGGGTGCAGGTAATATAATATAATATAATATATAATATGATAATATAATATATGCCTTTTAGCAGACGCTTTTATCCAAAGCGACTTACAGTAGTGAATGGATACATTTTTCAGTATATGTGGCCCCAGTGGGGATTGAACCCACAACCTAAGTGTTGCCAACGCCATGCTCTACCAACTGAGCCACAGGTAGCTGTGTTGGGCGGAGGTGGTGGTTTTGGGTGGGACTGTGTAACTGGCTGTGCAGGTGGGTGGTTTTGTTGGGCGCAGGTGTGGGACTCAGGTAACTGTGTGTGTTGTGTTGGGGGGTGGAGCTGCAGGTGGGTGTGGGACTGGGTTTGGGTGGGGTGGAGCTGCACTGTGTTGTGTTGGGCGCAGGTGGGTTTGGGTGACTCACCTTGGCGCAGGTGTGCCCTCAGGTAACTGTGTTGTGTTGCCCATCTGGTGGCTGGGGTGGAGCTGTGGGACTATGGGGTGGCAGGCTGATGGTGGAGCTGTCTATGGGGGGCAGGATGTGAGCTTTGGGGTCGTACAGGTGCCTCCTGGTGCCATAGGCATTCATACCCGCCTGACTGGCACATTTATTAGTGCCCATCTGGAGACAGAGCGAGAGAAAGAGGGAGGAGGAGGAGGGGGGGAGAGAGAGAGAGAGGGAGGGAGGGGGATTGGGAACGGTAAATAAATAATGGCAGAGGAGAGAAAGAGGGGAAGAGATCTCAAACAGAGAGAGAGAGAGAGATATAGATGATCGAAAGAGAGGGAGAGATGGAGATAGAGAGACAGAGGGAGAGAAAGAAGAAGATGGAAAGAGGACAGAGGGACAGAGAAAGAAGAGAGTCAGGACATTAACATTCACATTTTTGGCATTTAGCAGACGCTCTTATCAAGGGCTAAGATAAGTAAGACACATGGTATACATTTACACACGGTAGGAACAATCATGGTTTGTGCAAGAGATCAGTGTAGTGTAGAACAGAGCACACAGCAGCACTTCAACACCTTGCTGAGTGCACCCCCCCCCCACCCATGCACTCCGCCCTCCTCGCACCTGCAGCCCGATGACACACTGTCCCGCCTTCATCTTCTCCTCGTCGAACGCACGCTCCTGCCGGTCGGCGTACTTCACTCCGATGTCCACGACCGAGTGCATGCCCCTGGTCTTGGCCTGAGGGTACATTACATTTTACATTTTAGCAGACGCTCTTATCCAGAGCGACTTACACAGTTTACATTTCTTTACATACAATCCATTTATACAGTTGGATATTTTACTGAAGTAATTCAGGTAAAGTACCTTGCTCAAGGGTACAACGGCAGTTCCCCACTTGGGAATCGAACCTGCAACCTCTGAGTTACAAGCCCAGCTCCCTAACCATTACACTACACTGTTGCCCAGTTCCCATTATACTACACTGCTGCCCTAGGTAAAAACCAGGCGGTCAGTTTGCTTTGAGCAGGTAGGTCAACTGAGAGCCCAGCTGTCCTGGGGAGAGGAGGGGATATATGCATACATGTATATGTGTTTGCGCATGTATCCCGTGGGCCTTACCATGCCAGCGAGAGCCAGGAGGGTGGTCTGGACCTGGGTCATGTTCCCACACTCAAACAGGTCGTTGGCCTCGAAGGTGTCCACAGGCTTCATGCCGTATTTGCTGATGGCCTTGATGAAGTTGGACAGGTTCTCCAGCTGAGACGAGAGCAGAAGAGCAGAGCAAAGAGACGTCAGACAGCAAGCGGCACGTCTGCCAAACACAACTCTGTGTTACAGGATTTTAAAAAAGAATAAACAAATAAATAACAGTAGATAGATTGCATTTTAAGTAGCGCCTTTCAAATACGTATTTGAAGGTCTGGTCGAGATGGTGCAATGAACCAAAGTAGTCTTTTTTTTTAAAGAATAATAATTAAAATTATGATGAAAATGGAGGAGTATTCCACACAGAGGTCCACATTCTGTTCCCTCACAGGCTAGGACAACTAACCAATCAGAAAGCAGTGACATAGTCTGCAGCCCAACATTCCGCACATAGAACTGTCATCACTGGACCTCCCCGCGTCACAGAGCACGGCTGCTCATTGGCTGACATCCACACCCTGCCCTCCGACCCCACGGAGCGACCAGCTCACCTGATGCCAGTTCTGAGTAGACTGGCTGATCTTTGTCACCGATCCCGGCTGGAGCTTGTTGATCAGCCTGCAGGGCCAAACAAGAGAAAGACATACGATCAGCTGCAGTCAGGTCGTCAGCGCGACAGAGGACCAGGGAAGCAGTGGTTAAAAAAGGAGGTGAGCAAACTCTCAACAGAAGAGAGTAAGAGAGTAAGAGATTTGTTTTTGTTGCCAGGAATGCAGAGTCCAGTGGCGATCAATGGCGGCGAAGCAGAAGCAGGAGGGTAAACGCTGTGACAGTAAACGGCGCTTATGCCCCACTATATCCCCGCAGAGGACCACGCCCTCAGATCACTTGGGTGGCAGCGTGGAGTAGTGGATCAGGATTCTGAGGATCCGAGGGTTGCAGGTTCAAATCCTAGATGGCAGGGGCACTACAACGCACTCTTGAGCGAGGTAATGCAGAAAATGAAAATAATAACAGTGTAATAACAATGAATATAATAACAGTTCCAGAGGGAACTGGAACATCTTGTACGTCGCTCTGGATAAGAGCGTCAGCTAAATGCTTAAAATGTCAAATGTAAAATGGATAAATACTAATCAAATAAAACAAGGATGACTTCATAGAGTCATCCATCCCAGCTGAATGGCCCATGCTACAGTGCTACAGACGGAAAGAGAGGCCATCACCAGAGCACTGCTGGTCCTGCTGCCATTCCTGTGACATGTGTACAATACATCATACCACACGAGCAGATTACAGATACACACATGAATGAATAGATCATATACTGTATACAATATATTTATTGGAGTTTGCATGTTCTCCCCGTGTCCCTGTGGGTTTCCTCCGGGTACTCTGGTCTCCTCCCACAGTCCAAAGACATGCACGTTAGCCTAATTGGAGAGTCCAAATTGCCCCGTAGGTATGAGTGTGTGAGTGAATGGTGTATGTTCCCTGTGATGGATTGGCGACCTGTCCAGGATTTATTCCTGTCTCTCGCCCCTATGCATGCTGGGATAACCCACAACCCTGACCAGGAATAAGCGGTTAGATTATGAATGAATGAATGAATATTTGTTCATAAATAAAGTAAGTAGTCCCGCTCACTCGCAGAGAATGGTGCCGTTCCTCAGGCCCTTGTGGAAGTCGTCTCCGATGGTGCGGCCCGTCATGTCCTCGATCCAGAGCCGCAGCTCCTCCTCCCGCTGTGGGTCATACTTCTGCGCGATCTGCGGAGCACGAGGGGACACGGCGGTAAGAACATAAGAACATAAGAACATAAGAATACATAATGATGAGAACGGGCCGTTCGGCCCATCTAGGCTCGTCATGTCCTGATCTAAAGAGTATCTAGTACTGCATCTAGCCTGGACTTGAATAGCCCAAGCGTTTCTGCCTCTACTACCTGACCTGGCAAGCTGTTCCAAGCTGTTAGGGCGTGGCTGGGGGGCTGGGGGGCTGTCCGCTGGCACATCCCGCTTAAGCACTCGTCCTGGGTGCAGTCACACGCCCCCCACCACGGTTTGGAATACATTTCTTTCTGAGATCGAGGAGGTTAACAGTAAACAATTTGCCAGGAAACCATCACTGAGCGATCTGATACAGGCAGGGTTCCCTAAAGGATTTCAAGAGTAAATAGTGGCCATAAGATGATCCTAGCGTAGCGTGCGCTGACTGCACAAGCGGAGGCATTCATTCTGAATGGTGCACAAGATCGAAGTCAAACCACCATGATAAACGCCTAATCTCCCATTTTGGGTGTGATTCAGAAGACATCTTTACGTCTTCTGAGTCCAATCAATGAGTCCAGTCAATCATGTTACATTTTGGCATTTGCTGTTCCACCAATCACGGAGAGCGCAGAGAAGCGCATGCCGCTCCCCTCTGTGTGGGGCGTGTGCGGTCATCCGCCGCTTCTCTTCATCCCGCGGCCCCCCGCTGGGCTGCGCTGTCACCGACCGCTCTAGAGCGCCCTGCGCACGCAGCCGCTGCGGACAGACTGCAGCCGCTCAACAGGCCGGAGGCGGCCCCTCTCCCGCGACGCGACGAGAACAACCCCGTCGAATGAAACCCTCCCTCCCACAGCGAGGCAACAGCCCTGCCCCGCCCCGCCCCGCCCACCAGGTGCTTAGGCGTTTGGACTCGATCCTGATCTGGAGGGAATCCAGTACAGACCAGAATGGGCCAGGCTGGTTTCTGCTGTTTACGCACGGAGTTCCATGTCACAGCAGGGCGTGGCTCCCTGGAGAGGCTGTTACGCCTTTGGGGGGCGGCAAACCTTTTCATCCTCGAGAGACGACCTGGCGTGACATCAGTGCAGTTTAACACCTGTGGTGTAGAGTAACACCTGTGTGAGTGAGCGTGTGCTTCTCACGCCTTGGTCATGAACTGGACCAGGGCGGATCAGACACGGGTTCATTAACACTGCGCACACATGCTTATTGACACGGCGGACACATTCTCATTTGTGGGTGTGAGTGTACGGAGTCAAATTGGTGCCAGAAGTATTGACTGAGAAGCATACATAGAGTCATAAATGTAAGAAAGAATAACTGTAAGCAGAAGTGGAGTGATACTGTATGTATTGAGATCGAAAATAACAAAAATGCTCATTAAAAATGTGAAATGCAAAAAGGTGAAGTTCAAACGTTTCAGAAGTATAGTTGAAATTGTTCACTTCCTGTTTGCGAGCAACACAACGTTTCTTTGATCACATTTAATTGATTTTGCCATCGATTGCTCGGATTGCATTTGGTGGTTTCTCTCCTTCACTGTCAAATAACTTATTTTCGGTCGTTTGACCTTTGGCACCGTTTTCGCATGGGGGGTGGGGAGAGAGGCGCGTGGAAAGCTTGCGTACTCAAAGACTTTTGGTTTTGCTCTACTGTTAGTTCTTGTTCTTAAGTCCAACCTGCCACCAGGCAAATCAGCAGCTGCAAAACGCTAATCCCCGTTTGTCCACCAGACTGCTGACAACGCAACGACCCCTCGCTCTGGGAATTTAAAAGTGTCAAATAAATTTGAAAAAGGCCCATTAAAGTCCCCTGCCAATGACAGAATGAGAGGAGAGGATGTACGCGGGTGCCAGTGACAGGAAGACGATTTTGTGAAGAGGAGTAGATAAACACCTGCCGTCAAATTCCAACGTTCTCCCTTAAGCCCATGTGCGTATGAGATCACTCCGTGTGACATGGCGTGACATCATCAAAGTGTGCCGTGAGCAGGCCTCATGCTTTCGCGGACGGCTGACTCCACTGATTTGGAACTCACACACAAGGCACGTTGACTGATTGTGGACTTTATCGTGACGTCACCAATGATGGCGACCGTTTCCGTGAGATGTTACGATTTGTATGAGTTACGGGAGCCAAGCCAAAAATTCAGGAGACTCCCAGAATTCCAAGATACTGTCTGTGAATGAGTAGTAAATCTCTGGTCAGTGAGTAAACCATTTATTGTTGAACAGTCGTGGGAGAGATTCATTCATTGTTCTCGCTCAACACCATCGTTTCTCATTGATTATGAAAAGGGACATGAGGGGTGACACTTCCTCTGTGGTAAGCGGTTCTGAACGTAGTCTGCAGGGGTTTGTGGGCTGTTGGACCTTCCCCAGCATCGCCAGCCCCCCACCAAGAGACTACAAGGGCCCCTCACCTCGATAACAACTGATACTAACCAACACTTTTTATGACAGGGCGAGTGTCAGTGACACACACACACACACACAAAGAGGGATTAATCCCTTAATAGGTCATGGGAAACACAGCTCTGGAGTTAGGGCCAATTCAAATATTTTAATCAAACTGGAGGGGTAAACACCCGCTGAATGTGCCCTTTTTCCCACTGTGTCTTCACTCGTCAGGTGACCGCGCCACGCCGTCTCCCTGGAAACAAGGGCAGCCCTTACTGGGACCGGGCCTTCCTAGCCCCATAAAACCATTTCCTGTTCAGGAAACGAGCCCATCCTGTACACCTCCTTGGCACAGGAAGGAGAGGGTGGAGGGTGGCGGGTTCGACCGGAGGGGATCTGACACAGCACAGTGGCCCACTAGGGGGTTTCTGGTCTGGTCCAGACATTGGTATACGCACCACACACACACACACACACACACACACACACACAGACACACACACACAGCTTTAGACCCCTTACAGGCAGGGGCAGCAGTTCTCCACTGCTTAACAGCCGCATACTACTCCCATAATCACATAAACAGTAAACATTACGTTCAATAATCATTCCATTAAACAGGCAGCAGTAAACTGCCGAGCGCAGTCGTGCGCAGAAGGCAAACGAGCGTTTCTGTCCGCAAACCCACCCACTGGCTAGTTCTTTTGGGTTGGTTTTGTTTTTTATTTGGTTTCTCAAATGCCAATGACACAGTTTTTGAAAAGAACACACAAATCTAAGCAAATTAAACACATTCAAATAAACGGGCCCACCGTATCGCCCGCCGGTCCCCAGCGCTCCAGCAGCAGGGTGACTGAGGGCAGCGCGCAGTTTTGAGACCAAGGTACCGTTTACTCAAGGTACCGCTGGGGCTGCGTTTACAGGCACAGCCTGCGAATCCATTAGCGGGGCAGCCCGGCGCGTTGCCGTGTCAACGGGTCCAAGACACACGCGTCCAAACTCCCATCCCACGCCGAACATGAGACGCTTAGGCAGAACCAATGCGCTGGCACCAACAGTTCCACGACATGGAAATGGATATTTGATGATTTGATATTTGACAATTTGCATGTTTGATGTATTAACAAACATGCAAATTGTGGAAAACTTCAGACAGAGGAACAAGTTCTTCTGCCAGTTTACCACAAAACCTTCTGGCATCGACAGAAGGGAACAGAGCGAGCGTGGGGGAACATCTGTAAGAATTTAACTGTTTTTCTTTTTTCCGTGATACTGCATGCAAACGAGCCTGCGGAGTTACTGAGGGACATTGAAAACCTCAGCATTTTTTTTCTTTTTTTTTAGGTGGGGGAGAATCACACGAGCGAGGAAGCTAAACATGAGCTCTGGAGTTGTTAACCCCTGCGCCCCCCCCTCCCCTCCAATTCTTATCCTTGGGCAAACCCCCTCTCTCCCTTTCAATTTCACTTTCACGATGGATATTTGTCACACAAAGAAAAAAAATCCCCCAAATCCCAAAATGCGAACGGGTTGAAAAATATATCTTTTTTGTCTTTGGTGGCCCATCCAATACCATCCAATACCTCCCCCTCCTGACCCCCTCCAAGCGTGCGGTACACTGTGCTTCAGCATCACAGCTTGAGAGGAAAACTAAATGAAGAACATTTTGTTCTTCAGTGGGGAGTGAGAGGAATGGAGGGCCATTACACCTCGACCGGCGTATCCCGTAAATCAGGTGACGGAGGGTGGGGGGGGGGGGCGCTGGAATGTGCCAAACGGAGACAGATATGGCCTGGAAGGGGGCTTAAACAAACCTGGGCCCGACCCGCATCAGTCAGGCCAACTGGGGGCGAGGGCAGAGGGGGGGGGGGGGGCAGAGTCTTTTGTCTCAGCACAAGCAGGAATTTCAGAGCGACACTCTGAAGTCAGGACAGGTTTACAAGCCCGTTTTCTACAGCGCACAGCAATCAATCTCGAGGCGTATCTGGCTGTGGATCACTTCACGCCTTGTACAAAACAAATAAAACATGTTTTGGGGGCAACGTGTGCCCCCACCCCCCTGCTGTCTGCACAAGGCATCCAGACACACCCAATGAGGAGGACCAAACAAGACAAACATGTAGCCTGCTGCCGTGGCGACCAGTGCGACAGTACGCCGACAACCATCTCTCGTTGCCACGGCGACTCGTCACGCAGCTGACGCGACCGCACAGGGGGTTCCAGAGAGTTTCCTCGAGAGGACTGGAGAAACAGACCCCCCCTGACCAACTGTGAACAGCCCCCCATGTGGCTTAGCTCAGCAAACCTGTTCAAGGACACCTTTCCACCTGAACATTCCCCAAACACTGGCCTTAGCATCCAAAAACCATGAAAAACAGACAAAAAACCAAAAGGGTTTATATTATATTACATTATTTAACCAGGAAGGTCATACGAATAATTAATATCCAATTGACTTTACTTTTCATTTACAGTCCTGCTTTTCTAATCTTGCTGACTTCTTTTCATTACCTGATTTTAATTTGCGACCTGGGAGAGGGAAAACGAGGAGGGGGGGATAGAGGGGTTGGGTAAACAAGATTCCGTCGACCCCGGTCCGCCGTTAAGTTTGACCGGGACGAGTTTGACCGGGTCACCAGAGCTAACTCTTTCAGCGAGGTCGACGGGACTTTAATGACCCCGGTGGGTCGAGTGTGCGGTTTTTCACACCGCAGAGAGGAGCCACAACATTCCACAGCTTTCAGTAACGTCCCCCAGGCACAGGGCCAAGGGCCGGGCCCACTGCAGGCCCTGCTGACTCAGGACACCCAAAACATGTATCAATGTGTCTACATTATCATTGTGTGTATTCATGTAAAGTCTGCCTCTCTATCTCTCTGGTTAGGTGAAGGAGCAGACACCCTCCCTCAAAGGGACAGTAATACCCCCCAAGGGGACAGTAATACCCTGCTGAGGAACTTCCACTGAGACCTGGGAAAATAATCATACGTTTAAAAAAACATCTTCACCCTTCAATGACAGGAACCTCACTGAACCTTGGACATATATACCTGTATGTGTGTGTCTCTGTGTGTGCATTGTGTGTGCGTGTGTGTATGTGTGTGTCTGTATGTGTACATGTGTGTGTGTGTGTGTGTGTCTCTGTGTGTATGTGTGTGTGTGTGTGTGTGTGTGCGTGCATGTGTGTGTGTGCATGTGTATGTGTGTGTGTGTGTGTGTGTCTCTGTGTGTGTGTGTGCATGTGTGTGTGTATATGTGTGTGTGTATATGTGTGTGTGTACGTGTGTGTGTGTGTGTGTGCATGTGTGTGTGTGTGTGTGTGTTTGTCTCTGTGTATGTGTGTGCGTGCATGTGTGTGTGTGCATGTGTGTGTGTATATGTGTGTGTGTACGTGTGTGTGTGTGTGTGTGTGTGCGTTTGTGTGTGTTTGTCTCTGTGTATGTACGTGTGTGTGTGTGCTTGTCTATTGATAAAATCTTGTTTGCGCTGATGCGTCACTAACAAGGGGAAGGTTTCCTGGAAGACTCGTGTTCAGAGGGTCCTGTTTCGCCCTGGGTTCTATTCAGAACTGTTCTTAAGATCTCCCCACGCTTCCCTGCCGTCTGTGGAGGGGGCTCTGACCTGCCCAGACCTCTCTGTCAATATTTGGTGTTTTAGTGTTGGGGGCCGGGAGGGAGGAAGGGAGAGAGGGGGGGGGGGTTATCAGACACCATGGCGTATCTCTCTGGTGATGTTTTGTCTGCCTGCAAGACATTATTTCACTAAACCGTGCGAAGTGGAAACCTTACTATGAGAACTCGGGAGAGGTCTCAAAGCACAGGTATAAATCTGTCACCTGCTTGGGCAACTTTCTTTCAGACACCCCCCCCCTCCCATTTTTACAGCCTGTAGATTTATACTTTATATATTTCTCCCCTTCTATGATGCATCGCTCTCCAAAGGATATCCGCAAGTTTGATCTTCCGTAAATCTGTCCGAGGAGGTTGAGTATTGGGGGCTAAAGTTGAAATTGTACGATTTATGCAGAGCAGAACTCTGACCTTCCTTTTAAAACAAGGTGTAGACTTGATCAACTGACACTGAAACTCTAGCGGTCTGTGCTGAAGCTCCACCTGGTCACACTCAAACTCTACCTGTTCATAAAGCTCTACCTGTCTATACTGAACCTCTGCCTACCTGTGCACCCGTCTGCACTGAAGATCAATTCATTTCACACGCCATTCGTGGAAACACTTGAGGACAAAGGAAACACAAAGGAGAGGTGGGAGTGTAGTATAATGGTGAGGGGAACTGGGCTCGCCCTGCTCCCATAACTGGGGCACTGTTACTGTGGGGCACTGCCATCGTGCCCTTGAGCCAGGTACTTAACCTGCGTTGCTTCAGTAAACATCCCGCGGTATAAATGGACTGTATGCGAAGTAAAAATGCAAACCTGTAAACCTGTCTGGATATGGACGGCTGCTAAATTACTCAAATGTAAATGTTAAAAAAATTTTTTTAGCTATATGTATAACAATAAGATAACTCAACAAGGGGCATGGCTTTCCAATTTGCTTGACTATTACTCCTGGTCAGATTTATCTGATGATCCTATGATTCCCTTACAAAACTAACAACAAGGACATCAGTCGTAATGAAATAACTGTTTTTTAAATAACTTTCAGTCTTGTTTCTCAAAAATCCCAACCCCTCGCCGCCCCCAAATACCAGACCCCCTACAACCCTTTTCCCCCAGACCCCAGTAACTATGCACGAGTGAACTAATTAGCCTTTATGTAAACGAAGAGACTTGATGACGATCAGATTTTAAAATGTCCCGTAATAACTTGCGAGATGCTTAAGCGATTATCCGGGAGGACGACCGCTGAGCCCCCTATAGACTGTCAAAAAAAAGGAATGGGCGACGCCCCTATTCCCAATGCAACAATACTTTTACAATTAATTTTTCTTTTAAAAAAGTGTTTCATGGTGGTTTCAAGCACGCACGTACACACACAGGTATATGCATAAAAACGTCTGAGCCAACAAGACATTCTATTAAAAATCATAGCAATAGGCAAACACTTTCTGATCTTAAAACAACATAACAGTTAAGCCTTAAAAGATGCTAACGTTAGAACCACGTAGAAGTCTAGACACGCAACGCGCTTGCAAAAAAGTGATTTAGGCTAAGCTGTTTGAAGATAAGGTAAAACATCATTTTTTCTTAGTTTTTCCCCCCCTAATTTTCATTTTAAATGCATACAAATTGTCCGAAACTTACTTTGCTTTTTACTTCTGCGGATAAGCCGTAGGTCGGTCCTCTGTTAAACTGTGTGCTTGACATCTTGTTATGTAGCTGGCTGGCTCCTTTGTCGTGGGTTCTTCTCCGGGATAAAATGAGTGCAGCGCTCTGCTATTTTCTTAATGATAGAAGTGACACACTACTGTTCGGCTCCTGGGCTAACTACTTCCTTTCCCTTTTTTTTCTTACCACTAAAAAAAAAGCTCGCACACAGGGTTATACGCTTCGTTCGCTGGATGCAAGCTCCTCCTTTTCCCTTTTACCCCCGTAAAGTTGATTGATATCGAAAAGCCCTTATATGGACTGAAAGTCCCAAATTCCTCCGCTTGAGGGGAGTTTCCTGTCGTTCCACCCGGGTGCGAGACGTGTAGTAGCCGAAGAATATTGAGTCACATTTGGGCTACCGAATGACGTCACTCGCACGGAATGTTTCGTCGATAACGTAATGTGTGTATTTTTTTTATGTAACTCATGTTCCAAGTCTGTGAGAATCTCGCGCACTGCTGTTTGTCATTCTGCCAGGTGGACAGTGACAGAATTTACGATGTCTACTCTCAACCTACTCTCCGAAGATGGAGATGGAAGATAATACCTTTACAATTCTTAAATGCAAATTAAGAAATGTTAAGAGCATTTCAGAGAGTATGTGGCAGGCTAAATAGTAGGCTAACGGTTACAACAGCTATTTAAATGGCTAAACCATGAATATTTTTATGACTACTTTTAAACATCAGACCAGATTTGTATTTTTATTCTGTGTTCCAGTGCCAAGTTTAGACCCTACTTGGGGGGGGCTTTAGCCCCCCTGTCTTTCATCTCAGCCCCCCTGAAAATGTTTAGTCATTCTTTTCTAAAAAAAAAGTACTTTTTACGTCATATCTATTTTTTAAAAGACCATAGATAGAGAGTGCTATTTCAATTTTGAGAGCGACCACCATTGTGGCGTTTTTGTTTTAGAGAATGTAACAGTAAATTAATTAAAAATGTAGGCTTGCGCTTTGCATGTGTAGTATATATCACATTCTCATTGGGGGCTGAGCCCCCCTAAATGTCAAATCCTAAAATCGCCCCTGCTGCTCGAGTAATCAATAGTGGAAAATCACCTACATAGGAACATCATGCAAGTATAGTGTTTCAAGTAGATTAATGACAGTTTATATGCGTTTACAATGTTAATCTGTGTCTAAACCTATCACGCAGTCTACCTGCCCTTTGTAAATACCAAACCACAAGCAGCGTCACTTTTTATTGCCTTAAACACGTTGTAGGCCTACAGACAACTTTACTTAGGGCTGATAATCTCAAGCATTTGAAAGTTAATTTTTGTCTTTGCCGATTATGTCATACCAAATATAGCTCTCAAAGATTACTCACTTTATTGCTCAGAACCCTTAAGTTTATGTTTCCCAACAGGAAGTTTAAAAAAAAAGAATCAACCGATTAAAGAGGTGAACACACGAACGGAAAGTTTTTATTTATTTTTATTTAACCTTTATTTAACCAGAATAGTCTCATTGAGATTAAAAATCTCTTTTACAAGAGCGTCCTGGCCAAGATAGGCAGCAGCACAATTACAATTACAAGTTTACAGACAAAAGTAAATTAAAAAACAAACATATTACAATTAAAACAAAAAACAAGGGCAAATCACAGAACCATTCGTAATCATTCAAAACATCTGCAGCCAGATGTGCTGGATTCCATATCACTTAGAAGTGTAGATGTAGTAAATGTAGCCTGTACAGCAGTGTGGGCAGCAGTGTAGTATAATGGTTAGAGAACTGGGCTTGTAACTCAGAGGTTGCAGGTTCGATTCCCAGGTGGGGCACTGCTGTTGTACCCTTGAGCTAAAGGTACTTAACCTGAATTGCTTCAGTATAAATATCCAGCTGTATAAATGGATTCTATGTTAAAAAAAAAAAATGTAAACTGTGTAAGTTGCTCTGGATAAGAGCGTCTGTTAAATGCCTAAAATGTAAATGTAAATGTAGCCTAAATTAAAGTGGGCAGCATAGAAAGACGTCACTCAGAATAATAAATGTAATGAAACCAGAATATAACTTGCAGCACAAGAATGCGACTGATGCTGTCGCGCGACGTTGACATGGAAACTTCATGATCTAAAAATATGTGGGGGCACATATTTTACGGATTTTTCTGAGCGTTCAATTACACCCTGCAGGATATTTTTAAAGAGGACATTTTTTAATTATTATTTCGTGTGCACTGAAAGTGGTCATTGTTGTGTTTTGTTACCACGTTAAAGACGTACATTTCTTGAACAAGAAGTCTTAAGTGGAAGTCAGCGCTGCGTTTTTCTTCCCAACGGTTAAGGTTAGGATTTGGGTTGAGTAAACTGGTCCTGTGCCAGTACTTAGGGGTAAATTCTGCCTCGAGGCAAATTTGTAGGCCAGGATCTCAGCTCTAGGATCCGGGCCAGTGCTGATGACGGAGCTGTGCGCGGGACAATGGAACCACAGACACGCAGGAACGCTGGTATAGGAACGTATCGCCACAGCGCAACAGAAAAAAACAACTGGGAAAACAGCTGGAACCGTTTAGGCCGACACCGTCCATTCCTTATTAGGCTAACTGCCAGCGCAGACGAACGTCTGGGTGGTATGCATTCGCCATATAGAGCGCGCCTGCCGTTCTGGAGGAGGTATTCTGTGTAAAAAAAGTGCATACTTTTAGCACTCATGCAATACATGTCTCTCTTGTCAGTGCCCGATAACTGTGGGAAATTAGGTCTATCACTTGTGCGTGTGTGTGTGTGTGTGTGTGTGTGTGTGTGTGTGTGTGTGTGTGTGTGTGAGAGAGAGAGAGAGAGAGAGAGAGAGAGAGAGAGAGAGAGAGAGAGAGAGAGTGTATTTGGGGTAGGTGTCAATTATGCATTTCCAGTAATCGTTTTGAGAGCAAATCATTGACATCGGCCCAATGCGAGTGAATTAAAATCTCTCTTCACTTTAGAGGCGAAACGCGCTGATACCCCGCTTCGCTTGCTCGCGCCGGTGACGGGACGCATTCCTCGCGGTTTTCACCCCTTGGGGTTTTCAGCCGGCTCGGCAGTGCCCTGCGGTGCGGGACGCGCATTCCTGCTCTTCTGTGAGAGGAAGCACGTTCTGAGGAAGGGGCCGGGGGAGAGAGAGAGAGAGGGGGAGAGGGAGAGGAGGAGAGGGAGAAGGGGGGGTACGTTCACTGGAGCGGCGTCTGATACACCACACCTTTTTAGGCTGCGCGTCACGCCTCGTTACCACCTGCGACGAGAGTTTAACAGTTTACAAACGCCTGGCGTTAATTAACGGACAATATTTGGGTAACGCGTTCTGCGAAAGATCCCACGTGAGAACTGCACAATGCCTCCACAGGAAGCACTGCGCTGACACTGAACAGCACCCATGGTGCATGAAATATCACCACCCACTTCATGTCTGTCATTGCCATACCATTCCACAATGGTTCCACCATATTCACAATGCCATGGCATTGTCACTTATGCCATGCATATCAACATGAATGAAGGTGGAACCCGCACACTGTGTGTAGAAAAGGGAATATCCCAAACGAGGCGAAGGCTCGATGTTTAATTGAAGTCTTTTAATCAACAAGAGACAGACGTTTCGGTCAAATGACCATCATCAGTATAACATATATAATGATGCCTATCAACATAACACATGTTCAATGTTCAGTGCTTGGATATCTAAGGTGATGTGTGTGAAGGCTCTGTGTGCATTACATTGAATATTTACTTGAATCTTTCCAAATTACATCTGGCATTTGGACTACATTTACATTACAGGCATTTAGCAGACACTCTTATCCAGAGCGACTTACAGTTTACATTTCTTTACATACAATCCATTTATACAGCTGGATATTTTACTGAAGCAATTCATGTTAAGTACCTTTAGCTCAAGGGTACAACGACAGTGCCCCCACCTGGGGATTAGAACCTGCAACCTCTGAGTTACAAGCCCAGCTCCCTAACCATTACACCACACTGTCACCCCCTGTGTATACCCCACACAGCATCCAGCATTTAAAGTAGTGGCCAGTATTGTTGTTTGGATGGCTTCGGTTTATTGGAAAGGCTCCACAAAGGTTTCACTAGCACTTCATCTTTCCCCCATGGACAGAGCTGGCTGGTAGTGAGCTGGAGGAATTTGTGGGGTGAAGCACAAGCAGAAGGAAGGGTAGATGCCGCTGATTTCTGAGGTGCTTTTAAAGAGGGAGAACAGGTTCCAGGTCACAGCTGCTGTGTTTGTCCTGGGGCTTGGTTTCCGGACAGTTTTTTGGTCTGATTTGTTGAATCCCAAACATCTGGTAGAACAGACCCAGGGAAACTTGAAAAGAGTGTCAGTTCGTCCCAGCAGAAGGGAACGTTTCCTTTTTTGTTGTTGTCCAAACTCTATTGCATTCTATTATATATCTTGGATGAAATTGGGCCTCACACCATCACGACTGGGGTGTTAACTGACAAAAAAAAAGCACAACTTCCTTTATCGTTTGTTTATGACACCGAGCCAGGGGGCCACAGATAAGAGAGGACAAATCTTCCCTGGTCTCAATTGCCCTTGACAAAGCTTTAGAGACCAGGACAGAGGATAATTTATGAGGGAAAATGGCGAGCCAGACATGGGAAAGACTGCTGTACTGAGCACATACAGTGCCCCAGAGTTATGAGCTTATACTGAACTCTACTGTGCAGTGAAGCCTTTTTTAGGTAACATGGCTCAGAACATGTGTGTGTGTGTGTGTATATAAGACCAGGCCTGCCCCCAGAGCCTGGATATTCTCTGGGTAGCAGGCTCAACGATGAGGCCTTGATAGGCTGAACGGCCTGTTCTCATCATCAATCTTTTCTAACGTTCTAATGCATGCAAGGGCATCTGTCATTCTGTCCGACAACACTCGTATACAAAACACGCGAGCACATCGCACGCAACACGGACACGCGCGCGCACGCTCACACGTGCGTTCGCGCGCACGCACTCACGCTCGTCCGCGATCCCGGTGGAGTTCAGGTGTTAAGCCCCGCCCCGCCCCCCCGGCGCGATCTAAAACCTGTGCGATCCACGGTAGTGATGCAACGCGGTAACTGCCGTCGACTGTCTGTGATGAACGGAAACGTTACGCAATTCAGCTCCCGGGGCGCTGTGATGGCAATATCAGTCCAGGTGCCAATATGAGCCCTAGGTGATGTAATCCGGGTGAATATCAGAGGTATCGGGTGACATCACCGCTGACGGGTCGCGGAGAAGGAGGTAGCCGTACAGCGACGGCGAACGCAAGCCTGTCTCCACCTGTCTCTCTGCGCCTTTTCCTTTGATCCGAGGCACTCTGACGCCATGTCTGTGCAGTCAACCCTGACTAATGGAGCTTCCTGACACCCTCGGCAATTTGTAGGGATCGCTTGTACATTTTGACATGCATTCAATCTTCCGGTCTGCCTCTGGCAGACCCTGGGCTCACAGAGAGAGAGTCATCTCAGCGCCGAAGTGAAGACCAGTGCCCGTATGTACAAAGATTCTAAGAGTAGGAGTGCTGATCTAGGATCAGTTTAGCCTTTCAGCTCATAATGGATATGGTTAGGACATGGACAGGGGAAACCTGACCCTATATCCACACTCCTACTATTAGAATCTTTGCACATGTAATATAATATAATATAATATATAATATATGCCATTTAGCAGACGCTTTTATGAATGCATACATTTTCAGTATATGTGGCCCCAGTGGGGATTGAACCCACAACCTAAGCGTTGTCAACGCCGTGCTCTACCTACTGAGCCACAGAGAACCACATATGGGCCCAGGGATGGGATCAATGTCATTTCAATTAAGTCAATTCAGGAAATTAATTGAAATGAATGAATTGAGAAATTCCCCAAATGTTCCATTAGGATTTTTCAATCAACCTAACTGTAATTAATTTCATAAATTGGCTGAATTGAAAAGGACCTAACCCCCACCACCCCCCCCACCCCCACCCCGGTAAATACAAACTCAGGGCAAAGTAGGAACAATTTGAATTGAGTATTTGATTATTGAAATTTGCTATGTTTTTCACCCTACCAATTGTGCACTTACATTGTACATCTGCCTGCCTAGTACATACATCAGCTTTTTACGGTCTTCCAGAGGGATGGTTTATAACATTTCTGCCAACATGCAGCTTTAAAACTGAAGGTTATTAATCTTAATGATTAAGTAGAAAAATGATTAAGTCTATTGTGAAATGGCTTCATGTAGTGATAAAATAAAACATCGGTACAAGTTATAGAAGGTACTACATAAAAAAACAAAAAACCTTGCACAGTATGTCATTCAATTCAGTGGGTGTCAACAACCCCCCTCCCCCCAGCTTCCCCCAGCTTCTAACACCATTAAATAAAACTCTGGAACGCTGCTTAAAGTAAAAACCTCTTTTAATTTTTCCTCAGATGAAACATAGCCACATTCTGCACAACAAGACCCCCCAACATAATAATGCACATTACAGAAAATCAGAACAATCCTGGTTTAAGGCAAAAATGCTGCTGCAGGGAGACGTGCTATCTGCTAGCACGCATTAGCGCAGGGCCTCTGCTCCATTATCTGGTCGGGTCATATCGGGCGGGGAGTTCATTTTCCTCAAACAAGCGACATTCCGAGAAGCTCATTTGCATTGCACACCAGATACAAACGACTGTATTCCAATCGCTGGTATCATCTTCAGTAACCATCTCAATAAATTACCTTTTAACAAATGTCATTTAACTTTTAATCAAAAAGACAAAAACTTTAGTCTCTTTAAACAGCAGCAAACAAACAAAAAAAGACTGGGAGATTTAGTGTGATTCGGCATGTGATTTGAGTGAGCACTCACTCCCATCATAAATTAAATAAGACAAAAAGTGAAAAAATGACACCTTCGTCCCAAGAATGTTCATACAGTGGCTACATTTGAAATGGCAAGTGAATATGAAATGGCATAGACCACGTCACAAACCCACCCTGATCCCACAGGAAAACGGTTATCGGTCTTTGCTCTGCTTGACATTTAAACTTCAATATAAACGATGTGGATGTAGTTTAAACCTCGCTTATACCAAATCATAGCACTCAGCAGAAACTTGCTTGCTCAATTAAGAGAAGAAGTTCCACTTCACAGGTGATTTTGTTAAAATCTGAAATAAAAGTGTAAGAAATAACATCTTACAGTGTAGTGTGTCTTGTCTACATACGTTTCCCGCTGGGCTGACTTTGGCGTTAAACCTTTGCAAACTGTAAATATTACCACAATTACATTAGCGAAACATGACGACAAAATCAGCTTGTTCTTTTTTTTGGGGCCTAAATTTGCTCCATAAATGAGAGAAACAAGCCATTTCATGATGCATACGAACAAATCTGTTGCAAATAAAATACAATAAAAGGAGTTCAATTTGCTTGAATTGTTGTCCAGTGATACTAATAACTTGTGACAAACAAGACCATGCTTTAAAAACGTGTTCATCCAGCACGTGTGGCCAGGTGTCCCTCAGAGCGGTGCAAAATTGGCCATAGCATCGCCCAGGGAGGGAGGGATTCGGTCTCCAGGGTGTTCCCGATTTATGGCACAATTGGAGTGCCTGTGGTCGATCGGGCACCTGTGGTCTACCTGTGGTCTACCTGTGCCAGCTGCGCAGGGCGTAGTCGTCCAGCGTGAAAAAGACTGCGCAGCTCGGCTGGAGGAGCGCAGGGAGGGACGGGAGAATGTGTGGGACGCATTTCAGAGAACATGTGCACTCATCGGCACCCTCCACAAACTTAGAGGAGGTTGTAGTGATGGGACGGCCCGACAAATGTGAATGGACGTTGCAAATTGGGGAAAAACAGGAAAATAAAACAGGAAAATAAAAAATTAAAGTACAAAGCATTACAATATAATACACTACACTGGTGCACCTTAAAAAAACCATTTATGGATTCTGGCTAACAACTTAGAATAAAAAAAAAAAAGTTAAAAAATGATATTGATGTATCCGACAGTGAAATACCAACTTCCGGATAGCTTTAGAGTTCTTTTCACTTTGCGAAGAAACGCACATCTCAAAACAGCCCAAAAGGCATCAACGTTCCTTTAGGCTTGCTTTGGGGGTCTAGGCCTGGGTTCCCCCTCTGTTAAGCGTTTTGTGACAATTCTATTGTGAAAAGAGCTATACAAATAAATTTGATTTGATTTGATTTGATTTGAACGTTCCGAAAAAACGGTCTCACGCAGTTTCCTCTAGCGATGTGCGGTCACAGGTTGCGGTCACAGGTTACGGTCATTGACCCTCCTTTGTGCCGGCGTGTTCAGGCTGCACGGAGTCCGCGCTCACCCTTCCCCGCTGCCGTGTCACAGCTACAGACGGCGGCGTGATCCTCCTCGGGCACGTTGCACACATTTACACGCATCATAAAAATGAAGCACCTCGCCTAACGCCCTTCCTCTCCCGAGACATCGTGCGCGTGGGCAGCACGACGTGCGTTAAAACCCCGGCACGGCGTGTCCGAGCTGAAGGGGACACGTCACTGTGTAGCGCCTCATCGCACGTCTCTCCGTACCTCATAACCTCGGTGTGACCCCGTGTAACTCTGCTCTCTGTTTTCTGTGTGCGTGTGATGAGACCCACGCACCGAGGGAGGGGGGGTGAGTTCAGGTGATACTACTGCGTTGTCACCACGCCATCAACCCTGTGAGTGTGGCGTAGAGGGCAAAGGTCATTCTCAAGCAGCAGAAACAGAGGCGAGAATCAGCGTACTGTTGTGCTATGCGCTTTCTCTCCCCCTCACCACCCCCAAAATAAAACCATTATAAAATAAAAAGGCTCGGAGAACAAAAAATAAAAAGGCTCGGAGAACACTGAAATGTTATAATGCAAGAATTGCACCCCCCCCCCCCCCCCTGTTAGAAGACATTCTAATACAGTTCTGAGGCTCTGTTCAGTAATCATACTCCATAAACACTATACATATATACAATGTATGCACACAGGACACAGATACAGCAGTTGACTCAGAATGAGCCAAGAATGTGGCAGCAGTCTCCGTCTGAACCACCATGTTAAACTACGCACCCTTTCTACCTGAACCACTCACCATGTTAAACGATGATGTCACCTCTTAACCATTCACCAATGACAAAGGATGACGTCCCCTCCAACAGCTGAATGTTCAGCGTGTTAAATGATGTGTCATTTATGAATCGTTCACCATGTTAAATGATGTCACCCCTGGACCATTCACCATGTTAAACTACGATGTCACCAACCTTACACATGTCAAACGTTTGGGTTCACTGACAAAGGATGACGAACCATTTCAGCGTGTTAAATGATGATGCATGAATGACATCATAAATGTGTAAATTATGTCACATCTTAACCATTCACCAAAACGAAATGCCATCTTAAAACATTAATAATGTTAAATCACATCCAAAAAACGTGGGGTCAATCAAACGTCACCTCGAACGGCTTCACTGCTCACCACGTTAAACGATGTCATGAGAGAACCGGCCAAAAAGTGAATTGATGATGTCACCACAGCTGACCACAACGGCAGCAGCTTTCCCTGACGATGCGTGATGGGTCACTGCACATACGGCACAGCAGGTCACCACGTCCGCCTGGCTTAAGACATTAAACACAAAATCAAACCCTTTACAACCGCTCCGCTGCTCCAGTACCTATTGCTCACAACCCTCGACTGATCAGTCTTCTCAACCCAGAGAGCAGCGTGCAAAGATTACCTTTACCATTATTGTAGTTACTGGTATTACTACCAATAACTGTATTCATTTATGATTTTGGCAAAACACCCTCACCTAGGGTGATTCAACAGGCTTAACCTTTTAAAAAATATGATCCGTTTATACAGGTGAACAACTTAAACAAAGTTGACAAACAAAGTTGAAAAACTCGGTTCAAGAGTGAGATGCGCTGTGCGCCGTCCTGGAATGAAGCCTGCAACCTCCGGGTCACGAGCCGAGCCTGGTCGGCGCCACCTCGCACGACACAAGCGAGAGTTACGACGGCCTCGCTGCGCTGAGGGCCAGCGGGCCCCGGCCAAGGGGACCGACCCCCCCTCTCTATTCAGGTCACCTCCTGCTGCGGACACTCTCTCTCCGACTCTCGCTTACACGTGGGCTGTGGTTACCTACCCCCCCCCCAACCCTCCCCGCCCCGCCCCGCCCCGCCATGCCCCATGCTCCCTCCGAGAGCCCGGAAACAGCCTAACTCAAGGGCACAAAACAATCCGGCCATTTTTACAGCTTTTAGGGTTTTGCATCAGTTTGACCCCCCAGTGATCCGACACTCGACTCTCACCTCATCGATGTACCTGACCCACCGCCATCGGTTGCCGCTCATTCGAAGACCCCCGACAACATTCATGGTACGGACTGACAGCCACGGCTGGAACTCTTAACAATTTCAAGTTAAGTTAAACTCTAACAAAAACAAAAAAAACACCATATATTAATAACTAAAACAGGTTACATAAATACTACTTAAAACTTCATCGGAATTGTTCAGTCCAGTTCTGAGAGGATAACACTGCCTAGAACACTGGAAAAAGCTAACAGGCGTACCGTTTAAGGTTTTGTCTGTGTCATTTTAAAAAACAATTAAAAAAATGTTTTTAAAAAACTATAAATCCCACAACAATGCCATGACCTTTAAAAAAAAGAGGTATGCCCACAACATAAACAGCACACACAACTTTAAACCGACTCATTGTTGACCACATCGGCTCAGATCTCTCCAAAAGTGCATCACGGTTTCAGCCTATCATTCTCATTCCGATCATTCTCAATCCCCTCTTTCTCTCTCTCTCTCTCTCTCGCTCTCAATCATGTAGCAACCCATCCATAATTGCACTTCTTTTTCGGAAACACAGATGTTTTCAATATTTGAAAAATCCCTTGAAACGGACTGATTAAAAAGACAAGGTAACGAGCCTCCATGTGGAGAACCACACGGCCCTCGAAACAAAAACAAACAAACAATCAAACGAGCAGAAAAAGTAGCAGGGAAGTGTAGATCTGGGGAACGTTCCGTTCTTTCTCTGGGCAGCTCTACAACGCGCACATGATAACAACAACAACAACAACAATAATAATAAAATGTCTTCATGGCTCTTTACGGAAAACAGTCTTAGCAAACATGTAAATATGTTGCCCGTTCTGCAAGGTGCGGTGGCTGTGTTCAAGAGTAAACGCAGGAAGTGTCTTTCTGCGGACAGGACAGACATCGAGTTGTCCTCATGCATGTGCACAAGACAATGACTGCCATGTGTTTAAAACAACAACACAAAGAAAACAAGACGGGGCTCACAGGACTCAAGTTTCAGTCTGAAAATCAGAGACAGAGAGAGAGATAGGGACAGAGAGAGCGATAGGGACAGAGAGAGCGATAGGGACAGAGAGAGAGATAGGGACAGAGAGAGGACAGGGACAGAGAGAGAGAGATAGGGACAGAGAGAGGACAGGGACAGAGAGAGGACAGGCAGAGTTATGAGCTTAAGGATTAAAAGAAAAAAGGAAAAAAAAAGACAAATAATTATATTGGTCTGTTACCCATCTTGCCTAGGACACACACACACACACACACACACACAATATGTGCAGACACAGTCACACACATAATGCGTGCACACACACATAATGCGTGCACACACACACACGCGCACACATACATACATGCAGACACACACACACACACGCAGACACACACACACACACACACACACACACACACAGACACAGACACAGACACACACAGACACACACACACACACACACACACACACACACACACACACACACACACACACACACACACACACACACACACACACACACACACAGGTAGAGTGAATGGTCAGACTCCACAGGTCCCTCCTACACGTCGTACTGGGCGGGCCCGTGTGTGCTCGTGTAGGTCTGTCGGCTGTACTGGAAGTGGTCCGTCAGCACGCCGCCGCGCTCCAGGCCCACCGCCTGGGGGAAAGGTCCCGTGCCGTTGTGGGGCGGAGCTTTCTCCAAACCCAGGGCTGCAGGGTCAAAGGTCTCCACATCCTGCTTGGAGAATGGCAGCTGCCTCTTTTTGGCCTCCTGGTTGGCATCGTATTTCGCCTGACAGAAAGAAGAAAATAAAAATAAAAACGTTAACAGCCCTGAGATATTAAGACAACACAGGTCATGCAGTTTCACAGACATCTAATCAAAAATCTTTACAGAAATTCCCATTTGGACAGTCAAGTTATCATGTCAGGTCTGCCTCTCACAAATGCAGCTCTTTTATCCCCAGCTGAATGCCCTCTAAAGATCACAGAAAATCGTGTTGCCACAGAGTTATATATACATGTCTTTTAGCAGACGCTTTTATCCAAAGCGACTCCAAATAGTAGTGAATGCATACATTTTTTTCAGTATATGTGGTCCCAGTGGGAATCGAACCCACAACCTAAGCATTGTCAGCGCCGTGCTCTACCCGCTGAGCCACAGGCCACAGGCGACAGTGTGGTATAATGGTTAGGGAGCTGGGATTGTAACGTTAAGGTTGCAGGTTCAATCCCCAGGTGGGACACTGCCGTTGTACCCTTGAGCAAGGTACTTAACGTGAATTGTTTCAGTAAAATATCCAGCTGTATAAATGGACTGTAAAGAAATGTAAAACTGTGTAAGTCGCTCTGGATAAGAGCGTCTGCTAAATGCCTAAAAATGTAAGCCACACAGAAGCACGTGTGGCTCAGTGTTACGGGCCTGCCCACGGCTCATCTCCCCCACAGTGAGGATGGCACGGCCAGGGAAGGAAGGTCACCTTGTTGTAGAGGAACACGCCCACGATGGCAGTGAGCATGCCCAGGAGGTTGCTGGAGGTCACTGGGTTGCGCAGCAACAGGAGCGAGATGCTGATGACCATGATCCTCTTGGTGGCGTTGGCCACGGCGTAGCTGAGCGGGCTCACCAGGTTGAGCACGCTGAACGCGATCACGTTCTGGGCAAAATTACAGAACCCGCTGATCACGAGCAGCATGAAGGTGCCAGACCAGTTAGACATATCGCTCTGGAGAGAGAGAGAGAGAGAGAGAGAGAGAGAGAGAGAGAGAGAGAGAGAGAGAGAGAGAGAGAGAGAGAGAGAGAGTCACAAAGAGAGAGGGAGAGAGAGAGAGAGAGAGACACAAAGAGAGAGAGAGAGAGAAAGAGAGTCACAAAGAAAGGCACAGAGAGAGAGAGAGAGAGAGAGAGAGAGAGAGAGAGATCAGAGAGAGAGAGAGAGAGAGACAAAGAGAGAGAGAGAGAGAGAGAGAGAGAGAGAGAGAGAGAAAGAGAGAGAGACACAAAGAAAGGCACAGAGAGAGAGAGAGAGAGAGAGAGAGAGAGAGAGAGAGAGAGAGAGAGAGAGAGAGAGAGAGAGTCACAAAGAGAGAGAGAGAGAGAGAGAGAGAGAGAGAGAGAGAGAGAGAGAGAGAGAGAGAGAGAGAGAGAGAGAGAGAGAGAGATACCAGAACAAAAGAGGAGAGGTTTTATTTTTTTCTGGGTAATTTATGCACACAAAAAAAGAAATCGTGATTCTGCATGATTGTGAAATAATGTGCACTTGTATATTATACTTGCATACAGTGTGTCCTGTTCTATCGTTTCATCATGTGCATTACAAGTGTTTTGCCAATGGCTACACATACAATTAAGTATTTAGTGTGGTAAGGACAGTTCCAAAATTGGTGACGCGTGCCCTCTAGTGGACATATTGGGTAATTTCCATATTTTGCCGAGATAATTGTTGAACTGCAATATCCACATAAGATATGTCTAGTGTTTTATTTGTCGGGCAAAAAGATTTTTGCAGACAAATGAACACACTAAAAGCCCACACAAAGTCATAGATGCATAGTGACACAGTTGTTGAGCTCAATAGTGCTGAACAGCATTATCAAAGTTTTGTGCGACTCTCAGACAGAGACACTGTATACATAAAGAGGACGACGCGGTGTAGTAGTGGTTCGGGACAAAAGGTTCTGTTATTTTCTGAGTTCAGATGCAACATCATGTAATTTGATGCAAAGTGATGAAAAGCAATATGATTGAAATTGATATGATGCAATGTAATTTAAAGATTGTGGCGAAGTGTAATTGAGTGTAGTATTGTTTAATGTAGTGTAGTATAATGTAGTATTGCATAGTGTAGTGTATTATAATGTAGTATTGTGTAATGTAGTATAGTATAATGTAGTATTGTTTAATGTAGTATTGTGTAATGTAGTGTAGTATAATGTAGTATTGTGTAATGTAGTGTAGTATAATGTAGTATTGTGTAATGTAGTGTAGTTTAATGTAGTATTGTGTAATGTAGTGTAGTTTAATGTAGTATTGTGTAATGTAGTATTGTTAGATGTAGTACAGTGTGCAAACGTGACGCTGCACACACTGCTGCTGCTGCAGCCCCTCTCTCTGTTGACTCACCAGGTCTTCCTGCACCAGGAAGGCGGACAGGTCCACCAGCACCCAGGTGGGCAGCATGAACATGACGGCGTTGAAGCCGAGCACGCTGAGGAGACGCAGGTGGTGCATCCGTGTGTCCCGCAGCACCTGGGGGCAAACGTTAACACACACGCCACGCAAACGTGCTGTCACTACACACCCACACACATCACGCGTCAAATGGTGACGTGCGACACGGCGTGCACACACACACACACACACACACACACACACACACACACACACACACAAACACATGGGCCATCGCCGACGTGTGTTCTGGAGGAGAGCGCGCCTCGTCTACGACGCATGACTAACCAAAACGTACAATCGTACGAAAAAACGATTTTGTTCTGAATATTGGTGAGAACAGATGTTTGTTTTAAAATTGTCAGTAATCTGACAGAATGTTACTGGTGTATACAATGTTAAAGTGTTTCAGATACAGTATTCAGCCCAGGTCTGATGGGTGGGGATGGTGGAGGAGTGCAGGGTCGGGGGCAGGGGTGTGGGCAGGGACGGGGCGGGGACAGGGGCAGGGGCGGGGACGGGGGCGAGAGGTGACCTCACCTTCTTGGAGAAGATGTTCTGCAGGGAGAAGCAGAGCGTGGCAGCGAGAGCGCTGACCAGCCCAGAGGTGTCAAAGGACAACTCCGTCACCGTGGCGAGGAGAACTCCTCCGATGATGGGGATCAGAGACACGTACACCTGGAGAGGAGGAGGAGGAGCATCTTCAGCGTTTAATCCACAACTCCGCCCCCTGCTGGGCGTCTCGGGAACACGGGTGGCTCACACGGATGGGTCTAGGAACACGGGTGGCTCACACGTGTTGGCAGTCTACCACCTGATTTCGTTAATTACTTTACCTCCTTGGTCCAGGAAGTTTTAAGTGAAATCAGGTGGTGCACTGAAAATTCAGACCCTGCGGACCCGAGGAGCAAGCCCTGGTCTAGTATGTCAGTTTCCCAGCTCGTTTTAAGCCATCACTGAATTTCACACCCAGGAGCAGCCTGTCAGGCAAGTTAATCAAAACCTTCACAACAACAAAATAAGACAACATGCAGAAGCTTTCAATACAAGAATCTGAGGTGGAAAGGTTTACAGTCCTCATGTTCCCCGCCTAGATATGGACTCTGCTGACCTTGCTGCAATCTTAAGCAACAACTTGGGGCCTCTTGGTCTCAAAGCTAAACTCAAGAGGTAGCACATCTGGGTCTCTGGTGATGCCACATCACTGCTTACTGTGACCAATCCCTAGGGAGCGTGTGCAAAAATACATACTAAAGAAAAGAGTACATCCTCTGTAATATCAGACAATAATACTCCCGGGGCCATGGCAACAGCAGGAACTGGGCCTTTTTAACACTATAGTCGTACACTGTGAACCTCACACAGGGAAACACTCAGGAACTGCACACAGGACAATAACATAGTCAGGCTAATCATGCACCCAAATATGCAGCTAAGGCACTGAATGGGGTGAGAATGCAGATGATCTGACCAGCGTGGTGCTGTTTGTGGTACACCATTACTGTGCTCGTGGCAGCCTGCGTTGCACTGCAATTTTTCAGTCACGTTAAAGTTATATTTTGTGACTTTGTGCAAGTGCCCTGAAACACTCATGCATGGGCAGTGCGATATGAAACGGTTATAAACCCGTCTCTGCCAGACTTGTCCTGGCCCGTTAACCCCGATCAGGACCAGTATTTGGCTGTCCGCTCCTTAGGGAGGGGGTCGGCACGAACTCGCCGTGAAGCATGTTAAGGGAGTCTCCACACAGTCTCCAGAAAGGGGGTTGGTGAGTTCCGTCTCGAAGGAGGCGGATCATCGCCGGCCTCGGAGAGTAGCTTGTCCCGTAGAGACGGGCAGCAAGTTCATTGGGGGTAATTGAAATAAATAGAGGGTATAATTGGCTTCCAAATTGGGAAGAAAAAAGGGGAAAATCTGAAACAAATTCTTTAAAAAATATATTGTCACAGTCATCTACATTACGTTACAGGCATTTATCAGACGCTCTTACACAGAGAGACTTACACAGTTGACGTTTCTTTACACACAATCCATTTATACGGCTGGATATTTACTGACCCAATTCAGGTTAAGTGCCAGGCTCAGGGGTACAACGGCTGTGCCCCACCTGGGAATCGAACCTGCAACTTTCGCTTTCCAAGCCCAGCTCCCTAACCACTATGCTACGCTGCCCCACAGGACCCCCTTCCCCCCGGCCCGGCTCCCTCTCCTGCGGATTCGTGCAGGTCCACGTTCCTCCCGGGCAGAGAGACGAACGCCTCCATCTCACCTTTGTCGTCTGCTTCTCCTTCATAATGATCCGCGACAGCAACACCACCCATATCGGCATCGTGGCTTTCACTGCGGGAGGAAGACCAGAGGTCAGGGTTTGAGAAAGGTGCAAAAAGGGCAGGCAGGTTCACCTTCGCTGGACATGCAGAGAGAGAGGGGGAGAGAGACAGACTTTTGATTTTCCCTTCTTGAAACACACCATTATAGACCAAAACAATAACCAAACCTAACCTAACCGCTGCAGCCCCCATCCCTCCCCCTGCTTAAACTGTAAACATTACAATCAAGAGATAATGAAAAACAGAAAACAAAACCTGTGAAACCCACACAGCACTCAACCCAAACACATCTCCACCCCTGCATCACCTGCCACACAAACAGCCCCCCCCACAAAGCACCACAATTTTTACATTTCCACAACATGCATCATTTTATGGTATTCCAACTCCACGCTAAGGTAGAGAGAGAGAGCGAGAGAGAAAGAGGGAAAGAGAAAGACAAAGAGGAAGAGAAAGAGAAAGAGAAAGAGAAAGAGAAAGAGAAAGAGGAAGAGGAAGAGGAAGAGGAAGAGGAAGAGGAAGAGAAGAGGAAGAGAGAGAGAGGTGAAGCCCAGCTGCAAATGGACCATCCACAACGAGGAGCGGAGGAGAACAAAGCGACGGCCCTCGGGCGGAAACCCGCTGTTCAAACCCGCTGTTCAACTCAGGCACGCTGCACAACATGAAAACACCTTTAGCTGGGCCTGGGGTGACCACACTGCACCTGGACAACTTGGGGTGACAGGCACCTGGAGGTGACCTACCTGGAACATGAAAACCACCTTTAGCTGGGCCTGGAGGTGACCACACTGCACCTGGAGGTGACCACACTGCACCTGGAGGTGACCACACTGCACCTGGAGGTGACCACACTTGCACCTGGAGGTGACCACACTGCACCTGGAGGTGACCACAGGCCTAAGTGCACCAAACGGTGAGCTGGACATCGATGGCAAACAGTGCAATTCCTCCTCACCCTCAGGAAAGACCTTGGCTCAAAGCCACCGAGTCCGCCGTTATCGACGGCGCATTCTCAGTTCATTCCTCTTGTTCATTTCTGATGCAGTTATCTGGTCCCACGAGGAACATTTCTGAGCCGACAGCTAAGAAACGCACGTCTAGATGCGTCTGCAGCTGCAAACTTTTCTGATCTAATGTGTACTAATGTCCCTTGCCACCAGCTGTACTGTAGCCGTACACGATATTGTGACAATTTTAACACCAGGCTGAAATATCCACTCAGTCCTGTTGCACCCTTGAAAGAAAAGAAACAAAGTTCTGAACAGAAGTGTGTCCTGGAAAACCAGCACTATTTGTCAACTGAAGAGAGTATGCAGAAGGGCAGAGCCGGAAGGGAGAAAAACTCTAAACTAACGGTCCCTTTTGATATTCTCAAAGAACATACCGTCACGTATAACAAAGCGGCTCAAACCGAGAGACGGATTTCTCTAAAGTAATTACACGAAACACGCAAAACCCCAGGATGCCGTTTTCCACCATCGATCAGCTGCTTAGCCCAGGCCCATCCACAGATCCAATTAGCCAGGCCTGGTCCTCGAAATGCGAGGAACTGGCCTGTTATTTTAAGGACAGAATTGTTAACATTAGACGTAGCGTTGCATGCACTCCTGGGAATGCTGCATCGGGTTGTCCCTTTTCCCGGCCCCCGTCCAACACAAGTAGTTTCACATCGATTGAGGATGCAGGACTGCACCTCGCTCTGGAAGACTGGTGTGTAATGTTAAGACTGTTGTTATACGGACAAAGTCTTCCTCCCTCGACCCTCTTCCATCTAACTTTGAAAAATTTTATTTTTTATTATTTTTTCAGATTTTTTCGCCGTTTTTCTCCCAATTTGATAGCCAATTTTACCCTCTATTTATTTCGATTCTCCCTCCCCCACGAACCCGCCGCCCATCACTATGGGACAAGCTAATTCCCAGAGGCCAGCAATGATCCACCTCCTCCGAGACGGAGCTCACCCACCAACTTTCTAGAGACACCCTTCGCGCTTCTCGGCGAGCTCGTGCCGGCTCACCCTCCCCCTGGGTCGGACAGCCAATCACTGCCCGATCGGGGCTCCCAGCCAGGGCCAGACTGGCACAGCCGGGTTTTCGAACCACGGCTGCAGTAGGCAACTTGCATTCCGGGCAAATGCTTTGACTGCTATGCTACCCGATAGCCCGTCTTTCAACACACTACGCATTATAAACTCCTCCTTAGAATCTGCCGTTTGTCCAAATGCCTTCAACACTGCCATTGTGAAGCCACTGCTTAAGAAATCTAATCATGACAGTTCTTCCCTTAGCAACTTTCGCCCAGTTTCCAATGTACCTTTTTTTAAGCAAAGTTTTAGAAAAAGTTGTTTTTAAACTATTGAACGAATACCTCAATGAAAATATGACATGAAAGCATTTTGGAGAATTTCCAGTCAGGTCTTAGAGCCAGTCGCAGCACCGAGAGAGCTTTGGCTAAAGTTGTAAATGACCCAAGACTGAGTGCCGACGCTGACAGCATGTCCATTCTCACTCTCTTGGACCTTAGCGCCGCATTGGACACAACAGACCACGGCATTTCAATCAACCGCCTTGAGAAATGGGTCGGTCTTTCCCGCACTGTTCCCAGCGGGTTTTATTCACACGTCACTGGAGGAACTTTCTTTGCGAAACGGGGCGATCATGTTTCAGACACTGTTAACGTTGCATATGGTGTTGCGCAAGGCAGTATGTCTGGCCTTTACTGTTCTCCCTCCACATGCTCCCACTGGACAATACGACTCGCCAGCATAGCGTACATTTCCACCACACACACACAACTGTGCGTTTCTGTCGAGCCAAGTGACACAAATGCTGTCTGTGCACCGACAGACTGCATCTCTCCTGTAGATGACTGCATGCAAAACAATTTCTTGAAACTGAACGAGGACAAAACTATTGGCTTCACAGACAGAAGTTAGAAACCTGGGAGTCACTCTAGATTCCGACCTCAATTTTAAAACTCACATCAATAAGGCAACCAAGACGGCCTTCTCCACCTGAGGGATATTGCCAAAGTAAGACCATTTGTAGCAGAGCAGGATGCAGAAAAGTTGGTACATGCGTTCATATCTAGCCACCTGTGCTATTGTAATGGACTTTATACTGGCCTTCCAAAGAAATCTATTGATAAACCTCAAAGTATTCAGAATGCTGCGGCCAGCGTTTTAAGGAGAACTAGGATGAGAGGTTGCACCTCTCCCTGTAGTCCAGTTTTGTAAACTTAGGGACGTAGCTGTTAAGTATTGCACTTAGGTCTACTTGTTTATGTATTGTATTAGGTTTCGGTATAATTTTGCCTGTATTTTCCGTACTGATTGCTTTATTGCTGCCTTTGAATTGTGGCTAACAGATTTACCTACAGGGTCCTAGTTTAACTATGTGGTTGCTCCTAGCACCTGGACTTGTACTTCTCTCTAGGGTGGCTTTCAGCGAAACTGTTCTTGACTACGGTTAACACTCTGTTGTAAGTCGCTCTGGATAAGAGCGTCTGCCAAATGCCTGTAATGTAAATATCACACAGCTGCTGAACTTGCCTGCCCTACAATGGCTCCCTGTCCCTTTTAGAATTGATTTTAAGGTTCTCTCACGTATTTGCAAAGCCCTTAAGGGTCTAGCACCTACTGTGTCTGCATATGTGACTGCACCACCTGATTTCATTTTCCTGGACCAAGGAGGTAAACTAATTATTCTAAATCAGGTGGTGTAGTGCGTCATCTCCCAGCTCCTGAGCACCCTCCTCTGAAAATATGTGACTGCGTGTCATTTTACACACCAGTGCGTCATCTCCCTCTCCTGAGCACCCTCCTCTGAAAACGTGCGTAATGTCCCCGAAGGTGTGCACAAAACTGCAGGACAAGCTGCCTTTTGTTTTTATGGGCCAAAATGTTTTACAATTCCCCAGGATCTTAGAGGCGCATGCACAGTGGTCAGTTTTAAAAAGCAGCTAAAAACTCATCTTTTTACCTGAGCTTTTAATGAAGTGTTCTTAGTTTCTGTTTATTTTATCTTTTTATTTATTTATTATCATCTTATCTTTTTACTCCTTTCCACCTATGCTGATTCTGCCTACTTGTGTGTTAAAGGGGAAAACATTAGCATATTTAATAACACTTTATAATTAACACACAATAACATCTGAAATCTTGATTTTATTGTACCGGTGTATGTATGTATATATTTTTATATTGTATTTTTTTTATTACAAAGACACTAACTGGAAGTAGAGCATTCTTTCCTAGCATATAGCCGTGGTACAGATGTTTACAAGCTATTCAAATTAAAGTAAATTTGCGTGCATGCCAATACCAGGATATGTCGGTTGCAGCTACTGTAAATCTTTATATCGGAATTAAAGCACATTCCTGGTTTATCATCCCCAGGCTCTGAGATTGCACAGCGTAACAAATGCATCTCAAGAGTGGGGACATGACAACATCGGCTAGTAGAGAGAGGGAGGGGGGGACGGACAAAAGGAACAGACCAGCTGCTCAAGGTGTGCCAAGCAGCGCGCGGCCAGGTGAGTCTGCCCCGTTTGGGGGAAACATGACGAGAGCTAGGCCACGTTCAGGGCTTCGCGCAGGACAACAGAGGCGCTCGTTAAAACTTGCAATGAGGACAGAGTGGACAGAATCGCGCCTCCACGCTTCGACTCGAATGCAAGTTATTGCGGACGGCGTCATTTCGCTAGGCTGGGGTCATTAGTCGCAAACTTTATCGCTAGTGGGAGTCAAATAAATAAATACATTGTTGCGCTACGCAAGATTTGGAAATCTGTATCTGGCACGTCATGGGCGAGGGTTCAGCGAGTTCAGTCCACTAACTGTCGCCTATGTGACCAAAAACATTGCTGCTTTATCACATTACGCTATTCACATGACTCTGGAGATTTTACAATTAGCCGCATCAACCAACCGTGCATAAGTCAATTCACCCCATGACTTGGCTAGCAGAGATACCGTAGCAGCTCGTTTCAATACCTTATTGTGCATGCTAGCTGGCTGGCTCAGGTTCACATTTGCTGTGCAGATGTGTGGGGAGGGGGAAAAGGGTGAAGTGGTTAGTTACGGTACACTTACCTGTGTGAGCGTATGAAACCGGAACCTTCCATATACTGAAGTGAGCCGACACGGACGCGAAGTATTTTCCAAAAGCTAAAGGGAGAATGTACCATCGGTAGTATCGCGCAGGCAGCTCAGTTTTGGGGACTCCCCAAGCACGCAACAACGGCGGAAGGAATAAAACGATGGAAAAAATGTGAAAGAGGGACACCGTGACCGGATAGGGGAATCCATTCAGGATAATTTTGTTGATGACGTTACCCCCCGAGCTGACAGTATACCAGCAAGCACACAGCAGCGCGATCCGGACTCCCTCCGTGGCTGGCGGACGCTCCACCGCAGCCATCTTCGCGAGCAGAGTCACCGGCGGCGGGGGAGACGTGGAGCGGAGTGCGTATGACATGCAGCAGATAGACCACTTGCTCTGCGCGTCACTTCCTCCAATTAAAGAGCTCGCGCGGTTCAGCGCACTGCTCGCTCGTACCCAAAACAAATAACCGGACTACCATCGTTCCGCTTGAACTTGAATATCAAAATTGTCATTAACTTCGCGAAATGTATATTTAAATATGATTTCAAGTACCCGTGATCGAAAGAAAGAAGAATAAAAAAAGACAACTTATGCGAAAGGTGAATGTTTATCAACTTTAGTTTCATGGGTCAAGAGTGTTTTAACTCAGTTTCATTTCAAGAGTATTTTATTGCGCTTTAATATTATTTTCATCGCACTTGGATTAGTGCAGATTGTATCAATCTTAATAATAATAATAATAATAATATACGCCATTTAGCAGACGCTTTTTATCCAAAGCGACTTACAGTAGTGAATGGATACATTTTCAGTATATGTGGCTGCAGTGGGGATTGAACCCACAACCTAAGCGTTGCCAACGCTGTGCTCTACCAACTGAGCCACAGAGAATCTTCTTGAATTACACTAATGAATCAGATCAAGGTGTATACGATTTATGTAAACTTCACTGATCTCGTCGTTTTTTTATGTGGCTAACGTTAATTTAGCGCAGATTCAAATACATGCGCGCAAACGTTCCTGCGCGTGCTATGTCAACAACTGCCAAAAAAACGGACGCAGGTTAAAATACTCCACAGGATATTCTAACGTAGACCGCAACACGTTTTGTAATACACACACACGGGTGAACGAGTGATGTAAGCACAACTTTTCCAAACGCATCCAAAGTTATACAGGTCTGATATCTGGCGATTCTTCTCCGGCATAGGGACGATGGCATACCTGGCTGCAGTGGAGATTTTAGGGAAAATTGTAATATTTTCATCCCACCAGTAGGGGGTGCAAATGCACCCCCTGCACCCGCGCTAAAATCGCCACCGCCTGGCTGCCACCCCAATAATCCGCAGCAAATTGTTAAACGGCGGTTATTTTTCAACTGCATCAACCGCGCGTGGCCCTGTTCAGGAAATGTGTCACAACCGCAGTATTCGCATAGTCTGTGCATGGTTTTCACACCTGCATTTCTGATACGGTTTTATAAGTAGCAATACGTTAATACGCCCGGAAGGCGTCCTTGTGCATTAAGGTCCATGGCACAAAAGGTAATCAATCGCTTGCTAGCTAGGCTGGGCAATTTTATAGACTTTACAGCATTTATCTTTTGTTGGAAAGACAAGGTCAAGTGTATAAGTCTACACAGGTAACTGCCAAAATAAAGGGAACGTGGGTAAATTAAGGGTTCTGGCAGCTGTTATGGTGTGGGGCGCATTTTCCTGCCATGGTTTAGGTCAACTCAACCCCTCAGAGGGCAAGGTAAATGGCAATAAATACAAAGCCACCTTCATCCTGTGGTGAAGCATTTCTATCCTGATGGGAGTGGTCTCTTCTGGGATGACAATGCCTCCATCCACAGGACACGAGTGGTCACTGAATGGTTTGATGAGCATAAAAACTATGAAAAATATGCCATCTCAGTCACCAGGGGCTGTATGTACAAAGATTCTAAGAGTAGGAGTGGTGATCTAGGATCAGGTTTCCCCTGTCCATATCCTAACCATATCCATTATGAGCTAAAAGGCTAAACTGATCCTAGATCAGCACTCCTACTCTTAGAATCTTTGTATACTGCCCCAGATCTTAATTGAAGTTATGGGAGATTCTGGCGCAACACCTGAGGCCGCGTTTCCACCACCATCAACAAAACACCAAATGATGGAATTTCTCATGGAAGAATGGTGTTGCATCCCTCCAACAGAGTTCCAGACACTTCTATACCAAGACGCACTGAAGTGGTTTTGGTGGATGCACAAAAATGTGGTCCGTCAGTCTGTGCCTGAGTCGGCTCAAAGGTGAACTTTAACATAGGCGGCAGTGTGGCATAATGGTTAGGGAACTGGGCTTGTAACACAAAGGTTGCAGGTTTGATTCCCAGGTTGGACACTGCCACCCTTGAGCTAAAGGTACTCAACCTGAATTGCTTCAGTAAAATATCCAGCTGTATAAATTGATTGTATATAAAGAAATGTAAACTGTGTAAGTCGCTCTGGATAAGAGCGTCTACTAAAATGTAAATGTAATGTAACATTTTTACATTTTGGATCTTTGCTCAATTAAGGAAGTAAGGAAGGTGCACAACAGCACTTTATGAGAGAACATCAGCTGGCCCCATGGGTCTCCGGTCATCAAGAGCAACATAGTCAAATATTGATCACAAATACACTACCGGTCAAAAGTTTTAGAACACCCCCATTGTCCAGTTTTTACTGACATTTAAGCAGTTCAAGTCCAGTGAATAACCTGAAATGGTACAAAGGTAAGATGTAATCTGACAGAGGTTTTTTTTATTTTAAAAAGTTTAGGTTACCAAAAACTGAAAAATAATGTCTTTTATACATATAATGGGGGTGTTCTAAAACCTTTGACCGGTAGTGTATAAAAAAAGAAATGATAGCAAATAAGGCTAGATTCTTGGCACCAAGCACCCAGGTCACTGATGTGAAAAAAGGCCTGCTCCTTCACAAACATGACCCCACAAACTTGATGTGAAACAAGGCCTGCTCCTTCACAAACCTGACCCCCTGATGTGAAACAAGGCCTGCTCCTTCACAAACCTGACCCCCCGTGATATGAAACAAGGCCTGCTCCTTCACAAACCCTGACCCTTCACAAACTTGATATGAAACAAGGCCTGCTCCTTCACAAACCTGACCCCCGATGTTAACCAAGGCCTGCTCCTTCACAAACCTGACCCCCCGATGTTAACCAAGGCCTGCTCCTTCACAAACCTGACCCCCCTCATGTGGATTACAGGTACGTACGTGTGTATTGAAATACATAGACGTGCCAGTTTTGTGCATTTTTTTTATTTACACATTTATATCACAACGTGTCCATGTAAAAGGACCAAATAGCAAAGTTGTTCCCTCCTGTGTCCAACTGGACACGGGAGTCTAATTCCTGTACATTCACTAAGGCTCGTTTTAATTTTTGCAAGAAACTGTGTCATGATGGATTCCCATAAGGCAAACAATATCTAAAGGAATGGTAACAAGTATAGTTCCAGCATACAAACTTATCTTTTTTTTATTTTCCTGTCCTCACAGTACAATAGTTGCAATGTAGTAGCACCCTTTGTCCAGCCTGTATAACCCTTCCTGTATAAATCTTCCTGTATTCCTGGGGGCGGGGTTGGGGGTTTGAAATAGGTGAATAAAGGAAACATTTCTCATACAGTATCAACCAATCAGATGGAAAAAGAGAAAAGGCAGATTTTTTTGTAAAAAATACATCTTTTGTTTTTTGTATTGAGAACAGATTTTAAAAATAGATATATATTTTTTTGCAGAATTTCTTCCCTTCGAGTATAAAGGATTTGGTGTGGCGATGCATGGGGACAACATCACATGAGAAAACGGAGAGGTCAGGGGGTGGTTGGTGGGATGGGGTATGGAGTTTCGGTAGCTACCACATTAGCCAACCTGTTTATTGTGAGAAAGAACATGTGCAAAACATGGGTATGCCTCTGTCTCTTTTTTTGTCTTTTTCTTTTTTGCATTGCAGAACAGGTCAAACAGAAAGTGTGATGCAAACACAACAGCTCTACAGTTTTTGCACATCTTGGTTTTTTTTCTTTTTTTTTTTCCTTGTTGTAAATTTCCAAAACAAAGAGAGAGGGGGAGGTGGGGGAGGGGGAGGGGGGGGTTATTAATAAGGTCAAATAAATAAGATGCATACATGAGAAGGAACCTTTTATTTATTCGCTCTTGTGCCTTATAAAGCTGCTTGTAACTGCCACGCAAGACTCCGGACCTTCTGGCCACTGAGCGCGCTCAGAACCCCTTACATGGCAGACCGTGCTTTAACCTTCCACCACTGCTGCAGACAAGACGTTGCCGTGGCCACGGTCGCCATCAACCCGTCGCCACTGCTGCAGACGAACGTCGCTATGGCCACGGTCGCCATCACTGCAGACAAACGTTGCCGTGGCCACGGTCGCCATCAACCCGTCGCCACCGCCGCAGACAAACGTTGCCGTGGCCACGGTCGCCACACTTGGCACTTCCTGGTTGGTAGCAGCACTAAGAGGGCCCCGCCTCCTCCTACCCTAACCTCAGGTGGAGTGGGGAAGATCGGCCGCTTCGGGCCGCGGGGGGATTTCAATCCCTGTCCTTCCCTGGAGTGAGGCGGGCAGGGTGAGTGAGTGAGTGTAAGCCTCTCCTCCCCCCCTCTCTCTCTCTCTCTCCCCCCCCTGCGGAGGGTGAATCGGCCAGCCTAGGGAGGGGGCGTGGGTCAGTCTAGGGAGACGTAGGGCAGGACGTTCAGCTTGCTCTCGTCCCCGTGCGGGTCTAAGGATATGCACTGCGTCCAGTCGTACCAGTTGTCCTTGGTGTCGGAGCAGCCGTTGACCCCCGGCCAGTGCTCCCCGCTCAGCCTGCGCAGGTCGGCGGGTGTGACCTCGCGGCTGACCCCCGGCGTGCCTGCGTCCGAGGCGCTGCTGGGCACCAGGACGTGCGTCTTCCTGGCCTCCTTGATGTGGCGCTCCTCGCCCCTCAGGTACTCGCTCATGAAGAAGTGCGCCCCGGGGGTCTGGGCCCCCGACGACGTGAGCACGTTGCTCTGCATGTTCAGGTAGAACTGGATGATCTCGTTGCGGGACAGCTCCTTCCAGTTGGTCTGCTGGAAGGGGCTGGGGAGGGGGGCGCCTGGCGGGGCCAGGGGCGGGGGCAGGGGCAGGGGTTGGGGGAGGGGCAGGGGAAGGGGCGGGGGTTCTGTCCGCAGGGTTTCGGGCAGGGCTGGCCTCAGAGGCTCCTCCCCCACCCCCTGGTAGGGCTCCTTGTGCGTGAGGGACTTGATCTGCCCCGTCGCGGGGTCAAAGGTCAGCCGGCGCTCTTTCAAGCGCACGGGTTTGGTCCTCTCCTCGGCCTGGCCGCCCAGGTTCACGGTGTAGTCCCGCGGCCGGTACTTCTTCTTGCGCCTCTTGCCCCCCTCCAGGGCGCCGTCGCTCTCGAGCCGGCCCGCCCCGCAGGAGGGGCCCGGCCCCGACGCCTCCGCCTCACGCTCCGGGGCGGGGCGGGACGGGGCCGGGCAGCCCTGCCGCAGGGGGCTGGGAGGATGGGGGCGGGGGCGGGGGCGGAGTCCGCGGGAGGCAGGGCTCCGTGCGGGCCGGGCCGCCGCGGGGCAGAGAGGATTCTGGGAGCGGGGACGTCACAGGCGGAGACGAGGGCGAGGGCGAGGGCGCGGGGGCGAGGCTCGGGACGGCCCCCTTGGGGGAATACGTGGCGGCCGGCCGTGCCATTGTCTCTTGCCGGGTACTGCGGGGGCTGAAGGAGGCGCAGCGGGGGCTCCGGGGCTGGCCCTGCCCCGCCCCGCCCCCTGCCCCCCCCCCCCCCGCCGCCGCCGCCGCCGCCTCCTCCATTTTGGCGTGCTGCTGCATGACGGCGGCCTTCAGCAGGGAGGACGTGCTGGGCAGCTTGGCCGGGAGCTGCAGGCCCGGGGAGCTGGGGTGCGGCCGCACGGCGTTGACGGGGATCTTGCCGTGCTTCTCGTTCCCCAGCGGGTCGGGCGGCGGGGGCTGGGGGCCGTCGGGCTCCCCCGGCGCGGGGGGCGGGGAGGGGCTGCCGCCGATGCCGTTGGTGGGCGGCGGCGTAGAGTTCTGTATCCGCTCGTACGTGGTCGTCTTGGAGACCTTGGCGGGCGGGCTGGGCCCGTCGCGCTCCCGGGGCTCGCCCTTGCGCTTGCGGGCCGATTTCTCCGCCTTGGGCGAGTACGTGTTGTGGAAGTCGTTGCGGCTCTTCAGCTCCGCCGCCGGTCGCCCGCCGGAGAGAGGGTGGGGGGCGTGGCGTCGGCCCGGCACGGGTGAGCGCCGCCATTGGCTGAGCCTGGCGTCCCCGGCCCCGCCCCGCCCCCAGCCCCCGCCCCCTGGCCGGGGGCTCGGCCTGACCCGGCTCGATGAGCTTCTGCCAGTTCCGCAGCAGCTTCTTGGCACGTTTGGCGAGGTCCTCGTCCTTCGTCTTCTTCCTCACGTCATTGATCAGCTTCCCCAGTCGAGTCTCCTGAAAGGGTCAAAGATAAGATACATAAATGAATAAGAGGAGGTCAAATGAATCAAACAGCGCCTCCTTAGTTGCTCCAGGTCACCGCATGGTTACCCCGTGTCTGTGTTGAGGCCTTACCTCAAGTGCTTCTTTGGTGATAGGGTATTTCTCCAAATGGGAAATAACTTCTAGAACAGCCACCATGTTGCGGATCTGCTGAAGGGAAGACAACAACACAAACAGCGTGAGAACCAAGCTCTAATAACGCAGAAAGAGGAAGGAAGGGGGGGGGGGAGGGAGGAGAGAGAGATGTTGGTGCTCTGTGATCAGTACAAACTGATAGCAGTAGCAGCAGGTAAAAGATGCCCAATAATGTGCAACTGCCAATGAAAAACATCCCTGTGACTATAAACACATGTATAAAACAAATCGGTGTTTGAATAGATTTGACCTTTTGTAAAGGGTCACAGGGAACCCACAGCTTTGAGTTTTTGTGTGTGTATGTGTGTGAGTATGCATGTGTGTGAGAGATTAAGAGTGTGTGACAGAAAGTGTGCGTGCGAGTTTGTGAGAGAGTGCTTACGTGTGAGAGTGTGTGTGTCTGTGTGTTAGAGAACGAGAGTTTGGTAGTGTGTGAGAGAGAGAATTCAATTAATTCAACTGAATAATTTAATTGTATTAATTTAGAAGTGTAATTGTGGAAGGCGTCGGTCTTGGCAGCTAATCAGGGCGATTAGCGGCCACGCCTACTGGCAGAGCAGCCAACGCACACCGGTTTTGTATCTAATAATCAATCTGTGTGCTTTAAAACTGCTCTGCTCTCTTCAGTCGGTGGCTGGAAACAGGAAGCATAGACGTAGTCAAAGTAAAAAGTGAAAGTGAAAGTAAAAAAATTGAAATCTGGTCCGTGGACCGGCAAAAATCCACTCCGTGTCAGGACTGCTCTGTTCCCGTCCAGGGATTGTCGCGTGGCGTGTGACAGTAATCATTACATTATATTAATTTAATCAATTAAATTAATTGCATTTAGTCAGAGAGCTAAACATTAAGGAGGAGATCAGTAACCAATCTAAAGACATTTTTACTCTGTATGCCACGCCCCCCGGTTTTTTGTTGACTTAGGGACATAGTTGCTCAGTATTACACATGTCTGCTTGTTTATGTATTGTATTAGGCTTAGGCATTATTTTCTGCATTGATTGCTTTATTGCTACCTTTGAATTGTGGCTACAGATTTACCTACAGGGTCCTAGTTTAACTATGTGGTTGCTCCTAGCACCTGGAACTGTACTTCCCACTAGGGTGGCTTTCAGCTAAACTGTTCCTGACTACGGTTAACACTTTGTTGTACGTCGCTCTGGATAAGAGCGTCTGCCAAATGCCTGTAATGTAACGTAATGTAGTTTGGTTGCTGTAGTCGTTAAAAGTTTCTGAGCTACAAACACTCATGCCTCACATCCTGTTCATGCGTCTGTGTCGTCAACTTCATTAGCGCATAGCGGCCAAACGGTTTGACACAAATTAGTATTCCTTTTCCGGGTTAGTGAACACGTTACACAAAATAGATTTGCCTCGAGCCAAGGATTCAGGCGAAGAAAACACTTTGTTTCTAGCATTCACGGCTCAGGAGGTATGGGCCAAAAGTCAAACCGCTTGCCACAGCACCACCATCTTCGCTGCTGGGACCCCTAAAGAATAAATAATATGGAATCCACATTTAGAGAATAACAAAATCCATTAGACTTCCCAATTACAGAAAAATCTTTGACTGACAAACTTCAGGCCCTGCTGCCCAAAAAAGGCATGTGGAGCAGACGGCATCCTGGACGAGATGCAAAAAACATGCTGACGGCAAATTTAGACTGGCCACACAAAAACTGTTCAACTTGGTTCTGAGCGTCAGACATGTCCCTGACATGTGAAATAAAGGACTCAAGAGTTGTTGTGTGTGTGTGTGTGTGTGTGTGTGTGAGAGAGAGTGTGTGTGACAGTGTGAGAGAGAGAGAGAGAGAGAGAGAGAGAGAGAGAGAGAGAGAGAGAGAGAGAGAGAGAGAATACCTTGCTCAGTAACAGTTGGAGGTGGCTCACACTGCTCCCAGGCTGAGCTCACACAAACTACAGCAGAAACGCTAAAAATACCCCCCCCACCACCACCCTGCACCACACCACACACACACGGAGTGACACACATTTACACATTTCTGGAACTGCTGGGGGGAACCCTTCACTACACACTTCTGAAGAAAAGTCTGATTTGAGTTATGCTGCCTAAGGAAAAATTTAACAATCACATTTCACTGGAAATTACAGGCTTTAAAACTTTAAGCTTTAAGTCAAAAAGATCAAAGTCTTAATCAGTCAGTGACTTGCCACTGGAATCTACCGCTGTAAAGAGCGCAGATAAGTTAAAGGCCAAAATCTGAAACGACACAGAGAGCGTATGAAACGCACATCAGGAAGCGAATACGAGAGCGGTCCTCCATGTGAGAACGACCCTTGACCCTTGACCTACGGGCTCCCTGCACAGTCATTAGGGTCGGCCCAGTTTGCAGCCATTGTCATTTTCAAAACCGCAGAACTCCACTACGCTCCAACTGTCTAAATAAAAGTGCTGCCGTTCCCCGAATGACTATAACACCGTATGCCTTACAGCGCAAGCGAGGTGAGGTAACTGGTGCCACCCGAATTGACAGCTGAAGCTGGGTGCTAGTGGTTTGTCTTTTCAGAAGCTGGCTAGATAACTAAAAAGTTGGCTAGCTAGCTCGCTTTTTGTGAATGCTAGCCAGCAGTCTAGACACTGATACTGATACTGCTACTGCTAGATATGGTGAGACTAGCTAGCTAGCTAAAATACAGCTACTGTATATAGCTAACGTTTGCTAGTTACGGTTTGCTACCTTGTCCTTATTTTTACGTGGAGCCAGATTCACTAGCACACTGGACTGGATTGTTAAAACAATAGCCAACAAGCTAGTCTTTACTGGTTTGACAGTTAATTATCTAGCAGCTAGATGGCTGGGGTAAAAAAAAAGACTCCCGGTAACGCAGTAGCAAAAAAATGTCCTAAAGCGCAACATACTTACATCAGACCAACTGAGTGGAGCTCAACTATATTATAGCATTGTTCAATATTGAGAGTGACAAGGCTGGCGGATGGCCCAGCGGTCTAGTGCACCGCGCTTTGGAGCGGTGTGCGCTGCCCGTCAGAGACGCGGATCGAAACCCGCGTTTCTACCAGACCGGCCCTGGTCGTCAGCCCGATCGGAGGCGGCATTTGGCTGTCCGCCTCCGGGAGAGGGAGAGGAGAGCCGGCACGAGTCCGCCGAGGAGAAGGTTAATGGAGTCCGTGGAAGATCTCCGTCTCGAAAGAAGGCGGGGAAATAGGTCCAGGAATACGAATCTCGTTCCCGGAGGACGGGCGGCGGACTCGTGAGGGTGGGGAATTGAAAATAAAATAGAGGGTATAATTGGCTACTAAATTGGGAGAAAAACGGGGAAAAATCAGAAATAAATTTATTTAAAAAATATATATATATTGAGAGTGACTACTAAGTGATTTTGTTATTCGAAGCACAGAAGAGCTCAAATGATATCGAAACACTGCAAGGGAAACTCTCCTCCTTCTGTACACACTTTTGACACACTTGCCTGGTCAACAGCACACAGGGTGTCGTGTTCCTGCTACCTTCAGCCAACAGTCCTCGCTCAGACACCTGCCTCTTCCCACTGGGCAATAACTCTCACACGCCTCAGCAATGAAGCAGAGACAAACGCAGGGAACCACAGAAAGGGTGCGGGCTAAACCCACCGTAAACACTGACAGCCAACAGACAGATTTTCACAAGAAGTGATTGTGTGAAGAGCCCCTTGCATGTGGCAGTGTGTGAATTAGACCGGGCACAGCTTCTCTGGTATTTACGGTATGAGGGTTCAGTGCTGACTGGGAGAGTGCCCAGGTCCCAGAGTCCTGGCACTACAGGTTTTTGAGTTAAACCGAGTAGTCAGTTTTAGGGATGGTCTTTTGGCTCAAATTTGTTTATCAGTTCGTGGGGACAATAATTACCGGTTAACCGTAAAAACGATCATGTTTGTTTATTAAATTTGGTCCACATGCAAAGTTAATTAACTGCGTTTTCAATAATATAATAATTATTATATTATTGAAATTATATTATATTACTAATTATTAATATAATAAGTGCATGACAATGGATGTATGGCCCATCCTAATGAAGGACAATGGGCTGTTAGCCTTGCTATAACCCCAAAAACATAAACATGCATACAATTTTTAAAAAGCATGCATGTTCAAATTGAATTTTTATTCCTTATTTAAACAAAGACATCAGTTTCCCTGAGCCAGATAGCTGCTCTGCACTTTGAATTTGACAGCATGATGGAGTCAAGATTTATTCATTATGATTATATCATTATGACATATTAATACGCTGAGGCAGCGCTACTCTCATTGGGCTCGTCTCTTGGCTGCTGTGCGTGCTTACTTGTGATGCGTTTGAGCGCGGCTGCGGTGCCGCCGTTTGAAAACGCGAGCTCTACATTCGAGATTGCATACGTCTTTGTCCCCTATTTCCTCATAAAGAGTCCAGACAGGGGACCCTTTCTCTCTCTCTCCGGATGAGACGTTTTGTAAAGGCAATCCTATTTCACGCAGTTGCATCACCGCATGCACGTTCTGTCACACAACGCTCTTAAAGGTATCGTGCACCATCATTTTTCATTCCAGTAATGTTTCCCGTCCTTCTGCGTGGCTGTTGCGGTTAACCGGGGAAAAATAAATAAAAATAAATCAAATAAAATTTAAACAACACAATTTAACTCCACACACTTAACCCAACAGTGGTAGCTTCAAACACAGACCACTGTTAATTAGATGGTTAATTATATTCTACAGACAGAATGCTACCATTAACCATTGTCATCGCAAAAGTTATAATTTCTTCCCTGTTTCACAGGAAGTAATTTCTTTTAAGTTTCATCCAAATGCATCGATGGATTTTCAATGAACCTGTTCACAGACATAGAGACACATGGGATCTTCATATTCAATGACGGACAGCCAGACAGGGAGCTACCTGTTCAGTCAGAGACAGAGACAAAGAGTGACAAAAATAGAGACACAGACATACATAGCGACTACAGGTGTCTTAAAGAACTGGACTCGGCACCAGGTAGTTGCTGGCTCAAATCCAGAGTGGGGGGGGGTACACTGCTGTAATACCCTTGAGCATGGAACACAGTAATCCTTCAGAATCCTTTACAACAAAGTCCAAAGTTTTATTAAAGATCATAATAGATAATATTCAGAAACAGTGCTGATGTTCGTGTCCACTTAAATTGGGAAAATCATCTACACTCTACATGAGCAGTGGAATATACATCTTTACAGCTACTGCCCATGATTGTATTACATGATTGGCATCCTGCATATCAAAACCACCATCTTCAACTGACACGCAGCAGAGAGAGCATGAGAAGGTGGAGTCTGCCTTTTTAAGATGAGTCGGATGTTTTAAACGCACACGTCGACTTTACCTTCGGTTTCTCAGCTCAAAAACCTTAGAGAGAAAGGGACATGGAGCAACCGACGCATGTGTGCGCACAGAACCTGAGGGGATTAAAGAAGCAACTCTGTTTGAGAGTTCAAATATGTCTTCTATTTAAACCCAAAAAGGCAGGATGGGCCCCTGGGTGGGACGACCAGTAAAGGCACTTGCCTGAAGTGCAGGTTGCCCACTGCAGCCAGGGTTCGATCCCCGGCTGCACCAGGCCGGCTCTGGCTGGGAGCCCCATTAAGTGGCAGCGAGTAGGGGGGGGGGTTACAACGAGTACAGACAGCTTCGCTGTGGGCAAAACAAATAGGCAAGTTCTGTCACAAAGGAATCGGTTCATTGCCGGCCCCAGGGTAGTGGCCGGTCCAGTCAGGGTTCAAACTAAAATCTTTTCCATTACATTTAAATGTAAAAAAAAATTTGCGACTGATGCAAAAATAGACCTTACTTTCATAACGTAACGTTTTGTTGCCAGTGCAAATACACAACTCATTGTGTGTGTGTGTGTGTGTGTGTGTGTGTGTGTGTGTGTGTGTGTGTGTGTGTGTGTGTGTGAGAACAGCCGTGGCAACAACGGTGGCAGGGGAACACACATTTTGTGGCAATGTTATCGTAAAAGAAGAAAAAAAGATATAACGTTACATGGAATCAGAAATTTCCATGACAGAATAATTTTCAATGATTTTCAAGGTTTTTCCATGACGTGTGGGAACCCTGCCAGTAGCTGTGAGCGGTAGGTTTGTGGGGGAGGGTGAACTGAAGAAATAGAGGGCACAACTGGCCACCAAAACTGGAAGAAAAATCTGAAATGAATCAATAAAAATAGAAATAAAAAAGGCCTGGCAGTCCAACACTGGGCCCAAAGCCTGTTCAATAACGGAACTCTGAAAGGGGAATGTGCACGCCATTCCAGCCAGAAAGTCAGCCTTCGGTCTCAACTGAAGAGTTACTAAGAGGACACCAGGGCCCGTATGTACAAAGATTCTAAGAGTAGGAGTGCTGATCTAGGATCACATCCTGGCCATATCCTAACCATACCCATTATGAGCCAAAAGGCTAAACTGATCCTAGATCAGCACTCCTACTCTTAGAATCTTTGTACATACGGCCCCAGTTTACTGTGGGACTTCCCAGATGAAATCATCACACTGTTCGCAGTATGGTCTGAACCATTAAACAAACTGGAATCCAAGGGAAAGCAAGATACATCTGTGGCATTTAATTAAATTTCGTATGAAAATGGTGTCATTTTAGTGACCCCAATACTAATCTCTTATAAAAAAATATATTAAAAAATAGTATTAATACTCATTCATGTCATATCTAACTAAATCAAACAAATATTTTTATTTTGTCTAACTATAGAACTTGTCGATGACAACAACAATACCAGAAGGGGATCATTGGTGCGCCTGGATATGCTTCATATTGCGACAAATATATTGTGACTCTTGAATCGTGATACTTCTCATATCAGGAGGAAAAGTACTGATACATGGTGGTAATCTGTAGTCATTTCTTCAGCTGAGCAGCTGGACCCCAAGAATGCCACTTGATGCCAGTCACCCTTAACTCCCTAGATGTCACACTTGCCCCCACAGATGCTAGCCTCAATGCTAGTCTTACATTTGAAGTGTTAGAAGGTTACCTGTGATTTAAAAGAAATCACTGGGGCACATGGCTAGTGTTGTGACCAGTATCGTTAACATTAGAGGGCCATAAAGATCATGTTCGCAGGAAACCACCCAAAAGTCTGCAATTATACCTGCAGTCCAGATATGGAAATCCCCCATATTGGATTGGGTGCAGAGGAAAATTAATCTCCAGCATTTCCTACACGTCTATATGAGGCAACGGAAACTTTTTGTATGTATTCAGGTGAACACCCATTGAAATACTTTTTTTTCCTCAAGGAAGACCTTGTCCGAGCTGCCAGCAAACATTACAGCAATAAAGTACATGAAACAAATGTTAAAACATCAAAAAAATCTCGAACATAAAAATCCCGGTCTTAAACATTTCATGATATGAGATTGATGATCGAAATATTAGCTGTTGGGTCCACTTCCGCTGGGAGTTTAGCGAGCAGATTTGTATGTCAATAAAAAAATTACTGATTAGATAACGGCCAGCTGGCAATCAATGACACATTTTACCCAAACGATCGCTTTAAATACGAACCAAAAATATTTATGTAAGCAATATCTTACTGGTGCTTCGTGACACTTGTGAAATCTTGAATATACGTCTCAATAAATTACTGTAATGTCATACATGGTTAGAGAGGGACGGAATGGTGGAAGAACCAAGACAACATGGAGCCCCATTAGCAAAAAGTTTTTACAATTATTAGCCAACCTAAACACCATTTCACCAAAATATGTCTTACTGCCCAGCAACACATATCACCATACTACACACACAATCAAGATTTGATTATTTAACCATTTGGTCAACAATGATCAGTTCAATTGGCGAAAACCTGATAGATATCTAGCCTACTCAGATAGTTGGCAAGATGGCTAGCTAGCAATGATTAGCAAACTTAGCATGCTAGTTCATGCTAGCCATGAGCTTGGCATTTTTGCTCGTTATAGCCACCTGCCTTTTGGAAACAGGCGAATTAATTCGTAAGACGTTATAAGGTACATATTGTGTCATTTACCCCGTCGTCGAAAGCTGTGACGCAAATATAAAAAGTTTAGAATTTAGCTAGGCCGTAAACAAGACCTGGAAGCTAGCAAGCGTTGGCTAACGTACTCAATGTATGTTTTTGGCCTTGGGCTCAAGTACCAGCTCCTGTCTGGTTTAAAAATACCAAATCAACGAGAACACTTACAGTCAATTAGTTAGCTAAACCGTTTAGCAATGTTTCTCGCCAAGCAAACGCCATGTCTCTGCTAGACATATAGCAACCGAGTTAACTATGGCCCTGAGACAGAGGCGATCGCAGTTCCGGTATATGGGGAGCTAAAGTTAGCTAGCTGGCGAGCTATGCAATTAATCTGTTGCTGTAATCGGTTTTCCAGACAGGTTATAGGCATTTACCAACTCTACCAAGCTATCTAGCAACAAACAGTGGTTAGTCAGCTACTTCTACTCCGAAACTCTGAACGCGCCTAGCTGCAAAGACGTTGCTGGCTATACTTCTAGCCAAGTTTGCTAATTGGTAGTTAGCAGTTAGTTAACAGTAAGAAGCCATGTAGCTAGCCAATTTCGATTGCTAGTTTATACTGCTAACCAAGTGTGTCTTGCCAGCATCAACATGCGAGTTTGCCCTCTTCTTGAGTAAAAGGCGTTAACGTTAAACGCCTAGGCTCACATGAAACCAGCAACATGAAGTCAACTAAGTTGGCAAAGTAACGTCAGATGGCTTCATGGTTAACGTTTTGTGTGACAATCAGCTCAGCGCTGGCTGCCAAGCTGAGATCAATTAACGGGCAAATGAATCAGTAGCGCCAGCTAAAATACACAAACTTCCTAAGAGGCAAACTTCCAACTCTCCCAGCTAAAGTAGTAACGTTACTGCGAGACAGCCAACAATATCCAAAATTCCGGGCGACATGTCAACAAGAGCAAATGTCCTGTGTTGTTCGTTCGAGACACGACAGCTAAATAACAGCGTGCAAAGCCAGATGTATGGAGAGTTAGTCAATTATCTAGGTGGCGACCAAGCCAACCAAGTTAGCTAACGAATAATGAACTTGTACAGGCCATAAACTGTCAAAAGCTCAGTTAGCCATCTACAGATAGGCTACTGCATTTTAAAAGCGATTCAGAACTCGATTAGGCAGCGAACTAATCAAGTTTGTGCTTTATTTTGTAGAACCACAAATCGTCCTCGATAACTATAGTTATAGTGGTGATCGTGTGTGTGTGTGTGTGTATGTGTGTGTATGAACGTTAGCCTCATATTATTGGTTGTTTACGTACTACACAGCTTGGTATCCAGCTAGCTAGCAAACCCGCTAGCTTACAAGTCGTTGGTAGCTGCTAGCGCTCTAGCCAGACAGCGCTAGCTGGTTTGTTATGGAGTTCCCTCTGTCGCTAGCCAACTTAGCGACATAGCCTTGCTAGCGAACCAAATCTACCTAACGTTAGCTACAGGAAGTGAGGAAGCTGGCGGCTAATGCTAGCAGACGCAGGACCATTCGCTACTCACATTGCTGTGGCTATCGATGGCCTGCAGCAGCCGGTCTCTCATCTGCTGCGGGGTTGCCGAGGCCGCTGTCATTGCCTGGTCGGTGGGGATCGGCGGGCGGGGGAGGGGGGAATCCTCCGAAGAGACGGGTGGGTGACTTGTAGACACTCACAGGCCTTTCGGGAGATGTGCTAGGAACTGAAGGCGCATGTTTTCTCTAGTGCTTTTATTGTTTGTTTGTAAGTGTGTATATCCCCCGGAAGATGGAGCTCGGATTGCGGAGGTTTCAGTGCCTCTCCGGCGCTCACTAAACTCAACAGCTCCCTGAAATAAACTGGAGCAAAATGCTCGCGCGATGCATGACGGGAATTACAGGACGCAGGGAAGTCAGGACGTAAGTCGTGACGTAATTACGTAAACACCTGTCAGTATAGTTCGCGCTCAGATCACGGAACCCCAATAAACATATCGGATGAGGCAGTTCAGTTCGAAAGTGTGAGAACCCGCAGACAGGGCGAGGGGGGTTTTGCTTTTATTGGGAAATGCACTGTGTATCTCAGCTTGCCAACTATCTGAGTAGGCTAGATTCCGCAAGAGAAAACCCACCTCTTCAGACTCCACTACCACTGAACACTGTCCATCTAGTCAATCTGTCGTCACCACTGTTTACTTGTTCTACACCATTATAAAAAAAAAAAAATAAACCCCACTAACCTTTTCTTTCCCAGTGTTACAGGTATGATACGCAGACGCCTGCAATTATGTCTATCGCTGTATTACTGCACTGATCTTGTGCGCTAACTATGATTGTTCTTACCATGTATTAATGCACATCTTGTAAGTCACTCTGGATAAGAGCGTCTGCTAAATGCTTAAAATGTAATGTAAATGGATGACCGTTACCTTTAATTCATGTTACCTTTGCTGGACAAGAAAATATATTTTATATGTAATATTGATTACGCAGTGGCTTCAATTGTCCATTGCTCGATGTAACAGTAAGTTAGTGACAGCTGTGTTTGAAAGGAAATCAGCAATCGGTGACGGAATTCTTGCGTGTCGATCTCCCCGCCAACAAATATGTGCGTATTTTCTAAAGCTAGAAAAAACTTTTTTTCCCTAAAAATAACACAATAGGAAAAACACACGTGGAATGAACTAAAACAACATTAAATCGACAACCGTTCAATAGTCTATATGTAATCAGAATGGGGATTTTTTTTATCCGTTATTCCTGCATATTCCTTGAATGAGTGGCGCATTTGTCCGTCAGCGCTTTGTTTTCAATGAACCACTTGCAGACGATGGAGATAGATCGCCACCTGCTGAACACTCAGGAACACACACACACAATGGAATATCGAAACATTGCACATTCCACAATACACAACTTCACATCTCTTTCGGTAAGAGTCCAGGGGAAAAAATCCCGTTTCATGACATAACACTGCAGGTTTAGAGTGTGCAACTGACTGCATATATCCTGTCAACCCTCCACTGTGACACCCCAATATCACCCCCCACACACCCCAATATCCCCCCACTGTGACACCCCAATATCACCCCCTTCCCCACTGTGACACCCCAATATCACCCCCCACTGCACACCCCAATATCACCCCCCCCCCCCACTGTGAGTGACACCCCAATATCACCCCCCACTGTGAGAACACCCCAATATCACCCCCCACTGTGACACCCCAATATCACCCCCCACTATCATCTGCTATCACCTGAGTATGTTCAGTGATAATATTCACGTTGTATCTTCGCTGTATCTTTATCTTCAAATAAGTGAATGAAGAAAACCCGAATCCTTCACCCTGCTAAAGCTGTGTCTCTCCGCTTTTCTCCACAATCAACAAGCCAAGTGGTCATCAACAGTTGGCTCACGAGGGTTTAACAGCACTTCCGTGCGCCTGTGGAGGCTGTCGTGTAGGACACAACGCAACAAAGACCAAAGCTGCTGTGCTTGTTGTTTGGTTTTTCTTTTTTCCTTTTATTATTATTATTTTTTTAAATTACATTTCATTTACAAATAGTAATGCAAAGATACAAAGACAGAAGCCTTCACACAGGAAAAATACATTGGGTACTATTTTCAGCTGACGGTTTCATAGCAGCTCCCACTTATTAGCACACACATTTAGCCCACCTTCCTTTTTTTTCAGCATTTTCCATTTTTTTTAATATAAAAAGCACAATAAATAAGACCAGATTTGATCCAATCATTTTTTAGATTTTTTTTCTTAAAGGGCCAGCTCAACAAAAGTACCCAGGACTGCTGAGCTGAGCTGCTTAATGTTAAGGTTTTGCATATTTAACAAGAATAAATATTGTGTCCTGTTGTCGTGAGTACGAGAAGCAGCATTCAGACAATGGGAGTCAAATGCATGTGCGACATTTCACCGCTCACTCAGAGAAACACAGCCGTCTTAGCTGCCATTGCGAACAGGTCAGTCACGTTCAACGCCCTCCGCAGAGGCAATCCTGCTGGTCCTACTCAGCCCTGAAGTCGTTTGTCTCAAAGCAGCTTTTCTCTTTTCCTGTTTCACTTCAATCGGCCTGGCAGAGTTTCTCTGTCTTTACACACACATCTCTACCACAGGAATAAACTTGATAAATATGAAAAAGTTTAATATAGATTATTTCTTCAAGGGGGGGAGGGGCAATGTTTTTGGGGGTGCTCACTACAGTTTTTGTTTGTTTGTTTGTTTGTTTGTTTTAAGCTAATCCAAAAAATTCATCTAGTCTGAGCGTATTATTTGTTTAAGGCAAAATTGAAAAAAAAATTGAAAAAATAAAAATCACTAAAAAGTATGTTCCATGCAGTGGTCGTTTCTCCTGCTATCAAGCCAAAATTCCAGGCCAGCCGTAAGGATAATTCATGATCTTGTATGCAGAAGGCAAGGCTGTTTAGCAAAGAAATGACAAACACTCGCAGCCACTTATGCTCCTTAAATAGTCTCTTGCATCTACGTGTAAACAATTCACGGCCAGCTTTGTAGCTTTGCTGTCATTCACATGAAATAAGCGAAACACGAAACACACACTTCACATTTCTGGGACAAGGAGGGGCTTCTAAAACATGACCAAAAACAAAGTTCAGCTGTCTACATACCTCTACCATTTTGAAATCTCAAAACAGGTTTTTGTTAATTACTGTTTAGACAGACACACCGTTCGCAGAGTTTAGTACACATGTACGCGCAACGCTCTAGTGCCAACTTCAAACTGAAGGGTCAATTCTGACTTTGGCTCTGCTTGAAGGCAAGCTCCACGTCTAGTGTTTTTTTGGGGCGAATGAGAAGACGTTAACTCCGGTGCCCCGTAACATGGCACAAACTCCAAGGACAAGAGAGGTGGGCCCAATCTCAATCTCAAACACATCTCACTGCTGACAGACTGTCTGATAATGATAGCTATCAGAACATATTCAAATCAGTTTATCTGTTTCAAAGTGATGGCCACATAAACGACGGCTAACGAGCCCCCTTACTGGGCAGAACAATCCTCGCTATGTACTTGTAGGGCGCTTTCGGGGCTAAGTGCTACATTTTGGAGACACGTCTGTCTTTTTGGTCCGGGCTGATCTGACACGAGGGCAGGGGCTTATCAGGGCTTATCAGAGATGGGACGGTGTGGGTGCAGGCTTTTGTTCTAGCCCAGCAATAAAACACTGGATTCAACTAATCATGGTCTTCAATCAAGAGTCTGAGTAGTTGAATCAGGTGATTTAGTGCTGGGCTACAATAAAAGCCTGCGCCCACACTGGCAATTCTGGGATAAGGTTGGACACCCCTGCACTAGGGTAATGACTTTGCCTGCTGCCCATGGTCCACAGCATCTCTAGGTAGGGTGGCATGACTGTGACACTGGCTCAGCACCCACCCCCATATCTCTCTCTCTAACATTTGGCTTTTCTTGCTTTGAAAAAAAGAGGGAAAAAAACTGGTATATATACCAGTTCTATACTGTACTGTATCCCACAATTACAGACTAAATATGCCATCTGTTTACAGCGTTAAATAAAAAATAAAAAAGCTTGTGTACATTTTATATCTCTATACATATACATTTCTTTTAAATCTCTTACATAAAGACACAACAGCAGAACAAATACGAAAATTAATTCAAACATACGGTCTCCTTTTACATCCATGCTTAACTGTACTTCCCACATTGTTGCATAATGGATGATCATAAATCTGTCTTTGTAAACTGTTCTGCTTGATTTCGTGAATTGTATGGTTCTCCTCTCTGAAAACGCTAACAACCTTTTAAAAAAAAAAAAAAAAAAGTAAAACATTTTGTTTCAGATTCTTTCCCCTTTTCTCTCCCAATTTGGTAGCCAATTGTACCCTATTTCTAATTCAATGATCCCTTCCCTCGTACTATGAGCTCGCTGCTGCAACCCTGGGATCGGCAGTGACAAAGGCGCTGCACTGCCTCCTCCGAGACGGAACTCGCCAGGCTGTTGACTGTAACCGAGACACACACAGAGCCATTTTGCATCCGGCAAACTCCCCCTTCCCCCTGTGGCGGACAGCCATTTGCCGCACACCAACAGGGCTCCCGGCCAGAGCCGGGCTGACACAGCCGAGGATCGAACCCCAGCCAGTGGGCAACTTGCACTCCAGGTGAGTGCCTTTACCGTTACGCCACCAGGGGCCCACAAACATCGTTTTAAAAATATTTTCTCTTTATGCAGTTTTTTTCACTATTTTCTCCCAATTTAGTAGCTAATTATACCCTCTTTTTTCATGTCAATTGTCCCCCTCCCCCATATTGAGAGCTCGCTGTCGAACCTCGGTCGCAGTGGGCAGCGTTGGACATTCTACCACTAAACCACCCGGGGGCCCACAAACATTGTTTGTTAAAGGAAAGAAATGAAAGAACAGAGACGTATCCCCAGAATAAGTGACCCGTGACTCAAACCGAATTCAGTCTCCAGCCGCCTTGGGAAGCCTGGACTAATACGCATGGCTGAGAGGAGAATCGAGTCAAACAAATTATGTAAAATATCCCTTTTAATGATTTTTAAGATAGCATTTTATAGAATATGTAATATTCACATTGATATTGTTCATATGAAGATATTATAGTGTCTTACAGTGCATCCCTGTCACCAAATTGATACCTTTTTTTTTTTTTTTTTTTATGAAAGAAAAACTCAAGAGTTTTTCGATAATGTTGGTAAACGTAGGTAGGGATTTAAAGTGCATACAATTATTTAGCTTTTTTGTAAGGGCTGTATGTATTCAGGATAGGGGACACTTGAAAAATATAGATTATATTCATCATAAATATATGCAGACTCAAATCACTGCTGTACTCTTTCAATCAACAATTGTCTACCCATGTATATGGCCAATTAACACCGCAGCTGGGTCCAGTACAATAAACGAAACAAGGGAAACCACATGAACAAGTAACCACATACTGTGCTGAAAAAGTGCACTCCCATTTCTTTTTCATTAGTAAAAAAACCCAAAACAATGACGTGTTTCCAATTACATCTTGCTTTATAAAAGGACAACAAAAAACAGGAAAAGTCATATTCAAATACATGCAGAATGCACTCATGAAGTTTAAATAACATTCAACACACACACACACACACACACACAAAAGCAATACGGCAGGCCCCAAAGACAGGGGCCTAGTTGCCCCACCCGTGTAACACAACCAGGAAGTCATTTACCACAGCCGTGAATACTGAGCCGTCCTCCGTGCGCCACAACACTTTGGTGACATTTCCGTCCTCGCCTTCATTGGACAAGCAACAAACGGGGTTTGACTACAAAGAGTTTCACTGGGCAGACCAACACTGTCTGAACATGTGGGTGCCAGGTCCACTGTGGTTACTGAAGTTCAATCCTCCCCATCTGCACCCTGGGGCAGGGAAACCTACCATCTGCACTCCAGAGGAGTGGAACCTCCCCCTCCATTCCAAAGCAGGGGAAGCCATCCCCCTGCACTCAGGAACAGTTATTCACTCACACCAATGTCCATACACACGTCAAACTACAAAGGATACACGTAACGCCAGAGAAAAAGAAATGTAAAAAGAAGCACCTTAGCTCCACAGTAAGAATACACGGTCTGAGTGTTCTTGGTTGCATGCACACCTCCAAACACCTGCCAACGAGCAGTGCAGCTGTAGCGCATGTAGTTCCAAAGCAACGTGCTGCTCTGCGACAATTCCACGGTCACGGCAGTGAGAAAGCTACAGGAAATAAATACGTTGGCTGGCCGATCGGCCGACTGAGGACACCAAGGCCCGTTCAGTAGTTGACGACGTGGAATCCCAACACGTGCTAACCAGGTAACATTCTGAGCAAAACTATTCAGCGCACGCCACATTCATCTTCACTGGAGAGATAACCACCTGCAAAGCAGTGCTATTTGTCAAAGTTAAAAAAATCTAAGGCGTCAAGCAAGCAGGCGAGAAATGCAGCTTAACCTGGGCCACATCTTGAAGTATTTAGTGGCTTTTCTCCAACATTTGGGCTACCTCTTTGCACAGAGGCCTCCTGTGCACGCGCCAGGCGTTTTCCAAACCTTCTCGTGAAACCAGCCAACAACAATTGATTATCGATTAACAATGGTGCACTGCACAACCGCTGACCTGTGCGTGACGCTGGTCAAAGCACACAGGAGCCGACAATCAAATCCGCTGCTGCACACCAATGACAGGTGACCCAGGTTTCATGAACCCCCAAAGTGGGTGGAGCTACAGTGTCCTGAACCAACCACGGTATTTTGCTACGGTGAGCAAAATGATCTGATTGGCAAAGCCAGATTGATATGCGCTTGGTATGTCCATTCATTTTGGTGGTTCATTAAACCTCACTCTTCCATTCTTGCCACTGACTCCACAACGCATGCAACCACAAGATTCTGACCAATCAGCTTGCATGTATTTCACACGTGACAGAATACAGTGACTCGGAGCAATGTCCCGTTGTGTTTCTGTACTGAGAAAAAAATAAAATTAAAAAAAAAAAAGATGAAAATAAAAGTACTAATTCTGCTAAGTTCAGAGCAAACAAACCGACTGATTTTCATAATATACTGGACACCTAAAATATGCAGATTGAATACAAATTGACCTCTGGTACACACAATACACACACACACAGATATATATTTGTAAAAAATATACATTTGATATTTATTTTCTTTAAGAGTAGAAGGCTGGGAAAAATAGATCCAATACACGTAACAGTCGCTCAGCAAGGGGTGCAACAGTCCAGTCAATGGCGGAAATCGACAAACATCAGCAGTAAAGTGCAAAGCTAAAGGACTCGCGCAGGGACACACCAGAGCAAGTGACACCGAGCGAACGAAACTCTGAACAATCTCTCAAACAGGGGCCGCTGCGCTGCGGTGAACTCGGCAGAACCCCCGCGTCAAAACGGACCCTTTCAGGGGGGCAACAACCGCACCTCGCCGCACAAAGACGGAACCAGAGGAACCACAGAGCGAAAGAACCACACAATTACAGTGTAAAAAAGTCGCCAGCCGAGAGTCGCAATCAAATGGACACCGAATGGAAACACAATGACGGGTGGAGGGGTTTGGTCCAGCTTGGTTCCTGCGGTTCAGCTCATGTGGTTTACACACAACGTTCTGGAACGCTGTAACGTGACACAGTTTATGCTGCTTCACAGCAGTGACGACCACACGGCAACGCGAGAATGAGTTTAATCAAACCGGCTGGCTGCACCTAACCGAGGCAAACTTCTTAACTTCCTAATGATATTAATTCACATGCGCTTTGTTTTTGTTTTTTACAGGTTCAACCAGTGCGTATGTGCAGGATATATATTATGCATTGAAATATTTACTCTGTGTAGTGGAAAAAACACTGAAACACTAAATAAAAAATAAAAACAAGCTAAAAATGCTTCTTTTTTTTTAGAGAGAGAGAGAGAGAGAGAGAGAGAGAGAGAGAGAGAGACAGAGATCAAAAGATTGCTAAAGATCTGAATGGCACAGATTCAAAAATAAATATTGCTGTTTTGCCACAAAAAGAAAAGAAAAAAAAATCCTATATTTAATTTTTTTTTACATAATCCTTCAAAACAACCTTTGGGTTTTTTGTTTGTTCCACTGTTTAAGGGTTTGCATAGACGTCAGCCCGTCAGCCAGTCACCCTTGGCAAGCAAACCCCAACAATAAGATGACCAAACTGAAACGCAACAACACTGTCGCAAGATCCTTGCCATGCGCTGTGAGTGTTTTAATATATAGTCTCTCTGAATTGGGCACACAAGAAAATGACTCTTTATAGGGAGTAGGTTCAGATAAATAATGACAAATATCCACCCCGCTTCAAGGTGCCCCGATCTGCTCCTTCTCCCCCCCCCCACGTTATTCAGGTACACCCTCGGCTCAACTCGGTCAAGCTACCCACCGATCTAACATCTGCAACCAATCGCATCGGCAGGAAACAGAACCACACTCCACCACTGCACGACACTGCCAAAACATCGCCGCCAGCTGCACGTTGAACAAACCGTGGGAACGCAGGAGAAAGAGAACAAGAACTTCATTTTAAAACAATTAAAATACAACAGAGCAGGGCAAGCTCTGAGAAAACAGCATCTCGTTCGCGCAAAGGCAAAACCGGGTGATCACAGTGATTCGCTCAAACTGGCGTCTGTAGCGTTTGCCTTCTCACGTCATCGGTTACCAGTTATCAGATCGCGAATGTGGAAAGACTCACTGAAACTAAATGAATGGCCATGGTCGATATTCAATCCAACCACTATGGCGCTTTGCCTTTCCCAGTAACGAGCCGTAGCCATTGGTGCACTTTCTCAAATTCTTACACAGAATTTTCCACCACGATATAGTCACTATGTTTGCTTTAAAAGTGTCACTCTGACGAGGACAAAGCGCTGAGGTGGAAGCAGGGCTGGACTGGGACAAAAAATAGGCCCTGCCATTTGGCTCAGACCGGCCCATCACAATCGGTCGGACACCGCCCATCACTACGACATCCTTGCAGTCTGTTCAATATGCATATGATGCATATCTACCATTCATCAAATCACCAGTGTCAGTATAGAAAATGAACCAATGGGCCGCTGTCCATTTTGGGGCGGCCGTTCGATGGCAAAAAAAAGCATGTGATTGGGCCGGCCCAGTGTCAGTATAGAAAATGAACCAATGGGCCGCTGTCCATTTTTTGTTGGCCGTTAGATGACACAATTTGTTTTTGTTTTTTTTATATTTATATATTTTTTAATTAAAAATAATAATTAAACCGCCCACCGGGAATCGGCCCGGTAGACTATATAGCCAGTCCAGCCCTGGGTGGAAGGGATTGCATAGCCCCCCGCGTGTAGCGTTAGCAATGTAGCATTTGTGAAGGTGTCACCGATGCCCTTTGTGTGTAAATGTAACCAATGCACTTATAATAATCACATAACACTGGACGACTGCGCAGTAGCAGCTGTCCAGTTGCCTGAGATGCTCAGGAATTACTCGCGATGGGGACAGTGAATAGTCACGAACCCGTGGCGGGTGAAGCTATGGTGTGCGGCCAATCGACCAATCAAAATCTCTCCCCAGCAAAAACATAATGATTGGTTTAAAATCAGTGAATCACTGGTAACTCATGGCAGGCCAGCCCATGAAGCCCCTTATAAAGCAGTGTTGGAGATGGTCGCAGCGCGCATGAAAAACGCCATGCTCTTCTCAAGTCAGTTTGCAGGTCTACGCACAGGCGTGCACACACGTAACGCATACATGAATTATGAATTTGTGCATGTGCGACACACATTCACGTTAACAGTGCCAGTTAAAGTCAAACAAAGTCAGTTAAAGAAAAATATAAACGTTTTAACGGGTCGCCCTTAAAGTCCTGAACCCGGGCAGGAGTACAAACACGAGACACAAATCCTGACCACCACCGACCGACACATTTTAAATTTAAATTAAAAAACGCGACATAAATATATATCTTATTAATATTATACTATATACACAATTTGGGGTGGTACAAATGAAGGCAAAAATGAAATAATGAATACGGTCACCATGAAATAAGTCACTCGGACGCTGCAACAAAGGGGGAAATGTGAGATGGAGAGCCAGGAAAGGAGGGACGTGTCATGACGGTAAATATAAATATATATCCAGTGTCCGTCCATGGAGGTGTGATGGAGCAGCTCCTCTTGTCGTCGCTAGCCCAAGGTGGGAAAAGGAACTCAACAGCCCAAAGCAGGGGTTCGCGGTGGCAAAGTATGAACAACACAAAAACGTCTCAGCTGGCCTCAGCTGGGACCCATGGCAGGGGGAGTGTGAGTGTGTGTGTGTGTGTGTGTGTGTGTGTGTGTGTGTGGGCGGTGGGGGGGAGGAGGAGGGGGTTCTGAACAGCGAGCCATGATTCCGCCGGACCTGTCCGCTTTAAATCCCTCTCTTTCGGCTTCTCTCTCTCTCTCTCTCTCTCTCTCTCTCTCTCTCTCTCTGGTAGACACAGCTCCATCCCATCGATCGATCGATCGATCGCTCATCTCTCCGTGTGGCTCGAGGGCGGGAGGGCTGCTGTACAGGGGCGGGGAGGTTGAGTCACAGCTGGGTTTTAAGGGTTCGTGCCCCCCCCAGTCCCCCCCGTCCCGTCCCGCCCGTGTCACAGTCTGTCCATCCGGAACGTGTCCTCCGTCGCGGCGTCGGCGAGCACCATGTCGGGGTCGTTGAGCATGTGCAGTCCGTCCAGCGTCAGGGGGTCGATCTTCAGCTCGTCCAGCGGGAACTGGGAGTCGCCGTCGAAGCTGACGTCCGTCGACAGGGAGCCACTCAGCTCCTTGGACAGGCTGGGCGGAGACTCTCCCGTCACTGTAACACGCAGCAGTGCATGATGGGTAAACACACATGGGGACAGGGCTGCTGTGGGAGGGGGTTAGAGTAGAGGAGCTCTCTGAGGACAGCAGTTTAATATTAATATTTTAATAATTTAATAATAATAATATTTTTAATCATTTAATATAAGTTTCAGGAGTGTTTTTGGTCGACTACCTAAAAACGAACAAATAGCAAACGCTGTGTCTTATTAAAAACGAGTGGTTGTGTGCCTGAAGGACACTGCAGTGACGAAACAGGCTTATGAATATGATCAGTCATTTCAAACTGGTTAAAAAAATAAGGAAATAGGATCTGGGGAGGGAAGTTAATGGGGCTCCTGTACATCCCTGCATTGTCTTTGCTAGTTTTTTATTTTTTATCCTGCCTTTCTTATGTGTAAATAAATGACAAAAAGATTTTACAGCTCTGGCTGGTGACAGGCTGTTCTCCCTGACACGGCAGGAGTTCTCCTAGGAGGATCATTGGCATGAAAAAAGAGAGAGGGAATTAGTTAAAAGTAAAAAAATGGAGGAAAAACAGCTAAAAATGATTATAATAATAACAAAAAAATAAAATAACAAAGCTGGACTGGTCCAATGGAGACGAAGCGGATTTGGATGAGGGATCTGAGCCTGGCGATGTACGCCAGCGTTTGAGCCCCCGGGGCTGAGCAGCACAGAGCAGGGTCTGCTGCCCCCAGCGCGGCTGGTACCCTACCTGTGAGGATGATGTTGGGGATGATGTTGCCATGGTTACTGTATCCCAGCTGCTGGGAGTCCTGCAGGGTGCCGTGGCTGCCCGTCAGACCCATCATGGCCGCCTGCGTGTAGTTGAGGGTGGAGCCCTGGGTGTACAGGCTGCTGGAGCTGATGGGGTTCTCCATCATGTTGAACTGCTCCAGCTGGGCGGAAGGAAGGACACAGAGCAGGACGTCAGAACCCCGCCGCGGCATCGCTAAGGAGACGCCGACGCTGAAACCCCAGCGTGCGCACAGCCCTGCGCTCCGTCTCCACGAGGGCGAGGGCATCTCATCTACAGCCCCAAAGAGCAGGAGGGGCATCTCTCATCTACAGCCCCAAAGAGCAGGAGGGGATCTCATCTACAGCCCCAAAGGCAGGAGGATCTCATCTACAGCCCCAAAGGGCAGGAGGGGATTTGTGAGAATGAACAGCCCCCAAGGAGATCCTGCAGGGTTCTGGTCAGAGGTGTGTGACAGGGTCAGGGTTCTGACCACAGGTGTGTGACAGGGTCAGGGTTCTGACCACAGGTGTGTGACAGGGTCAGGGTTTTGACCACAGGTGTGTGACAGGGTCAGGGTTCTGGTCACAGGTGTGTGACAGGGTCAGGGTTCTGGTCACAGGTGTGTGACAGGGTCAGGGTTCTGATCACAGGTGTGTTACAGGGTTGTGGTCACAGGTGTGTTACAGGGTTGTGGTCACAGGTGAGTTACAGGGTCAGGGTTGTGGTCACAGGTGTGTTACAGGATCAGGGCCGGGGTCCTGCAGGTCTCACCTGGTGGGACAGGGCGCTGGTCTGTTGGGAGGCCAGCTGCTGCTCATAGAAGCCATCGCCGTAGATGCTGCTCAGTATGGACGTGTGCTGAAAGACAAGCACACCAACAAACACAGCAGCTTTACTGCAAAGACTCCCCACCTGCGTGTGTGTGTGTGTGTGTGTGTGTGTGTGTGTGTGTGTGTGTGCGTGTGCGTGTGTGTATGTGTGTGTGTATGTGTGTGTTTTACAAAATTCACTTTATAATTTTAGCTCATCTATTGCGATTCTGAAGGGTAGCCTGTGTGTCATCATGGATTTTCATCAAGTTCGCAAGGACCCAACTGGAGAAGCAATTTTTATACAATATTCAAATTTTTTACACATGCTATAGTAAACATTCTCCTCTTCTATATCCCAGGCCATGATGGAGCCTTGGGTACACCCCTAAAGGAGCACTGCTGGTGTAAGGAGCAGGTGTTCACTGAAATACAGCCTCCAAACCGTGTCCTCAGGTCAGCCAGTGACCGACTGCACTGCCAGACACTGAAACTCTGTCAGAGACAGCGTGTCCAGTGAATGAATCAGCTGCAGGTTTCTGTCGAAAGTGGCGCGCGCATGCACACCCTCATGCACACGCCCATGCCCCACACGGGTACGGCAAGCCAAAAGGGCCATAATGGATCAAGCTTGATTGACAAAAATGACAAATTCGAGGCCCTCAGCGTCTCACACACCAAAATGCGAACCGATCTCTACCGTAGTGATCTGACGCATCAGGCTGCGGCAGCTGGACAAGTACATTACATTACATTACATTACAGGCATTTAGCAGACGCTCGACTTCAGAGTCCAGAGCGACTTACACCGTTTACATTTCTTTACATGCAATCCATTTATACAGTGAGGGATGGAGCCTACCGCACACCGTGTGGGGTTTAACGGGTGTGTGCGTGCGTCTGTCTGTCTGTCTGTCTGTCTGTCTGTCTGTCTGTCTGTCTGTCTGTCTGTTTCTCTCTCAGAGTGTGTCTGTGCATGTGTCTGGACACTGGGCTGGCAGTGTAGTGTAATGGTTAGGGAGCTGGGCTTGTAACTCAGAGGTTGCAGGTTCAATTCCCAGGTGGGGCACTGCTGCTGTACCCTTGAGCTAAAGGTACTTAACCTGAATTGCTTCAGTAAAATAAATGTGAAGAAATGTATAACTATGTAAGTCGCTCTGGATAAGAGCGTCTGCTAAATGGCTAAAATGTAAATGTAAATGTATACATCTGGATATTTTACTGAAGCAATTCAGGTGAAGTACCTTGCTCAAGGGTACAACAGCAGTGCCCCCACCTGGGAATTGAACCTGCAACCTCTGAGTTACAAGCCCAGCTCCCTAACCATTACAAGTACTGTGGCGCGGTGACTGCGCAGCTCAGCCGATGCTCTGCTGAGTGAGATGAAACCTCGGGCTGGTTGCGGGGGTTTCAGAGGACATGTCTGCTAGCATGCACCCTCCCACTGCAGTGATGGGATGGGCCTAAAACAACACTGTGATATTACTCACAAAAAATGAGAAAAAAAATATATGGGCCCAAAAATGTTTTTTGGAAAAAAAATTGTTTGATTTATTGGTTTATATTCTGCCACCTGAAGTATTGGAGGCTTCTCATTGGTCATTATTTGATCCATCAAATTTGACCCTTTTTGGCTTGCGGTACAGGCGTGAGCAGCAGTGCGCGCACACACGCACACTTGCACACGCAGCTCAAAGGAACCATTTCACAAGCCAGTCTGTTCCATCGCTGCAGTTTCCTAAGCGGTAAATCAAACCCTTTCCTTTCTCTGTCTTAAACACCAAACCGATCGATACTTTCAAGCCCTTCAGCGTTACACACTCTGGCATGTAAAATGTCCATCTTATCTGAGATTACAGCAAGAACTGTACACCACTTAACATTACAGCTGTACATCACTTAACATTACAGCTGTACACCACTTAACATTACAGCAAGCACTGTACACCACTTAACATTACAGCTGTACATCACTTAACATTACAGCAAGCACTGTACATCACTTAACATTACAGCTGTACATCACTTAACATTACAGCAAGCACTGTACATCACTTAACATTACAGCTGTACATCACTTAACATTACAGCAAGCACTGTACACCACTTAACATTACAGCAAGCACTGTACACCACTTAACATTACAGCAAGCACTGTACATCACTTAACATTACAGCTGTACATCACTTAACATTACAGCTGTACACCACTTAACATTACAGCTGTACATCACTTAACATTACAGTGAGCACGGCACATCACCTAACAGCCAAAAATACAACTCATACCGCCATAGCGATGCTCAGGGTTATCACGTTTTTCTAAAAGCAGCATTGCGGTTTCATGTGAATAATCAATAATCAATATGACAAATTCCTGCACCGTGTGACAACTTCAGCGCAGCACAACAACGCTTGGGCAACGCACAAAATTCACAAAAATAAATCAGTAAATAAATAATTTCCTGGAGTGAAGCAGAAGCGAGCCGCCCTTTTCGAGCTCAGACAGCACTGGACAGGGGGACAAGCTGCCAGCCAGCTAAGCGGGTCCAGCTCAGCAATAAGGCCAGACAGAGATACAGAGCAGCAAGTGTGTGGGGGAACTGCCCTTACACCCTTACTTGAGGGGAATTGCCAGGCGAGAATCCTTGATTGGAGACAGGAGAGGTCGGAGACTGATTGGCTGAGGAGCCCAGCCTACCGCGGAACTGCAAGGAGGGAAGAGGCCGGCGCAGGATACTATTACTGTGAGAGACGTGTATGGTGGCCCAGGAGGGACACGAGAGACGGCAGTGAGCCCGGCTACAGGGCACAAACACGCTCTCACAGGGCTTTCCACTTTAAATAGCATTGTTCGCAACGACGACTTTCTCCATTTATGAGAGTGAGGAGGAGGCCCAGTTTCGCCCTCGTGTGGCCTCAAACGGAACTGCCTCCATTCGGTTTCAGTCATCCCTTCAGATGAACACAGTGCCCAATCACTCTGGAGATGCCATAGTGTCGATTTATCAACACTGCACCCTTTGTGAGCCAGACAGACAGAAAGAGAGAGAGAGAGAGAGAGAGAGAGAGAGAGAGAGAGAGAGAGAGAGAGAGAGAGAGAGAGAGAATGAGAGAATGAGAGAATGAGAGAGACACAGAGTGAGGAGGCAGAGAAAGAAGGAGAGAAAGGGACAGAGGAAGAGAGAAATAAAAAGACAGTGGACAAAGAGACAGACAAATACACAGACCGAGAAAGTGAGGAAAATAAATTCATAGAAAGAGAGAGAGAGAGAGAGAGAGAGAGACACAGAAAAAGACAGAGGACAGAGACAGACAGAGACAGACAGAGAGACAAGTGCGATGGAGAGAAAGACAAAGAGAGACTCCTGGAGAAAGGGGAGAGTCGTGGTAAGCTAGCCGAGTTACAGAACCGAACTCAGGGTTTTGACAGGAGTAATTCATTAAGTGGGAAAGAACAGCTCTGCCCCACAGCGGTCTGCCAGTTTTAAATGCATAATATCATACTACGTGTGCACAGCACTGTCGTCATGTTCAATCAGCGCAGGCCGAAGCAAACAAAACAGAGCGCCAGAGTTCTGCTGTCCTGCCTCATTCCCAGACCCGAGCAGGAAGTAGCCTGCAGCCTCTACTCTGTGTCCTTCGGGTGAGACCTTAAACCGAGGTCGTGACTCATTAAACATCCCATGGCATAATTAAATATCCCATGACTCTTATCGCTAACAGCACCAGCGGCAACCTGTGTGCTGGCCTGATTCCCAAGCCCGGCTCGCTCACTCTGGCGACCCAATCACATCCCCCCCTAAAGTTCTCTGCCTGCCACGCGTCCCCTCAGGTCGCCGCTGTGAACAGGCTCTCCGTGTGTATAAATAAAACGGTAAAAGCAGATTAAGGGAAAAGAGGGATATGCAGAGTGCTCTCCCATCGCTATGGTGACTCAGGCTGCGCCCCCTGCTGTGGTTTGCTCTCCGCAGCACTCTGTGTGACTGCACCTCCTCCCGTCTGCCATCAGCAAACACACACTACACTCACACACACTCACACACTCACACACACTACACTCACACACTCACACACTCACACTCACACTCACACTACACTCACACTACACTCACACACTCACACACTCACACACACACACACTACACTCACACACTCACACACTCACACACTCACACACACTACACTCACACACTCACACACTCACACACACTCACACACACACACACTACACTCACACACTCACACACTCACACACACACACACTACACTCACACACTCACACACTCACACACTCACACACACTACACTCACACACTCACACACACACTACACTCACACACTCACACACACTACACTCACACACTCACACACTCACACACACCACACTCACACACACACACTCCTCCCATCTGCCATCAACACACACTACACTCACACACTCACACACACCTCCTCCCGTCTGCCATCAGCAAACACACACTACACACACTCACACACACACACACACCTCCTCCCGTCTGCCATCAGCAAACACACACTACACTCACACACTCACACACACACACTCACACACTCACAGGCACACACTCACACGCACTCACACGCGCACGCACACACACACACACACTCCACTACACTCACACTCACGCTCGCGCATGCACACGCACGCATGCACTGCTGGTTTTCTCCCAAGATACATATGCACACGCACACACTCACACATGAACGCACACACGCACACACGCACACACACACACACACACACACACACACACACACACTTCACCACTGTTGGGGCTCTCCCCTGACACAAGAGAAATAAACCCAGAGGTCGTGTCTGGTTGGCCATGCCAAACACCCCCACTTGATACGGCCAACTGAACCCTTTCCCTTGGGTTTAATTCATTTATTTATTTATTTGTCTTAATAATGTCCTATCACTGCAACTGCCTCCCCCCCCCCCCACCCTCAGATAAGGGTGCATGTGATGTAATAGAGGCGGTATTACTCAGTTAAGGGTGCATGTGATGTAATAGAGGGGATATTACTCAGATAAGGGTGCGTGTGATGTAATAGAGGGGATATTACTCAGATAAGGGTGCGTGTGATGTAATAGAGGGGATATTACTCAGATAAGGGTGCGTGTGATGTAATAGAGGGGATATTACTCAGATAAGGGTGCGTGTGATGTAATAGAGGGATATTACTCTCAGATAAGTGTGCGTGTGATGTAATAGAGGGGATATTACTCAGTTAAGGGTGCGTGTGATGTAATAGAGGGGATATTACTCAGTTAAGGGTGCATGTGATGTCATAGAGGGGATATTACTCAGATAAGGGTGCATGTGATGTAATAGAGGCGGTGTGACTCACAGAGTTGATGTCCATGCCAACAGCCGTTGTCTGCGTCTGTGCTGTGGTGGGGGTCTGTGGAAGGACGGAGGAGGAGGTGGTGGTGATGGAGAGGGGCGGGACTTGTGCCAGCCTGGTCAGCTGAGCGTTCTGATTGGCTGCCTGCTGATCTTGGGCCTGCGACGTGGTTGGGCAGTAGAAGGGGTACTGTGACAGCTGCTGTTCCAGGGTCATAGTGTCCATCGTCACGGCCTGGAGAAACAGGAAACAGGAAGTCAACAACTGAGACTCCTGGTCTAAGACACCTGCCTGTTTTGGTCTAAATGAATAGCAAATAAATGGCAAAAAAGAGGAAAAAATTATAAACTGAACTGATCAGCACTTAGATAAGAATGAAATGAAGCCTCTTATTTATTGGCAGTGTGGGAATAGTGTCTATCATAAACTCAAAAACATGCTAAATAAATAAACAAATATATAAATAAAAACATATTTTAAACAATTTCAAAATAAGTATTGAATAAATCCTGAAATTAAATCAGATCCACCCACCGCATGTAAGTGCTCAAGTTCAGTCCAGTGATACATTTATGAAGGGTTCTGAATGTGTTCTGTGTGTAATAAGACATTTTTAACATTTTGATAACAGACCAAATAAGGCCTAAGTTACCTGTTGTCACACATTTCTACCAGAAGCAGATTCTTTTTATTTTCATTTCAAATGCAAACTGCAAACACATTTTCCAGTGTATTGACAGCACTTCAAGCACCCCATTGTGAAATCACACCATAAATTGACATTTATAAAAATTAATGACAGGTGATTGGCAGATAGGAAGACCAGGCGGGCCGTTACCTGGGCGATGGTGAGGGGGGGCGAGAGGGAGGGGGAGAGCTGCTGGAGGGGTGTGTTTCCCAGGCCGTTGTCCTGCGGTCTGTGCTGAGTGGTCACCGTCAGAACAGGCTGGATGAGGCCTACACCTGCGGGGACAACAGGCCACGCCCCCACGCCCAAGCGTCAGAGCACACGCCCACAAAGAACACACCGGAAAATATATATATATACACGGGCTCCGCATACAGGTCTGTCAGCAGATCCAGAGACACAAATACGGGGCCTCCCGCATGCTCTAGCGGTTTCAACGTCCGACACTGGCCACAATTCAACTGGGGTTCAATTCCCCGTCGCGCCAGAGTCTGCTCTGGTCGGGAGTGCCATCGGGGCGGCAATTGGTTGTCCGCCCCAGGGAGGGGGGAGGTGAAGCCGACACAGTTCGCTGCGCACAGGAGTGGTTCTGGGGTGCCGGAGTTACAGTCGACAGCATGTAACGAGTGCTGTCTCGGAGGAGGCGGTGCTTTGCCATTGTCACTGCCAGTCACAGGGCTACGGCAGCGAACTATGAGGGAGGGGATTGACCTAAGAATAGCGGGAGTAATTGGCTACCAAATTGGGAGAAAAACGGGAGAAAATCAGAAAAACTAATAAAAAAATACAAAATTAAAAAACAGAGACACAAATACACGCCAGCCTTTTTCTAATCACCTTCTTCAGCGACTCTTTTTTTTTTTGTCCAATGAAGGCTCGTGAACAAGACTCTGGTACACAGACGGGCCAGATCCAGAGTCACTCCCTCCCCTGAGAAAAAAGGGGACGGAAGGGCGTGGCCGGGCCTGGGCAGGGCGGGGCACAACAAAGGTGAGGGGTTTACCTTGGCTGGTGGAGGTGAGGCCCAGGTGGGTGAGGGTGGCGGTCAGGCTGATGTTGTTGGCACTGAGGGCGGGGCAGGTGGCTGTATCCTCGGGGTCCAGTGGGGTAGGCAGTGGGGGGGGGAACTGGATGTTGGTGAGGTCAGGCAGTGACCCCCCCGTGTTGTGAGTGGCCGGGATGAGGGAGGTGCTCATTTCCTGGTCAGGAGATGGAAATATGCTGAGGAGAGAAACAAAACATCACCTATTGCTGGACATGACCTGTTATTACAAATATATCAGCTACAACCATAACAGAGACAGGGATCGCTAACACAGTGTAGTCCTTTTATACTGAGTTAACGTACACACTAGACTCAGATATACACACAGAAAACAGATACAAGCACACGTGCAGTATACACACCACACAGCAGAGCCTCTGCGTTTTTTTGTTTTTTGGGTTCAAAATGTCATATTGGGCGCAACGTGACATATTTGTGCGGCAGTGTTGGCATAATGGTTAGGGACCTGGGCTTGTAACGCAAAGGTTGCAGGTTCGATCCCAGGTGGGGCACTGCCGTTGTACCCTTGAGCAAGGTACTTAACCTGGATTGCTTCAGTAAAATATCCAGCTGTATAAATGGATTGTATGTAAAGAAATGTGAAACTGTGTAAGTCGCTCTGGATAAGAGCGTCTGCTAAATGCCTGTAATGTAATGTAATGTAACGTCATAATGGTTTTCTGTGCAGGTATTTCTGGACAAACATGATTCAAAATCTATTAGCCACTTGTAAATACCCATGTGTAAATACGTGCATAAAATGATGTATTTGTCCCATGATCAGTAAGACAGCTGGAACTCTCAGAGGGCCAGGGGGGATTTTCACCGTAGAAAGAGATGTTGTCGATGACGTTTATGAATAACCGCTATGGTGTTCAGCCAGGGCTCCGCCCCCAGGGGAGGGGCTTAGCTGTGACAGTTTTATAAAAACTCACTTGATTCCTGGCACTTTGCAGGGTTTGGGCCTGGACTGCATGTTCTGGAAGGTGAACAGAATTTTTTTATCCGGTCAGGAAAACTATAGCCTTTTTCCAGCCAATCAGAAAACAATACTCAAGGAGGGGGGGGGGTCTTTACCTTTCTGTCCCAAATCTGCGTCTGATCCTCTTGATCGGTCTCTGATTCAGGGTCTTCAGTTCCTGGCACAGTGAGAAGGAGTACTGGGGAATAGAATAGAATAGCCTTTATTAATTTGGTTTGTGACAGCAGCAATGGTTCAGGAGTGAAAGAACACACAAGACATACAGGACATCAGATACTGAATAATAAATACAAGATAAATACATATTTTTAAACAGCCTAGCAGCTATACAGACATACAGTCATAATATATTGAGATACTGAATAAAAAATAAAAAAACCTAGCAAGTACTAAAGAAAAAAAATATATATATATATATATATATATACTGAGACCTCTCCCTCTCTCCGGGAGCGCTGGAGCGAGGGAGAGAAGGTTTCATCATGTATCACACCCCCTATGTATTTAGTCGCGATCAGTTTTTTGGCGTCACCAGTGCTTTAAGGCTCTCCCATCTGACGCACGCACGTGAAACCACGAGCCGAGAAGCGCGTTGACCACTGCTCCGTGCTTTCAGCCGCACGCAAAGCACGCCCCATTTCTACCAGGGATCTACTGGGTGTGCAGGCTTTTGTTCCACCCTTTCGCCAACACACCTGATCTCATTAATCAACTGCTCGTTAACACAATGCATATTTGAATCAGGTGTGTTAGTGCTGGAACAAAAGCCAGTAGAGCTCCAGTGCCACCAGTAGAGCTCCAGGGTACCCCAGTAGTGAGAGAATGCAGGCATTGAGCCAGGATCGTTAGCGGATCACAGAGGCAATTTTCACAAAACATTTAATGAGCATGTTCTCCAGAGCATCAAAAGTGCTTCGCAGCCAATGCACTGAAAACCTGTGTTTCTTACACTAATGAATAAATATTTAGAGCTTACATGTACAGTACCAGTCAAAGGTTTGAGTACACCTGCTGGAAACTAGGTTTATCTCATAATTGACTATGTTTTACACCATATAAGTTTCTTTAAATACTTGAAAATGACAAAAAAAACACATGTAATGATAAACAAAAGGAACAACAAAGCAACGTTCAATAAAAATATAATTGAAAATTGAATCTTGGATTCCTCAAAATAGCCACCCTTTGCTGTGATAACAGCCTCACAAACACGGGCCATTCGGTTAATAAGTTTCAGCAGGAAATCACCTGACATTTCCTCCCAGCTCTCCTGCAGCAATTCCCAGAGGCACTTGTGGGGTTGCTTTGCTTTGACTCTTCTGTCCAGTTCATCCCATGCAAGTTCTATGGGATTGAGGTCTGGACACTGGGCAGGCCAGGTCATTAGTTTGAGTTGTCCTTCACGTTCCCCCTTCACCAGATAGTTCATGCACAACTTCAAGGTGTGTTTCGGGTTGTTATATTGCTCAAGAATGAAGGAGTGCCCGCTTAGCCGTAGTCCAGATGGAAGGTGTACTCAAACTTTTGACTGGTACTGTATGTCTGAGTGAGAACACCACCACACCCACATGATGTCTCACAGCGCTTTCACACATGCCATTTGAACTTGCCATTTGAACTTGGCATTTGAGTTTGGCATTTGAGTTTGGCATTTGAACTTATCGCATTCTGATGGTGCTAAAGGTACTAAAGAGGTGTGAAAAATGTGTTTGGTTTTATCTCCTGGCCTTGAGATACGTGAAGTAGATTCCTTATTAAACTACAATTCCCAAAAAGCAAATACTCTGCTCAGAATGGCACAAGTCCAAGGGGGTTCATTTGTGTAAAAAAGGAAATGGGACAGCCAATGAAATGTTGGTGCCTAGAATGTGTTTGTTTATTAAATAAATGAGGAAATTGCCAGATGTGCACATTTGCTGACTGGCCTACTGCACAATAGAGGACAAAAGAATCCTGGTGCTTCTGCTTTTGTTATTCCTGTTTTGGAGAAAGCCAAGGTGAGCTACAGTTGTGAGGTTCAGCTCAGGTACAGGTGAATTACAGGTGTGAGGTTAATCTCAGGTATAGGTGAATCACAGGTGTGAAGTTAATCTCAAGTACAGGTGAGCTACAGGTGTGAGGTTAATCTCATGTACAGGTGAACTACAGGTGTGAGGTTAAGCTCAGGTACAGGTGAACTACAGGTGTGAGGTTAATCTCAGGTACAGGTGAGCTCAGGTAGGTGAACTACAGGTGTGAGGTACCTCAGGCACAGGTTGGGCTGCAGGTCCTGTGATCCTCCAGCAAATCCTGAGGAGCCGGGTTCAGGGTGCTTTGGTGCAGTGCAGAGTCTGAGTTGGTCCTGCAGGCCGTGAGGAAGAGGGTTAGGGACGCCCTGTCCAGTCTGGAGGCCCACGCCCACGCTCACTGCGAACAGCGCTGCCTTTAAACAGCGGCAGTTGAGCACTTCAAATGTAATGTTCCACCAAGGGGGGTTCAAAGGTCAAAGGTCAAATGCACACATTTGCTTACCTCCTCCAGCTGGTGTCAGGTGGAGGTGACAGATACACAGCACCATAGGGACAGCTGTCAATGTGGCACGCAGAGTCAAGGACAAAAACGGCGACACTCTCTTCAGAACCCTTTGGAACCCTGTAGAGTTCTAGAACACTTCTGTGCAGAGGCCATTCCAGCCTGCCTCCATCATCAAAAGCTAGACCAAGCAAGCTCTCTAGGTGGTGGAAAACAATCACAATCATGCTAACAACTAAAACATAACAAATACACAGCTTCACGTGTCTAGTTATTCTCCTTGTGTACCAATCACAGTCAAGACTTCCTGACCGTTTCCTCTGTGGGGTCAATGTATTGTCGATCAAAATCACAGCACAGTATCACAGCCTCTCCTCCCACATGGAAAGGCTAATATCTCCAGAACTGCACAAAGTAATGTGTCATTTCCATTGCCTTGTTGTAATAGACAATCTAGTGTTTATGTGGAAACATATTTTTATGGTACCAGGCACGCAATCTACTCTGATTGCATGCATCATTCTGCATCTCTGAATATACTGCATCATTCACAGCTGCTAGTGTCCCTCACTCACTGACTGACTCTCTTACTGACTGGCTGGCTGACAGACTGTTTGATTGGCTGAGTGGCTGAGTGGTTGATTGGCTGACTGACTAGGTGGCTGACTGGCTGACTGACTGACTGTTTGATTGGCTGACTTACTGGTTGATTGACTGACTGACTAGCTGGCTGATTGGCTGACTGACTGACTGACTTGTTTGATTGGCTGACTGACTGGTTGTTTGACTGACTGACTGACTGACTAGGTGGCTGATTGGCTGACTGGATGGCAGGCTGTCTGACTAGGTGGCTGATTGGCTGACTGACTGGCTGGCTGTCTGACTAGCTGGCTGATTGGTTACCACAATCATACATCAGCAGTGTAAAGGTTTTGCCATGAAGCAAACGCGCCAGCCGGGTTGGAGAAGGATATCTGGCGGCCATGTTTGTCCACAGACAGGGGCCTGCGGTGTGGGGACGTGATGCGGTTCCGGTCTCGGTAAACCCGGTCCACCAGGCCGTGGTGCCGATTCGTTCGACTCGTATCCAGGTCTGTCGTCTGGAAGGAGGTCTGGGAGAGAGCCAAAAAACACAACCAAATATGTGACTGGGCTACCCAAGAAACCCTGCTGATGACTAGCACTAAATCAGTCTCAAATGAATATATATTAACAAATCATGAATCTATATTAACAAATCATGAATCTATATTAACAAATCATGAATCTATATTAACAAATCATAGAACTACTATGCACAGTTATAATCAAAACAACAAATAAAGCAAAGAAGTAATCATTGTATGAAAGTTAGTTGGATATTAGTTGGACTGCTGAGGTGCAGATACAATCTAAATGCAAAGGGTCTTGCTGATTTAACTGTCTGAGAATCAGACACATGAAACTGAGGCTATATGCAGCCAAAGCACTGGTTTCCATTGCAGTGAAGTGCCCCATGGTCGGCAGCTGCATAGGGCGACGCATAATTGGCTGTAACATCGCCTGGGGGAGGGACACTGATCTCCCTTGGCCAATCAGGCACCTGAGGTCTGCCTGCGCTAGCTGCGCACGCAGTGTAGTCATTGGCTGACTGCAGAGTAAAAGAAGCAGCAGCTGAGCTGGCAGCGTTCGCCCTGGAGGAGAGCGCGTACTTGTCTGCGCTCTCCCAAACTGATAAAGAGTACGTTTTGCAGTTGTTACAATGTCCGACGCTGGCCACGGAGACCAAGGTTCGATTCCCTGTCTCGCCAGAGTCGGCTCTGGCCGGGAGCGCCACCAGGGGCGGCGAGGCGATTGGCTGTCCGCCCCAGGGAGGGGGGAGGGAAGCCGACATGACGTTCGCTGCCCATAAGAATGGCCCTGTAGTACCGGGTCATGGTCGACGGCCTGGCGAGTGCCGTCTCGGAGGAGACGTTACTTCGCCTTCGTCACTACCGGTCGCAGGACTACGGCAGCGAACTCACATTACTAGGGGGATTGACATAAAAATAGCAGGTGTAATTGGCTACTAAATTGGGAGAAAAAAAAATCAGAAACAAAATCTTAGAAGAAAAAGAGTACGTTTTGCAGCTTATGAACACGACTTGCCTCTTACAAATTGGACTACAGTTCGGTTTGACCAAATCTGGCACTAAGCTGAGTGTGCAGTTTCCTGCCTAATTAAACAGAGTGAAATCACTGCTTTAGAACGTTAAGATAGTAGCACATAAACCAAACCAGCAGAGCGCTCACCTGAAAAGGCGAGTCAGTGGTGCCGTTTCCGATCTGGTTGACGTTGGGCAGCGAGCCTCCATAGCACTGCCCTCGATTCTGTCCCAGCTGCAGGTACTGAGTCTTCTGCAGCTGTAACTGCGAAAAGTGAGAACAGAACCTTTACTGAAACAAGCCACAGTGTAGATTCTGCAGAACGTGAAGCACTGTGTAACCTTAAATAAATAATAAACGCCAAGCATCGTAGTGCCAAAAAACTAACTGGTGGGACAGTCTCATTGTTTATTTCATTTTTTAACATCGTTGAAAGAGATTCATCAGATTTATTTTCCTCAAATGTATTTCCAGGCATTTTCTGTTCCTCTGAAGTTCAGGGAAAATAAAATATACTTTATTAGCCATGTTACACAAGGTCATTGGAATTTGTCTTTCCGCATATCTCTCCTAGATACACACACACATAGACCACTATACATATGTTTTCCATCAGAGGTCAGAGCGCAGGGTCAGCCATAGTACGGCCCCCTGGAGCAGTTTAGGGGTTCAGTGCCTTGCTCAAGGAAGTGAACAAGCCTCCCTCCGGTTTCCAGTTCATTGTTTTTTCGTTGGCCTTCCTGGGATTCAAACCAGCAACACTCCACTTGCCAGCCCGTGTCACTAACCACTGAGCCACTGCTGCCCAAAATTAAGTCACAATGCCAAAATCAAAAACAATCCTATCACGTGGCCAACTCTAGACCTGCAGAGCTGCTGGTTTCGGCTGTTGCTCAGCACTTATTGGTCAATTAAAGCAGTTGTCTACAGTCTACACAGTTAACTCACTTCACCTGGTTTCAATGGTCTAAATAGGTTGCTGAATTTGGGTGAAAACATATACCAGCTATCCCTGTCACTCTCCAGGACCAAGAACAGGGTCTCTTGCTACATTATCCTGGGCAACTTGCACAGCTTACATATAAACATATTATCACTTGTACACCTGGGTATGACATTGGAGCAAAGTGGAGTACCTTGCTCCAGGGTAAAAAAAAAAAAAAAAAGAGTTACTAAAATAGTTTTAAAAATCACCTAGTATTCACGACGGGCATGAGAGACAGAGGCTGAGCCGTTTTATGTCCGTTCATGCAGACGGTCATTAGGGAAGTGTAGCGGAGCGGCTGCGCTATAGGCTGACTGCAGTGCGCTCATTGAAGTGCAACTCATTCAGCCGCGCTCGCGCCAAGGCCGTGACAGGGGGCGTCTCTCACAGCCTCCCCGTGGCCAAGGGATACCGCGCGACGTCACTAGAGCCAACTCGGGGTTCATTCATTCCTTTGCCATTGCACTGCGACGGATGAATGAGCCACCGGGCATGCGCAGACGAAGGAGAGAAGGCAATATTTGGTTTCTCATCTTTCGGTGTCCGGTATGTGCCCATAATCTCGATTTGCAGGTTAGAATGGCTATACACTCGCCAAACAATTTATATTACAATATAGTTTCGGTAATATGCTTGTCATGCAAATGTCCCAAGTAGATGGAAAAAGCAAAGGCAGAGTACAGGTGGCCTGGCTAGGTATCGGAAATGTGGACGCAAACATTGACCTGATTTTTGTCTTATCCATTCGTTAAACTAGACTCGCGTATCAAAGGACAGGTTCTTTTATACACGGAGGGTCCATCATTCACAACGGCTACAAACCGTTTTAGCGTTCTCGTGTAACCGCTCTTATTTAGTTACAAACCTCCATTCCTTTTCATATCTCGGCTTTTACGGAGTCTGACGGATTAAATAAAATACTGCATTTTATGGGATTATCTCAGAAGTTTCCGTTCATTTTAAATTCATAGTCTTCTTGATTATTGGCGCAACGGTAACAGCGGACTTGCTGGGGCTATTTTAAATGTAGAAATAATACAAATATAAATTCTACACCACTCAAAAGTAACACAAAACAGAATTGGCAAGCTATTTGTAACCAAAAAATGCAAACATCAACTTTTATGAATTAGTGAGGCATATTTGGCTATCACAAAAACTCCATTCTCATATTGCTAAGCAAACAAGAACAACAAAACAACAAGAAACGGTCAGCAAGTGAGAAGAAACGATATAAAACGACGATCGACTGTATTTGATCAAAAATCTGAGATCATTCGTACTATTCGATCATTCGTTTGGAGATGAGAATATTCTTTGGAAAGAGCCAACGGGTCTGCTGCGTTTCACACTGGTCCTTTGCAATCCCAGCGAAAGTTGCATTTCGCAACTGTAAAACGCTACAACGTGGCGCTCTTCTAATACATTATTTAAACGTCATCTCGACCACTGAACCAACAATGCTAAATAAGACAATCTCGCTACAAATATAGGCGTTTTCAGAGGCTGGGGTAACACTCCGGGCGGTCCCCTGGGTACGGAACTCGATTCGCGTGGCCAGAACCCGCCCCTTTCGAACAGTGCACCCATGCAGCAAGAACAAAACACACTTGGTACTGAAATTGACCCTCATGCAGGATTCTGCATTTTAGGAGAAATGAGCGAGTTCGTTATAACCCCCATTTCGATTTGCACTTATTTTCACCGCGGAAGCGACAAATAAAGGACCAATCTTGCAGAAACACTACAAACTGAACGCTAGAATTTGCTTAACAGTGCCCAGCGACCCACGACTGAGCAAGCAAGCTGGATACTACACACTGGACATGTTCATATTTGTCCTCCCTTAGCTTAGCTTTTTTGCGGATATCGCACAATAGGTATTTCTCTCTTGTCCGGCGTTTCGCTAAACATGCCGACCGCGACCCAATCCCAAAACATTTACGGGACGTGGCTAAAATGGGATACAAACGCTAATGTGTTATTATTTTGGTGCGAACTGTCAAACACGCATATGCGCGCGCTCCTTCCATTGCCAGCAAGTGCAGCAGCAGCAGCCCCTGCACTGGGTAACTCAGGATCAATTGACAAGCTCGTGTTAAGTTAGGACAGTGACACTGGCACAACGCCGATCATTAAATCGCTCCTCTCGCCATCAACCGCATCTAGCAATTATTGCTTGCACCGATTGTTACTGTGGAGCTGCAGGTGACTAGCTAGCTAGCTCTGGCCATGGCACGGGTGCCCGACGCAGTGGCAACACCGTATCTAAGAACCGGAGACGCTTACCCTGGCTGCCCTGGTGATGCTGAGGTCTTTCATCACCTCCTCGAACGCCGCCGTCTCCTCCGCCTGCTTCTGGTTGTGCAAAGCGATTTTCTCGCTGAATTTCCGCGGATTGTTTGAGGTCGCCATATTATTTTTGCTGCTCTCCTCCTCCTTTCCCTTCAATGAGACGTAAGCGTGCCCACGTCCGTGCGCGTGGGCGGCGTCAATGCGCGCCTCTGGAACGCCCGCATTCTATTCCCCACCTCCCCCCCTCTTTTCCCTTTAATCTGAGGATTTGCATGTGGGCGAAAAAACAAAGCCAAGTGGAAACATCGGATTTTTTGCACTTGCACTGTGGAAAACTAAATTATGCAGTTGTTTGTCTAGGGTTAGTTGTTTTAACACTGCGTCAGTTTTTTCCTTTGGAAAAAAAAAAAGGAAAATTGAATCCTGCGGCACACGTAATAATCTCTTTCCGATTTATTTTCCATAGTACAGGAATTATCTCGTGCCCATAGGTGTTCGACAACTGGTGATGACACATAATTGTAGCCCAAATATTACCTGAAAAACACGTTTTGTGAGGATACTGTAAAGACATGCGTTCGGGCACAAGTTCTCTACTTGTTTCTATCGCTCACTCCTCCTGCAACCGCAGTAAATGCATGTGAATGGTGAAATGTCCGCAGCCAATTAAAAAAAAAACTATCAAGGACTTTTTTTCTTTGAGACACACCATTGATAACACATTTAACCTTGGATCTGCTGAGCAACATGCATTGAAAGCAGTGTGTAGTTCCGCTTGCCATTCGAACAGGTTGGAGATAAAAGGACCGCAATGTAACCAAGGAAACCACAGAGGGGGTTATGATCGCAAGGAGAGGCGGGTTGGGCAGATGTTTTACAGGATTCCACTGTTGAGCAAGGCCTCTTGGCCCGCGGGGGGGGGAAAAAACATAGAAATCCTGGCCGCGTGAACAGATTATGCGTGTTGTTGAATTGTCAGGATTTTGTCAGATTAGCATCAGATAATCGAAGGATACTGGAGTATTTTCATTGTATTTTTTGTGCTGATGGTGCAAGAGGCGGCATTGCTAAATATTGACACGTAATCCTTGTAAGCATTTTCCAAAATCCAGTTCCTTGCCCCCCCTCCCCCTCCTGTAAACATGTATCCGAACAAAAACCTTTATCAAAAAAAAAAAAAAAAAAAAAGGCACGCTACTCACATCTACAAAGCATAATTGTCTATGCAGCTGTAAAAACATAATTTAAAAAAAGTTGTCTGCATACCAAATTATTGATATCAAAGTGATGAAAAGTTACAACTAAACTTTCACCAATATATTTCACAGAAAGTAAACTGGTTTCAACCTCTGGTGTCAGTACAGGAGAGTGCAGACACACAAGCACACGCTCTCCTCCAAAACAAGTTAAAAAGTTAAGCTTGCCCAGAGCTGAGTCGGTGGAATCTACATACTTAAAGGGAGGCATTCTGATATATTTCATGTGCAGCTGTATACAGGTTGGCAACCAATTGACCAGCCATCCAACCTACTGTAGCTAAGTCCAGGACACATAGAAATGCATATCATATCACAAGATAGCTAACCTCTGTGGGTGGGGAGGGCAACTAGCTATCAGTAGATGGCTAGTTAGCAGACAGTATCTATTATTATGTCACTGGAAAACTAGGTTGTGCGCTTTTAATGAAACACCTGAAGCATATCTAGCTAGAGCTAGTTATTCAGGAAGCCAGATAGACGTGAAGCGATGGTTAATGATGGCATATGTCACTGGCTAGCTAGCTAGAGTTCAGTAGGTTTCTAAGTGCACTACTGGAAGCGGGGAAGCTAGCTATGTCTTTTTGGAATGGATTTGGGGTTTAATGGATTACCTCGTCACCCTGGCTATCAGAGCCATGAAGAAATACGAGGCTAAAGAAAAAGAAGATAGGAAGAAATGAGCAATATTGTCCAAATTTTGGACTTTACTGTTTGAAGTTGCATCTGTGTAATTCTGTGCACTTGCATGAGGTCAGGCGGTACAGACGTTAATGTTTGTAAGGACAGAGAGTCTTGTGGCTATTGTAGTTATTTTTGTGGGTGACCCTAAATCGTGGCAAACTCTCAGTTTACGGGAGATGCCCTGCCAACCCGTAACTTGGCCTTTGTTCCAATCTCAGCCTTGAATCGATGAGCTGTAAATCTATTTCTTCATTCAGCAGCAAAGGACTGTTTTATTCAAACACGGTCACTGCAATGTATCAGTATATTTGAGCTTCCTCCAGTTAAGATAAAGGTAAACTAAGGGATTTGACGTCATCGCTCAGTGCCAGGGGCGACTGCCTAAACAAACGCGCAGGAACGCATACAAGCTGCAATCCAAACATCAGCCCATCCACCATCCAGTTCACGTCAGAAGAAACGGAAAAGACTAACACTAGCTAGCTATGGAACCTAAAAAAAAACACTGAACACAAAAGGTACTTTACTGCACATGTAGATGGAAAGATTGGAGAGGCATGGCAAGAGCTAAACGTGGCTCAGCTTATTGACACCAATGCCGAGATGGCCTCTTTCCACCTTGACGGGTGAGCAAGGCTGGTTAGTGTGTGGTAGGGTAGCAATCACCTGTAACAAGCCTACCTCGACATGTTTCTGCAGTTGCAATGGCTATGACCAAGCAGTGGCTGATGGGCACACTTGTCACAGCTGATCAGGTCTGGCTACAGGAGATTGTATGGGTCCAAAACTGACTGAATGCCTAAATACCAGTATAGGAAGAATCAAGTATATTTATGCATGAAAATCACTTGACATTTCTCGCTATCAGTTATGAACAGTCAACTGGCAACGCGGAGAGAAGGACAGGCACTCCGTTGTCATGTGTTTAACACCACCTCTCGTGCAGTGACATCCACTCACTTAGTGTACCTTTAACAATCTCATGTCTGCTCCAGAAAAACAACAGCAGGTGGATTTTATCCCCGTTCTCAAACAATGTAAGTGAGAGCTATGAACGGGGCCCCGGGTGATGCAACGGTAAAAGCATTCACCCAGAATGCAGGTTGCCCACTGCGGCCGGGGTTCGATCCCCAGCTGCGCCAGCCTGGCTCTGGCCGGGAGCCCCGTTCGGGCCAGCGATTGGCTGTCCGCCCCAGGGCGGAGGGGAGAGGGAGAGCTGGCACAAGCTCACCGAGAAGAATGGAGGGCTTTCCTGTGGGCAAAAGGAATAAGTTCATCGCCGGCCTCGGGGTAGCGGCTTGTCCAGTAGATGTGGGCGGCAGGTTCGTGGGGGAGGGAGAAAAAATATATATATTAAAGTAAGAGCTATGAACAATGATGCACAGACAGAAGAGATAGTAAATCACAGGGGTTTTTTTCACTGGAAGTGCAACATTACAGAATGTATGTACACCTGCAAGCCCTAAATGTGTAATTACAATATAACTGCACATTTGTTGGAAGTTAAAAGAGATTTGGTTTCTCTAGATTAGTCTATTCTGGTGTGGTATGGTACATGTAAATTCAGGTAAACCAGTTCTGAGGTTGAGCGTTGCATGTGGGAGGGTTTTTCAAGGATGGCACGCAGGTTAGCATGAATTAGCAAGCAAGCCACAGGCGGCATGTAAATATTTAACAGCACCCGCCCGCAGCGTGGAAACTGAGGCTCAGAGGCCACAAGAGGGCGCCCCATTCCATCTCACGCCAAGCACTTTCATTAAAAAGAAGAGCGCCAATAACCTGTGTTATGAGGAGAGAGGTAGTAGGGGGTGATTTTCCGTTTTTAATTTTTCGGTACAAAATTGGCGCATTTGACATTTTTTCAGCATGATTCTATTCAAAAAAGGTTTATTTTCTGAGCATGTAATTAAAAACAGATGAGTTCCAGCTCTTACTTGTGTAATTGTGACAGTACTGTGACAGTATTGTGAGGTCACGCAGGGTAAATGTGACAGTATTGTGAGGTCACGCGAGGATGACCCTTTGTAAAATAGTACACGGTCACATTTCACAGAATTCATAAATAGAACTATGTGCCGAATGGGCCTTCAAATTAAAAGGCCATGCCTGCAACTGCCCTTGCAGACCGACCATTGTGCTGACTGCATTTAAGGGCAAAGAGGACCGTTGCAATATGTTCACTTCAACTCAATACAGTTTATTCGATCGCGCTTTTAACAAGTACACGTTCACAAAGCAGCTGTCCAGGGTGTGGAGCCTTAAACCCCCCAAGATCACGCCAAGGGCTTGCCCTTCAGTGTGTTCAGTGCTTGTGCACACACAAGGCCATGACATTACATTACATTACAGGCATTTAGCAGACGCTCTTATCCTTATTGTATTTCTTTACAATCCATTTATACAGCTGGATATTAACTGAAGCAATTCAGGTTAAGTACCTTGCTCAAGGGTACAACGACAGTGTCCCACCTGGGGATTGAACCTGCAACCTTAACGTTACAAGCCCAGGTCCCTAACCATTATACCACACTGCCTGCCTGACATGAGCCCCAGTCCCAGGAGCGGAGTGACAGAAGGGGCAGCAGGTCTTTACACACTGACTGCATAGCAGAGCTATCTTTTGTGCAAGTTCAAATTCAATGGCTGTGGCTCACACAGCCTTTAGTGGGCTGCAAACTGGACCAGGGTCTCATATGGGTTCCCTACCCCCTGCTTGAAGAAAAAAAAAAAAAAACGATTTGACTTATTTCTACCCCGCCCCTTGGGACAACGGATGAAATGTAGCAATTGTGCTAATTCCGGCACATTTACATTGATGTGTAAAGCTGATATGTTGATTCATGTGCATTGTCCCAATTCAATAAAATTAAAAATGTTAAAATGTAAAACAAAAATTAAACTTTTTTTACATTTATTTCTACCCTGCCCCCCCACCCCATTTTTAATATATATGCCATTGAGCATTTTATCTAAAGCGACTTAGAGTAGTGAATGCATCCATTTTTCAGTATATGTGGTCCCAGTGGGAATTGAATCCACAACGCAAGTGTTGTCAGCACCTACTACCTTCCGAGCCACAAAGAACCACAGAATCTTTCTCCTGAATTTGAGATTCCCGACTGCAATAACAGCACCGTCCCATTGCTGCAGAAGACCCCCAACACACAGCATGCTCCTAGACGCACGCTGTCAGCCGCCCAGCCTATTCACAAGCTGCAGTCCACCAGCACAGCGTCTCAATGTGCTGCAGCGCTGGCCTGCAGTTTGAAATAATCAGCTTTCTAAAGTTTACAGACTACCCACCCCTAAGTTAAGGGCAGATTTATGAACACAGTGGAAATTTAATCGATGTTAGTGTATTTAAACCTATTTCTAAACTTCGGTTGGTTCTTATCATCATGATCTACGACATTTATGTTTGTTTTTTTGTTCTATGTTTCAAACAGGCTGACGCAACCAACAAACACTGCCTGAGTAAAGGAACAGTCATTAAAACTTTGATAAGAATGTAGTTGCTTAATATTTACCAACGATGTAAATTGGCTGTAAACTGTTTACATAAAAATTGGGACTTCCTTTTGACAGGAATGTGTCTTAAACATCCAGTGCTATGGGCAGATAATTTTAATTAATAATCTACAGGTTACTACCAAAATAAAGGAAACACTTGAGTAAATAAAGGGTTCTGGCAGCCCTGTTATGGTGGGGGGTGGATTTTCCTGGTAGGGGTTAGGTCCACTCAATCATTTAGAGGGCAAGGTAAACTGTAATAAATGCCAAGCCATTCTGAGTGATCACCTTCATCCTGTGGTGAAACTGTCTGTTACTCAGCCTACAAGAGGGAAATCAATACTGGATCTGGTTTTGTGTAACAATCCTGATAGAATTTGCAGCACAGAGGTAGGAGAACCAATAGGAGCAAGTGACCACAGTGCAGTTCTTTTTGATATTTTTTGGCAAGTTAAGACAGCCTCCTCTAACTCTCGAAGACTTTAATAAAATGAGAGAGAATTTAAGTAATATAGATTGGGTTAAACTTCTAGACTGCAGAACTGTGAATGAAAAATGGACTATATTTAAAAGGGTTATTGTAGATGTACAGTGTAAATTCATCCCCAAAGTAAGGAAAAATAGGATGAAAAACAGTCTCCACAATGGATGACTAAATCTTTACGGGTGATTTTGAGGCAAAAGAAACGACTGTATAGAGTATATAAAAAGGATAACTCAGAGAGAAACAAGTTAGATTATTGTAATATGCGGGCTAAGGCTAAAAGGAAATAAGATCAGCTAAAAGGCGGTTTGAAATTAAAATTTCCCAAGATGCAAAAAGTAACCCTAAGAAGTTTTTTTCAATATTGTAGTAGAAAAAGGAAAGTTAAAGATGAGGTTAAGTGCATTAAGAATAAGGAAGGAACTTTGGTTTATAATAATAAGGACATTGCAAACACACTAAACAGTTACTTTGTGGAGAGCTTTACTAGAGAAGAGGTTATAAATATGCCTAAATGTATAGACAAGGTACGGAATGTTCTGGAGGACTTTGAGATAAGGGATGTAAAGTACTACAAAAACTACAAAAACTTAAGACAAATAAGGCAGCAGGCCCGGATGGCATATATCCCAGAGTACTCAAAGAACTTGGGGAAATTATATATAAACCATTGACAGATATTTTCAGTCAATCCATAATCACTGGAGAAATACCAGATGACTGGAAGCAGGGTAGTATAATTCCAATATATAAGAAGGGAGACCGTACTGACCCAGGGAACTATAGGCCTGTCAGTTTAACTTGCATCGCATGTAAAATGCTGGAATGTATTATTAGGGATAAGTTGGAATCATTCTTGAAAAATAATAGTATTTTAAGGGAGAGCCAGCATGGATTTCTCAAGGGGAGGTCATGCCTAACAAACCTCCTGGACTTTTTCGAAGAGGCTACAAAGTGTGTTGACCTGAACCAGGCTTATGATGTTATATATTTGGACTTTCAGAAAGCATTTGACAAGGTACCACATGAGAGGCTCATTGCTAAAATGAAATCAGTAGGAATTGTAGGAGTAGTTTCACAGTGGGTTAAAAATTGGCTGCAAGGGCGAATACAAAGAGTAACAGTAGGTGGGGCCGAATCTGACCTCGGTGCTGTGGGCAGTGGTGTCCCGCAGGGATCGGTGCTGGGACCTCTGCTCTTCCTTATTTACATAAATGATCTGGATATGGACATTAGTAGCAAAATAGTTACATTTGCAGATGATATTAAACTTGGGGTTTGGCAAACAGTTTGGAATCGACAAAAGTAATCCAAGATGATTTAAACAAAATCCAAAAATGGGCAGATACATGGCAGATGACGTTCAATATTGCTAAATGTAAAGTAATGCATGTGGGAAATAAAAACATTAGACAGGAGTATTTTATGGGAGGAGAAAAGTTAGTAGGTGTTCAATTTGAAAAGGATTTAGGAGTTGTAGTGGATCAAAGCCTATCTGCATCAAAGCAGTGTGCTAAAGCAGTGAAAAAAAAAGCCAACAGGATGCTGGGATACATAGCAAAAGTATAGAGTACAAATCAAAGGAGGTTATATTAATGTTATATAACGCCTTTGTCAGACCGCACTTAGAATACTGTGTGCAGTTCTGGGCACCGCACTACAAGAGAGATATTGAAGCTCTTGAAAAAGTCCAAAGAAGGGCAACTAAACTGATACCTGGTATGAAAGGTAAAAGTTATGATGATAGACTTAAGGCACTCAATTTATTTAAACTTAGCAAACGCAGACTTAGGGGGATTTGATTGAGGTTTTTAAATTCCTAAAAGGGATTAACAAAGTAAAATACCAAAGATTTTTAAGATAAGTGGGGTCAGCAGAACAAGAGGCCACAGGTGGAAATTAGTTAAAGGCAAATTCCGCACAGATATTAGGAAGTTTTTCTTTACACAGAGAGTTGTCAATGCCTGGAACAGCTTGCCAGGTCAGGTAGTAGAGGCAGAAACGCTCGGGCTATTCAAGGCCAGGCTAGATGTAGTACTAGATGTTCTTTAGATTAGGACATGATGAGCCAAGATGGGCCGAACGGCCCGTTCTCATCATTATGTATTCTTATGTTCTTATGTTCTTATGTTCTGGCGGCTCGTGGTGGCCAAACACCCTATTTGGTGTTTCACCAAGACACTTTATGCTGGCGTTTCCTTTATTTTGGCAGGTACCTGCAATCTACGCAGTATTTCACTTTGCCCCTTTCACACAGAAATAACTTCTGTAATAATATCTGTAAGTCTAAGACGTATATTCACACAATAAAAATAATAATTGAATATACACAGCTCATCACCACCTTAGCCCAACCCAGTGAAACACCATTTTTAGCCACTTGGTCCGATTTTGCGTCACCACTATCAGCAGATTAAATAAATATTTGGCATCTCAAGTTTTCATAGAGTGTAGGCTTAACCGCAGGACTGATACCTGTGGTATGACTCACAGCCCACTATGTGACAGCATAGTTTATCATACCAGCCTATGATAAAAAATATACAATACTAGCTAAAGGAACACTTTCTGAATGTATGTCAATATGTATGTCAAACTGTACCATGTTTATTAGGAGATTTATCAATTCAGCCACGCTCATATGTTTATTTTTATACCTGTTTTACATATATAGGACATTGTCATGCATTATAACAAATATACTACAGAAAATACATTATTTATACAAATATTATTAATTTATATAATAATAATAATAATAATAATACTGTAATATATATTTGGTATAAACTATTTAAGGTATTTTAGCATTGCTTATAAGAGTGGTAAGAATGATAGTATTTCATAATACAGAAAATAGTATACTTTTCCTGTATTAAAACCTTTATTAAAATATTCATTATATTTTTGAATGTACAGTATTTAGCATACATTACATACATATTTGTTACACAAAGTCGACACAAGTTTGCATGAGTGTCCCACAATTACTGTAGGAGACAGAGAATAGAGAAAGCGAAAGTCATCATTTTTGAACGGTTGAAGTTACTTCAGTTTAGACAAACACCTGTACACTACATACTACTCAAACAGTGTTAAAGGTCAAAGTTCACTAATACGCATAAAAAATCTACTCTTGTATTGGCAGAAAACTGCATATGGGACTAGAACTAAAACAGCTAGAAAAAACTAAACTGGTCTTTGGAAGGCAAAGCTAAGCACATGGCCTTACGTTGACATTTTAGAGATTTATCCAGAGAGACTCATAACAAGTGCATTTACGATGGCAACAATAATCACAGCTAGAGCTAGAGATCATACAGCAACAAATACAATCTGCAAAAGCGCAGCAAACTGATACCTCTTGATCATCGCTTCACAATTGGGATTAAAATTATTATTATTATTATTATTATTAACAGGCACTTGTAGGAGTATAACTGAGTATGACATGAGTGTGACGGATATTTATATTTTTTCTTAATTGCCCCGGGTCACTCGAATGTTCTGTTGAAGTGTTGCCTGTTGAACTGTTCAATTCGAACACACAGGAACCTGAATTTGAATTTGTTCTAGGACACCTTGTTTTAGGGAAATATTGGCATATGAATTTGCACGGAAGTTAATATTTTCTGACAAACAATAACCAACACATTGGTAAAGTAGCTGAGGGGAACAAGTAATCCCATTCCCCGAGGCTGCCGTACTGCACAGTCACGTACGCCTACGTGTAAAGTAGCATGGTCGGATGTCCTCTGTTTGCCCAAAAGGACAGCTCTTTCCGAAAGTCTCACACCCTCAGAGTCAGGGAATGTTCAGGGGGCGTCACGCCTCAAATAAAACATTCTGACAGGGACAGACATATTTAAAAACCATTAAATATCGTGTCCTGGGTTACAAAATCATAAAAAACAGCTGAACAATGATGTTGAGATCACATCACATTGGATCGTTTGCTTTGGGTGGCAACGGGACCTTTCAAAGCGTAAGATTGAGGACTTTAGCATCGCGTGCCGGCGGTTGGAGACGTACAGCAGGAGGGGCGTTCGGGAATGAGTAAAGACTTTAGCATCGGGTCCTTGGCTGGGCAGACAAAGAGGATGTACTTTGTGCACACAAATGTGCACACAACCGCGGCGAGGTTAACCGGACGTGGCCGTGTATTTCTGTAAGGAAGACGGAAGCAAGCTTTTGTGGTCTCGGGTGCCGACGCCGTCGAATCTGCGGTGTCGTTTACATTTCGCCAGAGATACTTGGCGGGTCGACGCCCTTTACACCACATCTTCTGAGCGAACACAGGGAAGTCACTGTACAGAACGAGCTTGGACTGGTCGCCTGTGGAGGCTGTTAACTCCCTGCGATGAGCTGTCCTGCCTTTGGCCCGATCCCCCCCCCAAATAAAAGGATGGGGAGTGGGAGGGGGTGGGTGTCAATATCTTCCTCAAGAATGCCTTCTGACAGGATAAATCCTCTTGTATTACTGACCTGCTGACTCGCAATCTGCAAAAGCTGTGTTTAGGGGGAGCTCGTTTTTCCACCATCAAGTCCAAATCTGATAAAAACCCATTTTCATTTTGACAGAACACCTTTGGCATTGAGATTATGGCAACCACAAATGCCAAAGGTAGCATATCGCCTGAAAAAGGACAGACTGCTGACAAAACAAAATCAAGAAACTTGAGACACGGCCACTTCACAACGGCCAAAGACAAAATGATAACCAACGGCATGACAAATACATTTACGGCAAAATAACAGCGCAATGTATTCATTTCAACTCAGAAATGCTGTGAAAACACAGCCAGTGATTGTGGAGGTGTAACAGGCCCAGGACTATGAGAGTGGACCAGAGCATCAAAGAACAGAAGAACTCAAGAGATTTCATCCGAATTTAACACTGCCTATAGGCTACATACAAGTAACTGCCAACATAAAGGAAACAGCAACATTCAGTTCCTTAATAGGGCGCTTGGCCACCACGAGCTGCCAGAACAGCTTCAATGTACCTTGGCACAGATTCTACAAGTGTCTGGAACTATACTGGAGGGATGCAACACCATTCCTCCATGAGAAATTCCACCATTTGGTATTTTGTTGATGGTGGTGGAAAACGTATTTGTCCAAAAACCGAGGTAGTACAACAGAAAAGTATAGACCACAGTGTGGCAGCAGGCAGGTGTCTCCTCCAGCGTTCCGTGGTTAGAAAGTGTACAGTTTAAAATTCTCAAACCTTGTCCTTCACCTTCCCGTTTGTCAGTCACTGACCGGTCAAGGCTAACAGGCAAGTAGTTCCAAGGCTACGGCGTAAGGATTTTTAGGCTGTGTGTTGTGTAACCTGACCTTGGCCACATTATCTGAGCAGTGTTTGCTGTAAAAAGGAAGAGAGAAAAAGGGACGTCTTGGACAACACGTTCTCATTCCCAACTCGTCAGACAGTGGCGTCATTTCAGCAAAAGCCAAGGTATGGCAAGGGATGGGGTGGGGGGGTGACCCCCCCTCGGTGGAGTTTTTTGTCAAATCAGTTGTGCAATAGTCAATTTTGGTGAGTTGTTTCTATACAATTTACTTATATATTTCGGCAACATTAATAAACAAAGGAGACAACTACAGTATGTAACTAGTAAACCTATTTTTTTATTCCAGTGGATCATAATGATATAGTGTTATACAATTATTTGTGAAATGTAGTGATAAGCGCTACAGGACCTCATCAGCATAGCTAGCTTGTTAGCTTCACAATCGCGGGCGACGTTAAATCCGGTTTTTCACTGAAAGAACATATAGAACGTGTTCATGAATATGACACGAATCATGACATGGATTTATACAGTTTGTTTAACCAGAGCAATGCAACCTTTTATCTCCCTCCGTTCAACTACAGCGCCATCTATAGGCTGGGTGGTGGGGTGTACTAGAAGTGAGGAGGAGCCGGGAGGATTTTGAGTTACCTTTGTGGAGCGGATAAAATCACATAAAATGACAAAACGTAGGCTATTTCAGATTGATTAAAAATTAAAAATTTGGCTAGAAGCCAAGGCATGGCGAGTGCCATACCTTACCATACCAAAACGATAGATATTGCAGCTTCTGCAAGGGCCCCTTGTTGTCGCCTGGAGACGCGCCTGGAAGCCTTTGGCTTCACTTCATGACGACCTAGGTACGATTCCCACTTCGGCGGAGTTTGACGCCAAGGGCAGACAGTACCAACATGTTACCCAACATCGTGGAACTATTTCCCAACTTTTTTCAACAAGGAAATTATGATGTACAAACGCGGCACGTGAACAAATATTTATAAATAGATTTTTTTAAATCATCATCATGACGATCCTGTTTATTGTCATCACATCGCCATTGTAGTATCTTAATACATAATTGCATCTTGAAAGGAACAGAACGAAAGACAACGCAAGGGGGTATGCTGACTAATTTCGTTCCATTCGCGAGAGCACAAACCATTTTTGTGGATAAGCAAAATCATTACTCCTCCCAAAGTTGTTTTTATGGTTCATCACACATAGCTGTAAATAACTGAGCATGTTGTATTCTGAGTCTTTATAACGTTTAAAGGTCACTAACTAAGGGGTTTCTCAAAGCGAAACTTGGGGCCCGTGGTGGTGAGGGAATGAGTGAGGGAATAGTAGAGTAAAAAAGTGTAATAAAACAAATACTCAAGTAAAAGTAAAGCAATCCTGCAGTCAAAATCTGGCTTTAGCTGTTACTAGCTAGCGGTCAAACAAATTCTGATCCATCATAGCTCAAATGGGTAGGCTACCAAAAAATGTGTCTCTGCATGATACAGGTAGGGGAGACCGGGGTTGGTTGGCTCAGGGGTTGGTTGGCACACAGGTCATCACCAGCCCCCCAGGGGGCAATGTCACAAAAATTTAACATTAAAATGTTTGCTCTCTTTACCTGCACTCATTCATTCTGTCAAAAACATTTGAAGGTCACTAAGTGTTGAGGTGAGCACAACTTTGACATTTTGTATGGTCAAAATTAAAAAATGGTCCCCCCACTAAATATATTATAAAACTGTGTTAGATAGAGATATTGACATTATATTATTTTTAGTTAATAGAGAGAGGAATCAGCTACATTTTGATAGAAGATTTGAAAGGTTGTGATGAGTCATGCTAGCTAGCTGACATCATATTAGCACAGAGATGTGTCCTAATGAGAGTGGGGTTGGTTGGCACACTGACTTTGGGGTTGGTTGGCACATGTGTCAATGGTGTGCCTGGACCAAGTGGTCTCTCTGCTGGCACTGGGAGAGGTCTCCCCACCCCACAGGAGCTGCGGCCTTTCCCTAAAACCGCCATCCTGACAGACAAACCAGTCAAAAGAGATCTAGAGGAGCAAAAGGCTAACACTAAAAAGAGGCTCTTTGTAGAATTTGTTCTGAATTGAGTAGTTTGTGGTTATAGTTGTGCTGCTGTGCTAATGTTACATGGTGCACCTTTTAAATTATTAAGTTTATAATTGTTACAAAATTATTCAGTGTTTTATTTGTTGTTCTTATAAAGTCCATCCATCCATCCATCCATTATCTAAGCCGCTTATTCCTGGTCAGGGTCGCGGGGGGCTGGAGCCTATCCCAGCATGCGTTCCGGCGAGAGGCAGGAATACACCCTGGACAGGTCGCCAATCCATCGCAGCTTATAAAGTCCAAAGACATAATTAATGAAACATTATTAGTGAACTGATAAAAAAATTATTTGGTTAAAAAATGGGCAGATATTATATTGAATGTTTACATTTCCTGGTTCTGGTTCAAATTGTTTCTATTTGTTGCTTCATTCTTTGTACTGATAGCATTTTAACATTGTGCCAACCAACCCCAAAGCGTGTGCCAACCAACCCCGTGTTGGGGCTGGTTGGCACAAGTGCACAACATGACTTTAATCACGAATCACGTAATTGAAGAAAATATTTGTTGACATTGAAATATATGTATTTATAGCTGAGACCTTAACCTTTCATTTGCTACTAGTTCGAATATCCTCACATAAAATATGCCAGAGAAATACGGCAGAGTGTGAAAAGTGTGCCAACCAACCCCGGTCTCCCCTACTCCTCTCTTAACGACCGAGTTCCGTTCCTACGACTAGGTCGTTAAGCGAATTGGTCTTAAGCGAATTGGTCGATAAGCGAGGAGCCGCCGCTTACCGATATTTCAAGCATACTGAACTGTTAGTGGGTAGTGTAGTGAATACTGACCGACTGCGGGAACGAGACTGAGACTGAGAAAGGATGATGCGAGATGAGATGCTTGACGCTGAGACGCCGCGCTGCCGTTTTTAACATATTTAATGACGAATTTTAATACAAAAGGCAACAGGGGTAGGCTACATTAATATTGACATTAATAGCTAATTTACAGTGACGTTAACTAATATCTTGACTGTGGGACGCGACTAGCGTTACTAGCCAACGTTATAGCGGCTGTTATCGTTGTTTAATGAGCTAATGTGGGAGATTTTTTGAGAAGTACAGGGCAACAGGGTAGTGTAATGGGTAGGGAACAGGACTTGTGACTCAGAGTCCAATTCCCAGGTGGAGCACTGCTATTGTACCCTTGTGTAATGCGAATGCAGAACTATTTTTGTGTGGTTCTCTGTGGCTCAGTTGGTAGAGTTGGCAATGCTTGGGTTGGGGGTTTAGTGCCCGCTGGGACCACATATACTGGGGGAGGTGTGTATTCGCTACTGTAAGTCGCTTTGGATAGAAGCGTCTGCTGAAGGGTACAATATTATTATTATTATTAAGTCTGAGCCTGCACTCTGTCCCGCGATTCTAGTGGGGCAGTTTGTGTGGCCGGGTGTCTGCAGATGGCCAAATTCCTGCACGGTCTGCTATCCGGGGCCAGCCCCAGCCCAGGCTACACATAAAGATAACGATCAGCATGTTGTTGGAGTGTCAGAATAAACATAAAAATGGCCTACAGATGGGGCTTAGAGTGTCACGCTGAGGACTTGAAAGAAGAGCAGGCTGTGCAGATCACACACCGCAATACAATGGACACAGAAATGGGACCAAACGTAAATCTGAATTGGTGATCCAAGGGTCCATTAGCGCAGCAGTAAATTATTCCTGTCTAACAAAATAATGGTTATGTGTAGGGGGGGGAATTTGAACCCCAGGACCTGAAGCCAGACCAGGCCCCACTCTCCCAGCCTAACCAATCAGGGCCCTCACCCCACCAGACGGGACTGCTAGAGACCGGGGGCCTGGGGCCCCTGTCATTGAGATGTATGGGCCCAGTTTGAGCTCCGCAGCGCGAAGGATGAGAGAGCACGAGCTAACAATTAAGCACACGAATCCCACTATACCAGACTTCTAACTTTCCCGTAAGTGTACTGCCAACATTTTTAGGCTGCGCGGCGAGCATACTAAGTTATAGACCACTGGCATTAGACTACCCGCATAAGTTGTGGGGCAATGATGTAACCCCGCATTAAATAAAACTATTACTAAGCGACACAATCCAGGTAAATACATAGTACACAGTTGGGTCAGTTGAGGTGTCTGTTTATGTCTGTTTAAGTCTGTGTACGTCCGCTCAAGTCTGGTTGTGTTTGTTTATCTCGTTTCCTTAATATTTTAGTTAAATGGGGAAGGTTTGAATAAAAGAATAATCTGAAGTGGTCTGGGCAGGATGGAACGCCATGAGGTCATGGGGAGGGAGTGAGCTAAGTGGGAGTGGTTATGACGTCAAGCTCCAAGGCAGGAGGAGTTATGACAGGTTAAAAGGTTGATGCACGGAAAAGGAGGCCAGAGCTGTTTTCGCGAACAGCCTGGTTTTCTTGTAGGTGATTTCGCATTGCATACAATAAAACCCGATTACATCTGACTCGAAATGTGTTGTTTTTAAGAAGTATTAAATGTGGCTTCGGATCACTCAGTCTATCTGGCCCTGGCTGAGATCGGAGCCGAACCACAACACTAACATTTAGCTGGCTTGCAAACTTTCAATAAAATAATAATTATCGATAAAAGTTTTGAAACCTACATCTGCACGGTTCCTGTGGTAATGTTTTGTACTACCTGGTAGTTGCCTCCATATTTTACGTTAGTTAGCCTACCTACCGACGGTTAGACAAGTCTGATCATACAAATGGCGAACGGTCAGTTATATCAGAAATTAGCAATTAGCTGTAGATTTCCTACAGTGAGTATTATTAGGTTAAGCGCTTGTGCTCAATGATGTGCAGGTCTGGCTCTTTACTTATTTTAACGTAACCATAAATTGCAGGCCTGGGATCAGTTTACTCCCATACAAATCTTAACCGTAACCATAAAGGTAAGAATAGTTACTGATTCTTTTTAATATTTTCCATTTTTTTCAACAAAAGACATTCATATAGCTACACAAAAACGCTATTTGACAAGGACAGGGGCACAAAACAGCATATTCAAACAAAACATAACATGTAGTCACCAGACAGTTGTGGGTTCTTTAAACTAAGAAAGAAAACCTCCAGAAAAAAACCCATTTTGGTCAGGGAGGCCTGAACCAAAAGAAAAAAACACAAACAGGTTCGAAAAAACTAAAAAGAAAAAGGGGATTTTGTGCTCTGGCTCTTCTGGCGTTCCAGAGCACGCCTCCTCTGGGGGGTGAGCTACTGTATATAACCAGTTCTTTCCAGTGGCTCACCCCCCCATTTCTCTCTCGCCCCTCTCTCGTCCTTTACAAAATCTGCAAAAACACCGTACTGGAGGAGGTTTTGGATCCTCCTCCGGAGGGTCACTGTTTGCTTCTGCTAGACCATGATGTTCCTTGTCTCCCACAGGACCTGCTTAACGGGGGTCATGATCCTCCACTGGCGCTGCAGCTCCGGGGTCCTACATCCTTCACTGGGGCCAAACAGAACCTTCTCAGCCGTCAGGGAGGATCTCAGCGAGGGCCTGTTAAGGGAGACAGAGGAAACAACAAGGCCCCAGACCCGTCTGGCCACGGAGCACTCCCAGAACAGGGAGTGTTCGTGTTCTGAGTCAGTACATCCGTGCCGGGAGGGGGCAGTTCTGGGTCAGGGCTAAGTGCCCTCTAAACATAAATGACCTGGTGGGGAGACAACCGTGAGCAGACATCTATGTTATGTCCTTCTGTTTATTATTTAATGTGTTATGGGTTGCATTTTTCCATATTATTTGCGGGTCCAGGGTCGGGTTGCCCCTCAGGAGCATCATAGTCTCTCCCGATCTTAAAAATGACATAATGGGGCTGGCGGATGGCCCTTGGAGGCGGTGTGCGCTGGTCAGAGCATCATAGTCTCTCCCGATCTTAAAAAGGACATAATATTTGGAGTCCGTATGTCCAGGAGGGCCCGGAGGACCCTCGGAGGGTGGGGAATTGAAAATAAAATAGACAATCCCGTCTAAAAAAAAAAAATTTAAAAATTTAAAAAATGACATAATATTTTTATATGTCCAGGAGCAAAAATCCCTCAGGGCTCTATAGATGTATAGGGGGGTCCCAGCTACACTATACGGCCAAAAGTCAGTGGACACCTGACCATCACACCTATATGAGCTTGTTGGACATCCCATTCTAAAACCATGGGCATTAATATGGAGTTGGACCCCCCTTTGCGGCGATGACAGCTGCCACTCTTTTGGGAAGGCTTTCCACAAGATTTTGGAGTGTGTCTGTGGGAATTTGTGCCCATTCAGCCAAAAGAGCATCTGTGAGGTCAGGCCCTGATGTTGGACGAGAAGGCCTGGCTCGCAATCGGCGTTCAGTGGGGTTGAGGTCAGGGCTCTGTGCAGGCCAATTGAGTTCCTCCACACCAAACTTGTCTAACCATGTCTTTATGGACCTCGCTTTGTGCACAGGGGCACAGTCATGCTGGAACAGCAAAGGGCCTTCCCCAAACTGTTGCCACAAAGTTGGAAGCGTCCAATCGGCTAAGATGTCTTTGTATCCTGTAGCATAAAGAATACCCTTCACTGGAACTAAGGGGCCTATCCCAAACCCTGAGAAACAGCCCTGAACTCAATAATTAGTAGGGGTGTCCACTGACTTTTGGCCATATAGTGTATATGGCACAGTCAGGCCCAGCCCACACTGGCCCATAGACCTGAGTAGTGGAGTTACTGGAGTAAAAAGTAGATGTCACACGCCACGTGACAATCCCTGGACGGGAACAGAGCAGTCGGAGACGGAGTGGATTTTTCTGGTTCTTTATTTTATTTAATTCAGTTCTCTTTTCCCAGACACGGGCAGAGAACGACACCGGGAGGATAAACTAGAATCTAATTCATCCGTCGCCTTTTTGTGTCCCTCATGGGTTTGGGACACAAACAATAAACGAGAAATAACAAACCAAATATAACCAGCTAGTATGGAAACTTTTCAGTTCCCGTTTCACTTTTACTTTTACTTTTCTTTCTTTCTCTCTCTTTGGCTCTTAAGCTTTGGGGATTTGTGAAAGGCTTCTTTCCTTTCCTTGAATTTACTTCTTTACATGTGGGAAATGTGTTTAATTTATATGGAAATGTGTTGATTTTACTTTCTTATCAGGGAAATATATGCCCTGTGGATTGTGTAGAAGTTCTTTATGTATCAGGGCAAAGCAATAATATTGTGATGTATTACATATTATTTTTACAATTTAGTGCCTTAATAGAAAGTTCACAATGCTTTTTGATTAGTATGTACTGTATCATGTTGTCAAATTTAGAAACACGTTTCTCAGTGACCATGTTATTAAAAAATAGTTATCTGTTGTATCTGATCAAGGCTATTAGTTTTGAAACAACTTTTTCCACCCCATTGTTTCCCCTTGCAATTGTAAACCCGTCCCATTCCTGCAACATCCTCAAATTCAGGAGAGTGCAGACTCTGAGACTCTGAAACTCTGAAATGTATCCTCCTCACTGAGCCGGCAATCAAAGCAATCATTTGTTCCAATATTCAGATTTATAAAGAACCAGCCGACTGAAATAAATCATTGTAATGAATGGGTTTTATTCACCAAAGAATTCCAAAACATTACAGATCTATATCTACATATATATTACATATCCACCCATTACTGAAAGTCAGAATACATTTTCCTTCTTTCAACCAAAATAACAAATCAATTCAACACAAAATCAATACAAAAAAAGGAATATTCATTTGGTTTATGCAAAAAAAAAGACACAAATATATTTTAAGTTAACAATATAAAGACTGCATCCCAGCTGCATGCTTCTAGCTCATCAGCACAATGCAGATGCTGCAGAAAAGGCAAATCTCCAGGACTTTTCCAACTTCTACCGGCGTCTAAAGAGAGTGTTCGTGTTTGGCCCAGGTCTGCTAGAATGTCACAATGCTTCTCTCGACCAGCAGGGGGCCGTAGACTCAGGCGCAGTGGCACTGGCTGACGATCATGCCATTGTAGGAGGTGAGGGTCAGCTTGCCCTGGCTGTCATGGTGCAGGAGGACCATGGGCTCGTAGGCCGCCGGCACGCAGCACGGCCGAGGCGTGGCCCCCTGGGTCATGTGATGGAGGCGGGCCTTGACCTGCGTGTGCATGCTGGCGGGCCGGTAGTTGTGGGGGCATGCGCCGTCGCAGAAGTACACGGTGTAGGCCTCGGGGGCCATCACCCAGTCCGCCCAGCCGATGTCCTTGAAGGAGACGCGCCGGGACCTGCGGCAGCACCTGCCCTCCCCGTCGCAGTCCTCGCCCTCCGCCGAACGCGGCCGTCGCCACCGCCGTCCCTCCCCCTCGGCCCGCCCGGCCTCTGTCTCCGTGGCGATGTCCCTGACCGCCCAAAGGTCCTCCTGACCTCCTCCTCCTCTTGTCCTCTCGCCCGGCGGCGCCAGACCCTCGAGCTCCGCCCTCCACTGCTCGGCCACGCCCCCGGTGTCCCGCTCGCCGTGGCCCGCGGACTCCGAGGCGTGGGGGAGAACCGGGCTCCGAGCCGCGAGCGCCGGGGGACGGACAGGCGGCCCGCTGTTTCGTACGCCTTAATGTCGACCTCTCGCCCGACCTGCAGATGGCCGGCCGGGGGTTTGACCCGTAAAGGCCGTTGAACCTTCAGCTCAGCGCTCAACAGCGCCAGCTCACGCCTGAGGAGGTGAGTCTGGCGGGAAGCGCCCCTGAAGCGCTGGGCCCTCCGCCCCGACCAGGCCTCCCTGCCGCCCTCCGTCTCAGCTCCAGCTGTGTCACCTGCGAGGGGAGAGGACACACGCTGTTACCCACGGCAGTCTGTCATCCAGCTGTTCAGTTTTTAAATAATCTGTTTCATTTTATCCATTCTTAGTTTAGCTGCCAATTACACCCTTCTTTTTTTCTTTTTTTTTCTTTTTCCTTTTGTTTTTAAATAATTTCCTCCGGGTTTTTCCGGGCCGATTTTATCCCATTCTTTTTCCTGCTCGACGGACTTTACCCTCCCCCTCCCCGGAGGCGGACAGCCAAACGCCACCTTTGAGGGGCCCAGGGCTGGTCTGGTAGAGACAGGCAGCGCACACCACACCGGACCAGCCAAAGCGTGGTGCGTTAGACCGCTACGCTCTCCGCCAGCACCACTCTCTTTTTCATGTCAATCCCCCCCTCGTATTGTGAGTTTGTGGCCAAGCTGTCGACCATAACTCTGGTGCTCCAGAGCCACTCCTATTTGCAGCAAACTCATGTCGGCTTCCCTCCAGCCAATTGCGAGCTGTTCTTTGTACACACTACTTAAGCTACTTCTTTGTATATACTACTTATTGTAAAATTGTTGTTTTTTCTCCCTTTTAAAACGTTGTTAATTTTTATATTTTATATTTTGTCTTTTGTTGTTTTAGAATTTATTTATTATTATTATTATTATTATTATTATTATTATCTGACTCCATCCTCTAATTAAAAACTAGGTCTTCCTTGAATACCACCTTCCTATTACATGTGGTAAAATCTATTTTACTTCTCATTTTAAAATTGGGATTATTATTATACATAAATTATTAATAAATAAACTATTTGATGAAATTAAATTTGTTATATAACTTCATATATTATTTGTTTTGTATTTCAATATAACTTCATATATTATTTGTTATAAATGAATTAAGTTCTGTGCAAAAACAAAATGTTTGGAAAATATTTGAAACAATTTGAACCAAGGGAAAACATTCGGTTGGACACATGAAAGGCACTGAATTTAGAGCACAGAGCGATAAACATCTGCGACGTCGGACCAAATACTTTCCCTTTGTCAGAACAACGCCGGGTGTCCTTGAACACAAAGTGCGCTCAGGTCGTAAATGATTGCGTCTATCGCCGACTCGGGGCTATCGCCGGCCATTCACCCGTGTGGCCCATCCCCACCTGCCATCGCAGTGACATGGGACACCGCACGCATGTTCACACTGGGAGAGAAGTATGTCTCGGGTGTGAAAGAGCTCCTGTCGTCATGGCTCCCACACCTGTGTCTCTCTCTCGGGACCGGAAAACAGAGACCACGCTGAACGATTGCCCTTCCGCTTCCGACGTAGCCCCGTTGTGAGTAAGATGAATACGTGTCTTTCTGTTGTCATGAGTTTGTTTGGCTCCACCTGGTGTTGGCACACCAGCCCTGTGAGGGCCACCGACTTTGTCCAACAAATCACCTTTGTGAGGTTTTCCAGAACTTGCCATTTAAAATCAGGCTCCAAGCTCAATTTCCATTATGATATGCAACACCAGTTAAATGTGACTGTAAAGCTACTGCTCCCTCTGCCTCTGAAACAGGCAGAGGTAGCAGTAGCTTTATTGTATTATAATATCATATATTATTATATCATATATATTCAACCCCTAGCTCCCTTAAAACTGGAGCGTGATGTGTGGTTTCAGAGGAAGGAGAACTCACCCCATGTTGGGAGAATGGTCCGGGAGGTGTTGAGTGAGGGGTGCTGGTTCCCCAGGCGCATTCTCCACCGCACCCGCTCCGCCGCCGCCTCCCCACGCCCTCCGGGTCGCCCCTCCATCCCCAGGACGTCCCGAGCAGGACCCTGGGCCAGACGTGGCCGCGACTCCGCCGGAGCCCAGCCGCAGAACAGCAGCAAACAGGTGAGTAGACCCACGCTTCCCTGCATGACAAGTGTGTCTGAGAAGCGCACAGGAGCTTATATGTGTGTGTGTGTGCGTGTGTGCGTGTGTGCGTGTGTGCGTGTGTCGGATGTTATGAATGAAATTCCAGGAATGTTTTCATTTATTTGCTGGCTGGCCGAGCCACGCCCTTCAGTGGTGAACTCTGTGACTCTATGTCCTTATCAGTGGCAGGCAGGGAATACCCCATCACACCTTCTGCAGCGTCCAGACTGCGCCCTGGCCATGTCACTGGTATGTCAACGGTATGACCTACAAGAAACATTACTTGTTTTTATTGTTGCTAGGGGGACATGCATTGCATTGCATTGCACCTTTCTTTTCACGTCCATCTCTAAACTATGTTTCGCAAATGTGTTGAAGAGTAACAGCCTTATTGCTAAAACATGGACTCCTTTCTGTTCAGCGTGTTGTTCAATGTGTACTGAAATACAGAAAAAGCTTTTGAATGAGAAAATTATAGTGTTTATATAAATGTCACCAGGGACTTATAATGCCAGCACATTGCAGCCTGTAGTGGGTGTTTGATAACAGTCCCAGCACCCCCCCCCAGAGGGAGAAGGTTTAGGGGCTGCGTGATGACCCGTTTGAAGGCACTATTACAGTGAGTTTTTATGGCCATGGTGTATGTGCTCGCGGCGTCGTTCGCAACATGGCCCACCTACTTCCTGTCAGTAGCAAGGGGTTTCCATATCTCTCAGCAGTGACCTCATGACCACCACCCCCCAAGAAAAGGGCCTGCTGTGACTTTGAAGGTGAAAAGAAAACATAACGAGCACGCGAGGTTCCCTTCTCTTTGTGCAAAAGACATCGGGAGAACAAGCAACAGAGAGAGAGATCGAGAGAGAAAGGGAGAGCGAGTGAGAGAGGGGTAGAGAGAGAAGGAGAGATAGAGCGATAGAGGGAGAGAGAGAGAGAGAGAGAGAGATATAGAGAGAGAGAGAGAGAGAGAGAGAGAGAGAGACATGTCACATTGAACTTGTCGCGTGGTGTGGAAAAGCCACGGGTGAGTAATCAGCTAAAGCTAACACTGTCAGCCTCACAAAAGGAGGCTTCTATATTTGAGATTGGTGAGCAATGTGTTTCCTCACTTGCAGAGCATGGACAGAGCCACACCCCACCCAGGACTCACCTGAGCTGTGAGAGCCACACCGCTCCGGGCGAGAGCTCTCACCATGGTCTATTACTCGTGTGAGCGATCAGTCATGCAGATGTGGTCGCCAGCACTAATCCTAGAGTGTTCCCCCAGTACCAGCCCGGGAGTGCCACTAGGGGGCGGCAATTGGCTGTCCGCCCCAGGGAGGGGGGAGGGAAGCCGACACAGTTCGCTGCGCACAGGAGTGGTTCTGGGGTGCCGGAATTACAGTTGACGGCACGATGAGTGTTGTCTCAGAGGAGGCAGCGCTTCGCCATTGTCACTGCTGGTCACAGGGCTACGGCGGCGAACTACGAGGGAGGGGATTGAACTTAGCACAGCGGGAGTAATCGGCTACCAAATTGGGAGAAAAACGGGGGGAAAATCGGAAAAAGACATTTGAAAGAAAAAGAAAAAAAAGAAATTGCTTTAGGAGTGTGCTGGGTGGCTCGTCCTGTTACGTATCACGGCGTGGGATGGGATCCTGACCGTGCCCGTGCCAGCTGTGGCCGGCAGCCCTGCAGAGCGGCGCATAATTGGCCGTCGCGTCACCGAGGGAGGGAGGAAGTTGAGTTGGCGGGACATCAATGCACCATCGCCCCCCTCTGGGAGGACGGGCGCCACACATGGCGTGTCCTCCGCTGACTCAGTGTCTGTGCGAGCCTGACTGGTGGAAAATCAACGTCAATACATTTACATGAATCATAATCTCTCATGGTATCTGTCCCCTGTTACATTTTCATTCTTCTTAGATTTCCCAGACCAAATAGCCATTTTATGTGCTCATTCAAATAAATAAATACATGTTTTTCATGCATTTTCCCACACTGGGAATTCTATTCTAAACTTGTGAAAGTGCACTCCGAGCCAATTTGAACTACTGTTGAAGAAATCATTGAAGAGCTCTTTGCAATG